>CM050172.1:93064589-93327089 GCA_027410445.1 Discoglossus pictus
TTGCTGTGTATAGACTATTAAAACTGTATACAGTTCAAAATAATAATAAAAAAAATCTTGTTTTTTTTGTCTGTTTTCTCCTCAAGCAGAGCTTCATATTGTCACCTACCTGTGCATATGCCTGAATAAAAATACATTCTGGCCAGCCTAGGTTCTGCTTCAGATCGAGCCTGCTTCATAAAGGGGAAATGACTATGAAGGATCATGTACTGTCACTGGGCAGAGTCTCTGGGGCAGTTGCAAGCATGTGGCAATAGAGCTGTTACCTCTGCGTAGGTAGTGGGATAGAGCTAATGATGTCTTGAGACAAGGCCAGTGACATTAGCCCAGCATGCTTTCACGTTCTATGATAGTCCATTCGACATACAGAACTTTGCCATGTCCCTTAACTAAACAGGCAGCTCTGCTTGAGGAGAAAACAAGCAGTTTAAAAGCTAACAAAAAATGTAAAATGTTATTTATTTTAAACTGCATACTGTTTTTAACAGTGTATGCCAGCAAACAAATATATGAGCTTTACGTGTAAATGCACTACAGTCAACATTTAATTGTATTACCTGTATTAAAACAAAGACATATCACAGCAAGTATCACAGACTGAGAATACATAAATACATACTGAGTAGGAACATAGTATACAATATGCCATTGTTAATCAATGCAGACCTAAAACTAAATTCCTCCTGGATAATATTTGGTCCATAGTCACAGACTTACAAAGATACATAAGTTCATATGTGTAATAGGATTGGTATAATATGTTTTTACATAAAGGGCACGGTGTACACATGTGGTTAATGTGGTAAACACGGAACCACACACACTCTATCTATGCACATGGCTGTGCTTTGCAATTTATTTTCTATCACAGAGCCCTAGAGATATTTTTCTAACCTCTGCAATCCATAGGGCCGCGTAGAGTTGAACGTGACTGAATGACTGACAACAACAGATACAGATTCCCCACTTTGTGGCACCAGTTTAATATAGTACAATGTGATACCATGCAACATAAAGTGATAGAATCTGATACTATACAACCTGGTATACACTAATCAGAAAAGGATCACTATAATAGTTGTCAGTTGTGTTGGGGACATTTGGAATGTTGGTAACACTGTTGCGCCCCTCACAAAGCGAGGGACGCAACTGTGAGCTTTGCAAAGGAGGCTCTCCAGCGGCACAGCACTAAGGCTGCAATGAGCGCCAAAGGCGCACATTGCAGCCAGCGGCGCACTACTTAGGAGAATAATGCAAGAGTTACATTATTTATATAGTTTTATGTACATGTGCAATGCACGGCTTCATCCAGAAAGTAGATCCGGCCGGAGGATGGGAGCCGCTGAGGAGGTGAGTGAGGCCCTGCTTGCATGATTCCATCCAGATACAACACACAGGGGAGGGAGATGAGGGGGTAAACGAGACAAGGGAGGGAGAGGAGGGAGGAAACGAGACAAGGGAGGGAGAGGTGGTGGAACGGAGAGACAAGGGGGGAGAAGACACAAGGGAGGGAGAGGGAAGGAGACATGAGGGGGAAAGGGAGAGTGGCAAAGGAGACACGAGTGGGGGGGAATGGGAGAGGGGGGATGGAGACACGAGGGGGGAAAGGGAGAGTGGGAAAGGAGGAAAAGGAGAGGGAGAGGGGGGAAGGGAGAGTGGAAAAGGAAGCACAGGTTAGGGAGAGGGGAAAAGGAGACACAGGTGAGAGGGGGGAAGGAGACACAAGGTGAGGGACACAGGGGAGGGGAGAAGGAGACACAGGGGAGGGAGAGGTGGGGAAAACGCTTCCCATCATTTTGACGGGCAATTTACTAGTCATACATATAGTTGTGGATCTTATGAATGTCGGTCGCGCAATGTTAAATAATTGCAGCCCTCGCCAAAGGCACTCATCATGGGGCTCACTATGAGTGCTGAAGGTGATCATTGCAAAGCACAAAAGTTGTGGGTTGGACGATGCCTGCAATGAGAGCCAAGGCCAATAAAGTAGACGGAAGGAGAGGCTCGGGATGAGCACTGAAGGTGCTCAGAGGGGGCAGAAACTCGCATTATCTGGCAAACAGTGTTAGTACACAGGCGAGAGGGGGGAGAGGCACGCAATGAGCGCCGAAGGTTCTTAATTGTGATGCCTGTAAAGTACACAGGGGGACAGGCTCGCTATGAGGTGATCATTGCAAAGCAGGAAAGTTGCGGTTTGCCAAAACCGGCAATGAACGGCAAAGTCATCGCGAGGCCTGTAATACAATGTGTACAATATGTGAGATTGTGTGATAAAATATGATACAACTATTTGAAACTATGTTAAACAAAATGGCACAAGATTACATTAGGTGACATAATAGGATATTATGAGGTTCTGCATCAAACTGTGTGATACAATAATGTTACACATGACACAATATGATTCACTGTAAGATAGAATGATACTGATCCAATATGTCTATTAAGACAACAATATAATACAATGAGGTGCAATATAATACTATATTATACAATAAGACACAAGAGTACACAATAAGAGATACTGGCACAATTCCTCACGCTGACACATCCACACACAATATGCTCCTTTCTCATCCTCTGTGATTGATAATTAGCGTGTGAGATCATTAAAGCTGGAGATTAAACATGAAAAAGTGTCAAGAAAATAAAAAGAAGCAAGAAGCAGATGTGCAGCCTCCATGCTACATGTTATTTACTAGCGAATCCTCATAGTCACCCAATTATCTCTGGAGAACACGTCATCCCTCCTGACCCGCTCTGCGGTCTGACTCAATTCTATCATTTCTGGCAGGAAATTGTATTTTATATTTGATTCCCTGGATGCCAAGGCTGTCTCAGTCTTTCTATACATTCCTGCACAGGTTGGTGATAGTGGCCGTGCCGGACTTTGCTCAGTATCAGAGAAACACTCAGAAAGGAGCACAGATAAAGTAGTAACATTATTATGGGGATATTTTTGACATCAGGCTTGAGGTTTATAGGCTTAGTCAGGAAACCCTTTGACAAGTTATAGGTTGTACCAAGCAGAGATAAGCAGTGAGGGATGAATGTATTACTGCTGGTAATTAATTTGCTAAATCCTGTTCTCCATGAGGCTGAAGGAGAGCAGTAAGAACCAGACAAAGGATCCGATGAGTATGTGGAAATTTAATAAGGATTTACGAAAATCATCTACAGAAATGGAAAGAGGAAGAATGGGAGGGTGGATAAAAAAAAAACTCTCAAGAAACCTGTCATCACTCAGTGTCGCAGGTAGGATCCAATGCCACTAATAACAAGACACAAGATGTGCTGGGGTTGGCACAACTACATTCCTGTTGGATGAACAGAAAACATGAAGGATGGGGGCAGGATGAGTTTTATTCTGCTCACAGGTTTAATATGGTTTCAATAGAAGCAAGAGTCAAAAATCCCTGAACTGACTTCAAGAGTCTGAGATATTTATATCATTACACAAATATCACCTCGAATATACAGTTACATTGGCCCTTATTTAATTGTCCAAATCACAATAACTGGAGCCCGTAAAAGTTACAGATATTTAATTGGCTACATTTTGCAACTCGCAATCCATTTGCGAGTTACAGGCTCAAAAGTACTATGGTGATTAAAATGGTAACTCCATCCTATCTACTCCTTTTTTAATATTTGTTTTATGTGTTATTTCCGTGTTATATTGATCCCAGGAATCAAGGAGTTAATACATATCAGGCCACCCACATGGACTAAGACAGTATCGTCAGTTTTTATTTTTTTGTATATTGCTGGATTGCGAGTCTGATCGCATATCGGACTGCTAAACGCTAAATGATTGACGTTTAACGTCCATGTTTTTCTGACGTCATGATGATGGTCTTGTTTACTATTGGCTGTTTATAAATCGGTAGTTACTGCCTTGCTTAATTGATCATGACCATGCCCTGACATGCTACATACGATTGCATGGTTTAGGCTTTCAGCCAGGTAGTTGCCAGGCTTGTTCAATTGAATTGCTCTGTAACTGTTGCATGGATAGCTCAGTTTGCAAGCTCTCTTGGAGCAGAATTCCATACAAATGGATTCAATCTCATTGGCTGCCTTGTGATTTCTTTATAGATAAGCAACTACATTGACTTGAATGGAAGAAACATTTTAATCTGTTTAATTATAAGAACCATATCCCAGAACCCACTTACCTGGACTTCAGCAAAGCTGTGTGCTACGTCCAGCAATATTTTAGCGTGCACAAGCTAACTTGCAACATTTAAAGGGACAGTGTTCCAATTTCATCTGTCTGGACCTGGTATGCTATAATCCCTCCTGTCTTTATATAAACCAGTCTATCCTGTTCTATTGTTCCTGTCCATGTTCCTGACACTCTTGCCTGAACTGCCCTGTGCTAGCCCGAGCTTGTTTTTCCACCTCTCAGCTCCTTATATCAGTACCCATAATACCATCTGCCAGAGTTGCTGAGTAGATCCTATCAGTGCGGCTGTGTCATCCACCAGAGTCTGATTTGCTCTAAATTGTGCCACTTTACCAGACTGCTGAGCAAAAATAGTTTAGCATCCGCAGTAAGGGTTAATTAAATAGGTGCCGCAGGAGTTGAATGAAATGAGGCTCTATGGGCTTGCAAATGCTTCAAATTCACAAATGTAGTTGCAGGTGTTGTTTTTAGAAATGTTTAGATGTATTCAATTGACACCAGCTCGCAAATTTCCACCGCAAGCCTGAACTTCTAAAACCTGCCTTTTTAAGTCTGATTTCAGGGTGTGTGATCATATGATCTGACAATATTTAAGCAAGCCTGTAATTTACTTCTTAGACACAGCCAACAGTAAATGAGACCATCATAATGACGTCAGTAAAACATGGAAGTTACACGTAATCTGCAATCGGAGGCTATGAATTAATAAGTACCAATAAGTAATATCTACCAATCGGGCTCGCAATCTAGTACTCTATAAAATGCATTAGATCATCTGTTTTAGTCCATGTGGGTCTCATGATATGTATTAACCGCTTGAGTCCCAAGATCGATATTAATCAGAAATAACAGTTACAAAAATATAATTGCATATTTGTTGGTTTGAGACTGTTGTGCAATTCATTCTAATATCTAGAATATAGATTTCGTCTAACTTTAGTTATTTAGAGCTTGTAAAATTAAAGATGTGCTAAAACCAATGGAGTTCTAAGGCTGGTTTTGCAGTTTTAAATGTGTATACATTTACGAATTGGGCAATAGAAGAGGGCCCTATGCTACTATGTACACATATACAAATATAATTAGTCATAGGAAAAATCACAGATGCATTAACAATATACATAATGAGGCACTAATGAAAAGCCATAGATATACATGGACAGTCACAAAGCAGCACATAGACATACAAATTAGCAGACCCATAAAACACACATACAATTCAGACACAATAACACAAGACAGAAGCTCTTTTCAAGTATGAAACTAAACCTCATCTCATTTCTATTTAAATAGGATACATTTCTTTTTCATTAGGATGTAATATCCGAGCGTTAGAATGAATCAATATAAATCATTACTTCCACAAATACCTGCCACAGGATGAAAAATTATTTAAAATGTAAACGTGAGCAGGAGCGGAATAAAGTCCCCTTTTTTTGGTCCACAATGGGGAATATGATTAATAGTGTAATTTATCGCTAGACCTCTTTATAGAAAACTAACATGTGCATTTTAATGAGCGCGATTGTGGAGACGGATAGAAGTGGAACATAATGTGGGTCCTAATAGCACTGGCTGGTAACATAATGCACTTGCTATTTATATCAGTACAATCTGAGGATTAATGTCCGGGAGTTTGGGGTCCCCAGTTAGGTTTTATATAGAAGAGATTTTGGGAGCATTCTGCACAGCCAGATCTGATTGGCTGATTATTCTGACTTGTTATTAATTGATCAGTGATTGGCTGGAAGTGGCAGTATGAGGAATGTGCGTAATTATACTGGTCTGTGGCTACGTGGACTCTCATACTGAGCACAATCACATGTCCACACACAGAGCTTTTATATCCTCTATACAAGGGAATGCTGTTCACTAACTCCCAGAGAAAAGCCAGCGTGTCAGACCACACATTTACATTAATTGCAGGGAGTTGCGCCTGGCAGGTGATGTATTATATCTCAATTGCTGACTGTCAGTTAATGGGCAGAATTCTCCAGCAACTCAACACAAAAGGTCAAACACGCTGCAGATAAAAGGCAGAAAATGGGCTTAAAATCAGAATAACAAGGAGTGCAGTGCACAGGTGGGCAGCGAGTCTCTGTGTAGGAGCTAATCATTTACATATCACGCATCCTATTTTTATAATTAATTATCACAACTTCTCAGTTGTTTCACTTAGTTAAGGAAGTACTCAAATGCAAAATGTCACAGTGTAGAGATAGTATATATATTTTCAGACCATGTATGTACATTACCATAGGCCTTGTGTGTACATTATCTCAGGACACATGTGTGCATTTCCACATGCTACATGTGTACATTGCTACATGTCTCATGTGCTATGATATATTACAATGCCTGTTTATTATTTCATACCACAAGTCTAGGCTATGTATAGAGTACCTGAAATCAAGAGGCAAAGTCAAAATATTATAATTTAAACAACGCCTGTCAAACATTAGGTAAAGTTTGAAATGCTTGTTAATTAGGTCCCTATAGTGTCCATATAGTGTCTGCTTTATCATTCTCTCCCCTTCAGGATCGCTACCTTGTGAAGATCCAGGATAGGGGTGCTATTCAGCTCCAGAAATTCCTGCCTTTAGCTGCAGGAATCCCCCTCTCAGGCTATCTTTCTAGAAGGAATGGGCCCCTCGGTGCCTGGCATTCAGATCAGGATCCTCTGCATCAGCTCAGTAAAATAATAAAAGTCTTCCCTCTAAATGAAACACCCCATTCTCTAGACGTTCCAGAAGAGCATGGTTTAATATGAACTCTCACAGCATTTCCAAAATAGCAACTGAACCCAGACAACATTATTTCCCTCCCCCAGTTACCTCACAGTGCTCTGAATACATTCAAACCCCCCCCCCCCCCCCCCCAATAATAGAAATAGAAGAGCCAATCAGGATCAGGGAAAACTGTGGGCTTGGCTTGCCCACCTTGGGGGGTGGATCACTGGGTTGCACCTACATGGAATCAGAGCGGCAACATAGAACAAAGACCCCAGATGCATGTAATTACCACAGCATCCTGCAATGACATCTTGTGGACAAGGATTGGAATTACGTGTCCTTTCTGCAAGAGAAATAGCTCTATATGACACGGGCTGGTTTATTTTATACAACTATCCTTTAAAACATGACAGTATATTAGTTAAGGGCAAACCATCTTTGTGTACCTTAGGGAAGCTGTGAGCTATACCATAAAGGGTCACTCAAGATGGGCAGGTCATAGCAGAGAGATCAGACAAATCGCTGCCCACTGGAGAAGGAACTGGCAACCCACTACAGTATCTTTGACAAGAAAACTATATGAGTAAGCACAACTAGAAAAATAGACAGTTTTGCCTGGCATGCTGTATCCATATGGTCACCGAGGACTTAACAACAACAAATATCATTCTCGACTGAGCCAGAAAAACATAACACAACGTTTGAAACTTGCCAATCATTCTATAAACCCCTTGAGTGCAGCAATACAGACATATGTTACGACAGATAAATATAACGAAAATGTACAGAATATACATACTAGAGCAGGATCAGATTTACATATCTGGCCCCAATAGGCACAGATTCCTTAGTCGCCCCCTGACTGCAGGTACACGTATTAAGCTTCATCCCCCCCCCCACGCTTGCCCTCAAACATTTATAAAACTAACAAATGAATTAAGTATGCTTCAGCTATTCTACTATAATATATTTAGACATAGATGCTATGCAAAACATGTGGCTGTATGTACGTCTCTGGCGCCCCTAGGCAGATCATCTTCCTCCCTCTTGTTACTCTCTAGTTCCAGGCATTCACTCTCTATCAGCAAGTCTGTGAACTGCAGTATTTCCTTTCTTATTCCAAGGAACCTTTTGAAGTGTGAAATGTGGTGCCCTTTACAGGAAAGCGACTCTTGGCGGCTGTCTAGTTGGCCTAATGAGAAATCCGGACATGGCGTCTACATAAACTAACTAAATTATACTGTACTTGGCACCTCCATTGTAGCACTTTCATTACCAGTCTGTGTGTGCATTGCATTATTCAATATTTACTGCTAATTTGTATATATGTTGTGTGTTTGATAAGAGGTTATCCCGCAAAATGTCACTCAGATTGTACCTTGTGTGTGTGATGCTCAAATAAAAGTGACCTTTTGCATCCACGATTCAAGTCCTGTGAGCTGCTGTTATGGTTTATCAATGTATGTGAAGTATGACCTAGCTGAAGGACCATACATCTTAGTACCACTGTTGCAGAAAGTTGTAAAGTGACATGCACGCACTCTTGTTGTTGTTTAGTCATTTAGTCATTTCTGACACTCCGTGACTCTATGGACCATAATACATCAGGTACATCTGTCAGTAACTGCCCCTCAGAGCTCCATCAGGTTTATTGCTTCAATGACCTCATCTACACATCTCTTCCTCTGTTGTCCCCTTATTTGTGTGCCTTCAATCTTTCCCAGCATCAGAGTCTTCTCCATGGAATCCTGCCTTCTCATGATATGACCATAATATTTGATCCCCAGCCTCCCAGTGAACAGTCTTGATTTACTGAAGTACTGATTTATTGGATCTTCTTGCAGTCCAAGGGACTCTAAGTAGTTTTCGCCAACACCACAATTCAAAGGCGTCAATTCTCAGGCGCTCTTTACGTTCCAGTTCTCACATTCGCATGCTACTACTGGGAATACTATAGTTCAAATTATTTCACTATACCTACACAAATAATAATATTCACTTGGAAATATATTAACACAGTATTTCTCCGTTTTAGAGCCTGAACCTTCCCACACTGACACAGATAAACTTTACATATAAAATAGAGGTAATGGCTCCATGGTCATATATATATGTTTTCTGCAAAGCATGGTCAAAATGTGTCTACTCCGGTGTCATGGACCCCTTCTGTTTTTGTCTGACACTCCCGTTCATTGTTATGTGGTATACACCTCTCTCTGTATCAAACCCCTATAAATATTGTTGACTTATAGAAATTATATGTTCTCCTATTTGCTCCTGGTGGCTGTGATACTGATCCTGTCTCCACCCTACAAGTAACTTGTCCTGGCAACTACCACAGGAAGGTTACTGAGACTCCTGGAAGGGCCAATTCTTGATGTAGAGACCCAGGCTAATACAGCAGCCAGATATCAAGGTGCTAGTACCAAGATTTCCAAGAACCCAAACAGTACTTGTGGGTAGTTAACCTGTAGTCTATAGTAGGTGGCCCAGGACAGTAATCGCCCCTACCCCTGGATTGTCACACCCGGGTAAAGAGTCCCTTAAGTTATTGTCAAGTCTACTCTTGTTGATGCATGCAAATGAGTCCACAATACATTTGCATATCTCTGCCCAGTTTCCCAGAGTGCAGTACAAAACCTGTATTTCTTGATATTCTGAGCAGGAAATAAGTATTTTAGATATTCAAATATGAACACAAGTACATTATTTATTTACTGTATTCTGTACAGTGTGTGTGTGGGGGTGTACAGGATCCTCACCATTGTGTACATATGGGGCAGAAAAGAGAGTTGTGCCTAGGGGAGCCAGAGATGGAAGTCTGGCCCTTCTTATCCTTTATAGAGTTGATACTGAAACGTATAAAAATGTATTAGGGTACTAGTGATGTCTAGCTGGAGAACAGCAATGTGAATAGGACTGCGTCTTAAGGTAGGGGAACAGCTGTAATGGACGAAAACAGGCATCAGAGAAGGAGATACTAAATGTTTGTTTTGTTTGAAGTTAGGATGTGATCCATCGGAGTTAAGTATTACTGATGATGAGGAGGTTATTAATTCTAATGTTTTTATAATGGAGAGACTATTTTCATAGTGTAATACGATAAAAACAATAAGCAGTGAATTCCAAATTTTTTTTTCAAACAGATGCACACACATGTTTTTCTTATGCATCAGAGCTCACAGAACACAACAACATATATATATAAATATATATATATATATATATATATATATATATATATATATATATATATATATATATACCAGTGGATATAAAAAGTCTCCACAGCTCTGTTAAAATGGCAGATTTCTGTACTGTAAAAAAATGAGAGAAAGATAAATTATTTCAGAACTTGTTCCACCTTTAATGTGACTTATAAACTGTACAACTCAATTGAAAAACAAACTGAAATCTTTTAGGTAGAGGGAAGAAAAAATCAAAAAATAAAATAATATGGTTGCATAAGTATGCACACCCTTAAACTAATACTTTGTTGAAGCACCTTTTGATTTTATTACAGCACTTTTTGGGTATGAGTCTATCAGCATGGCACATTTTGGCTTGGCAAGATTTGCCCACTCTTCTTTGCAAAAACACTCCAAATCTGTCAGATTGCTAGGGCATCTCCTGTGCACAGCCCTCTTCAGATCACCCCACAGATTTTCAATCAGATTCAGGTCTGGGCTCTGGCTGGGCCATTCCAAAACTTTAATCTTCTTCTGGTGAAGCCATTCCTTTGTTGATTTGGATGTATGCTTTGGGTTGTTGTCATACTGAAAGATGAAGTTCCTCTTCATGTTCAGCTTTCTAGCAGAAGCCTGAAGGTTTTGTGCCAAAATTGACTGGTATTTGGAACTGTTCATAATTCCCTCTATCTTAACTAAGGCCCCAGTTCCAGCTGAAGAAAAACAGCCCCAAAGCATGATGCTGCCACCACCATGCTTCACTGTGGGTAGGGTGTTCTTTTGGTGATGTGCAGTGTTGTTTTTGCGACAAACATATCTTTTGTAATTATGGCCAAAAAGTTCAACCTTGGTTTCATCAGACCATAACACCTTTTCCCACATACTTTTGGGAGACTTCAGATGTGTTTTGCAAAATGTAGCCTGGCTTGGATGTTTTTCTTCGTAAGAAAAGGCTTTCGTCTTGCCACTCTACCCCATAGCCCAGACATATGAAGAATACAGGAGATTGTTGTCACATGTACCACACAGCCAGTACTTGCCAGATATTCCTGCAGCTCCTTTAATGTTGCTGTAGGCCTTTTGGTAACCTCCCAGACCAGTTTTCTTCTTGTCTTTTCATCAATTTTGGAGGGAGCTCCAGTTCTTGGTAATGTCACTGTTGTGCCATATTTTCTCCACTTAATGATGACTGTCTTCACTGTGTTCCATGTTTTATCTAATGCCTTGGAAATTATTTTGTACCCTTCTCCTGACTGATACCTTTTAACAATGATATCCCTCTGATGCTTTGGAAGCTCTCTGTGGACTATGGCTTTTGCTGTGGGATGCGACTAAGAAAGTTTCAGGAAAGACCACCTAGAGCAGCTGAACTTTATTTGGGGTTAATCAGAGGAACTTTAAATAATGGCAGGTGTATGCTGACTCCTATTTAACATGATTTGGAATGTGATTGCTTAATTCTGAACACAGCTACATCCCCAGTTATAAGAGGGT
Source organism: Discoglossus pictus (assembly GCA_027410445.1). Lineage (NCBI taxonomy): Eukaryota > Metazoa > Chordata > Amphibia > Anura > Alytidae > Discoglossus > Discoglossus pictus. Next base: position 93,076,193 of record CM050172.1, read on the forward strand.
GTGCAGACTTATGCAACCACATTTTTTTTATTTTTCTTCCCTCCACCTAAAATATTTCAGTTTGTTCTTCAATTGAGTTGTACAGTTTATATGTCACATTAAAGGTGGAAAAGTTCTGAAATTATTTATCTTTGTCTAATTTTTTTACAGCATAGAAACCTGACATTTTAACAGGGGTATGTAGACTTTTTATATCCACTGTATATAAACACAAATACCAGACAAAAGTGCAAATGCTGTGTTTGCAATTCTAATCATTGCATTTGCTGTGTGGGTGCAGTTTAAGTCTTCTGCTTTATTTCTAATGTCCTCAGTGGATATGAATCCACAAGCTACTTTTATTTTATGAAGGAAGATAAATCACATTCCATATTACAATGGATAGGCAATGAATAGGGGATGATAATAAAACCATGCACAATCAGAGACATCATTGTCTGCTGTTGGCATGCAATGAGCTGAACTCTTATACGAATCCGAAGAGGCAGCTCCATATTGCTATGCCCAGGAAGGCAATGAGATACCACAGCTTAATGCCCTTTGTACTCATATTTCTCTTTCTTGTCTTTATTAATACTCTAATTTTTCCTGTCCTTCTCCGCCTTTCTTTCCTGAAACTTCTGGGATGTAGGCCGTATGTCTGCGGGCCTGCTGTGGGCCAGCAGCAGTTAGTCTTACGCTGCTATTCAATTGATCAAGCAAGTTATGGGCCGAAAGGCAAAATCGTTAACCATGCAATCGTAAGTAGCATTTCGGGGCGTGATCATGATCAATTAAGCAAGGCCGTAACTCCTGAGTTAAAAACAGCCAATGTCAACAGAGATCATTCTCATTACGGCATTGAAAAATTGAGGTTGGATTTCAAAGTCCTACGGGCTTCAATTAAGAGTTACAATCGGACCCACATTCCAGAAATATTGTGATATTGATAAAGCCATAAATATTATATTCTATTACATGTGAGTTCCATTATATGTATTAACACATTGATTGCCGGGATCGATATAACACGTAAACTAAACATGAAATAAAGCTTGTGATTGTTGTGCTATTAATTCTAAGACCTAATAAAAGTACAGTAGTGTGTGTATATGTGCATTTAAAGTGCTCCGGACATGTCTTTAAGCCCTTTTTGAGTCCTCCTTGGTACCCGTGACTTGTGGACTGACTTTTGCCATTTTCAGCCTTGGCGGGGTGGTTAGCGGGGGGGGAATCAGAGCAATTAAATGGTGATTTGTGATTTTACCGATCAGAACTCTTGTGGACGTGAAATATCAAAGGCTTGGAGGGACTTTAACTTGCGATGTTAACTACCAGTAGGAATTGGAGGCCAAAGTCCGTAACCCAGTTAGAGCCTGCAAAAAGACGCCAATTGGATAGCAAAATAAGTTACGGCCTCCATTACCGAAAGCCCGGATCTCCCGATGCCTCAATTGAATGAGGCTACCAGAGAGGAAAGAAAAATGGAGAAGGACAGAACTTAATTGGTATTCAGGCTGGACAGTTAAATGTGCTCCGTGGTGATGCCCCCAAAATGTGACAGCAATGAAAAGAAAAGTAGAAGAAAAACGCACACCAGTCAATGCAATCTTACAAAGATCTCAGGCTCTGACAGACTATACTCTCCGGGCCAAACACTGAGCTCTTTATTCTGTTTTATAGCAGTGGAAGAATTACACGTTTGCCTTGTCTAGTAAAAACTGTGATTTAATACATAAAAATACAAGCTTTTTACTGCATCATGAGCTGCGGTAAATCTATATGATGATATAAGCAGGTTTTCTGCAAAATCTTCATTTTGACATCCCAGAGGCAAAAAGCGAGAAGTGAGCCGAAAACTGCAATCCTAAAATGGGACTAAATTGCATATTAAGGAATAGATGTAACACAAAGCTCTGCTAGAAAAAAGGACATGTCTCATGAGGTGCCTGTATATTATAGGAAGTTAAATATCTTCAAGAAGACATTATCGTGAGGTTTCTGCTTGTGGGCATATCATTGTGAAGTCTCTTTTTCCAGATATTCAATGTAAAACCAATTGAACATTATCTGCTCATGTGTAGCGAGGAGGTATTAGTCTGTACATCCTGCTGTTGTCCGTCATTAGATGTTGCAGAGCTAATCCATCTTCATATCCATCTCTCAGACAAACAGCTGTTACATCTAATGTGCTCATAGGATCCCTTTATAACAAGTAGCTTTGCAATGATTATCATTTCATGTATTTACTTACTGGACAAGAAGGAAGCGGCAGCTGGAAACAAATCACCATCCATGAAAGGAAATCTCACAAATATACTCATCCTAACCAGATAAGCACAGACAGAATAAAAGGTTCATATCATTTTCAGATGTCAACTTAGTGTGCCATAAACCCCTTTGTGTCAACTAGAAAATGACTGGCTAATAATTTAACTCTAGCAATAGCATTTTGATAAGAATGTTTAAAAAAAGAGAGAACTATCGCAGTTGATAAAATGTCAATCCAACCTAGGCTGAACAATCCTTTAGGTAGTTTAAGTGCTGATACAATGGCAGACATGTATAGGGCGGGGAAGGAGCAAAACATTTAGAAATCTGTACATCACTAACTATTGTATTGTAGAGTTGTTTATTTGTGGGGTTGACTACAACATGTATTGTTTCCACATTCGGGTTATGCCTCTTTAGTGTAGGTAAAACCATATCACTGCAAAATGGCTTATATATAACTCCACAGTATAATTCCCAATTCCCATATTGAATCCAAGATGCCACAATTGGATCCTCAACTTCAAGTTTTTTCCCTGGAATTTATAATATACCTCGTTGACTCTGTCTAGATATCCCACAAAGCTTTGCAAATAAATAAACTCTCTATTGTCATTCAAAATGGACCCACATGGTTTTATAGAACACAGTTTGGAAAATACTTCTGTATAATTGGAACATTTCAGTGGGACAATTTATGATATTCTACATAACCATTCAGTGCCATAGAGGTTGGCATGGGAGAATATTGTCGAACCCTTAAGTTTAAAAGCAAGATGGCAGTCTCCATGTTGGAGCTGGAGCAGTCAATTTAAGCTCCGACTAGAGAATATATCCTTGAAGTAATCTGATTGTGATCACTCTGTGAAGGTGTCTTCCACTGCACCAGGTAAAATAAGGCACATAATAAAATGTTAATCAGAGAGAGAGAAGTAGAACTAGAAAACTAACACATTCTATCAATTTTAGAGGATAGGAGACCAGTGGGAAATAGTCAGCAATTGATCAATATGACATCAATGATGGAAAGGGAGATGATCCGTTAAAGCACACATGGTGGGCTTCCTCTACGTGCCATGTAGGACATTAATAACTGGGAGTTGTATAATGCTGTGGCAGGGGTGTAGCGAGCTTCAAAGAGATTAACTCTATTTTTTCCCATTGGAAATAGAGCACATAGTTACATAGCTACATCGTTAATTACATAGGCCCTCATTCAATTGGGATTTGGCCAATTGAATAGGGCTCAAAATAAGCACATAGCATATTTTTTTAAAGAAGTTTTTAGTTAGTAAAAATCTTACTTTTGGATAGATGCTTACTAACTAAAAACGTCTCTAAAAAAAATGTGCTATGTGCTTATTTAGACCCTTTTCAATTGGCCAAATCCCAATTGAATGAGGGCCATAGTAATTGAGGCAGAAAAAGACTTTTAGTCCATCAAGTTCTACCCTTTTAGATCTTTTCTGATCTTTGTAATATGTGGATTAATTGTTACTAGTACATTGAAAATCAATTCACTAATGCACATCACAGCTCTGCTATGCTCAGTAATATTCCAACTAAATGATCACTACTCACTTTACTGAGCAATTTTATGAATATCAACTTATTTTATTCATTTTTCTAGAGTATACTTTTTTTTTTTTTACTTCCAGCCTGATATTTTCCAGTGAAGTAATAAAATGTAACACAGTGATTCTCACTCATATCTCGGAGTAGTTAAAAAGATTTGATTTCAGTCAGAATGCCATTAAAATTCTAATTTATGTTTTAATGGATAAACATACTCTGCAGTTACATGTAGCAGAAATGAAATGTCAAATAAAATGTAACAAGCTGCAGATTCATTAGATTAAGTGGTCTAATGATATGAGTCTGAAACACTTGGATAATGAACCTTGCAGATAAATTGGGATTCAGTTGGTTTCAGGATGCTTAACGTTGGGGTGGAGAGATGGATGGATATGAAGACAAGCCCACCAATGTGTAACTGTGACTGCAATGGCATCCAATATTATTTACTCTAATTTGGGCAAATCTGGGATATATAATAAGGATTTTATTGTTTTAGATATACTAAAGCCCAATATTAAAGTAAGCTCATTAGAAGAAGCAGACTTGATAAATTCCATTTTTTAAGAAAGTGCAACAAATTAATAGCCCCATTAAATTCGGGCTATGTGTAAAAATGTAGCTCGCAATGTAGCTCGCAAGACTTTGAGCTATTAAATTAGCCCCTTAAAACAACCCGCAGACGACTTGCACGTTAAGACACAGCAGGGCCGTAAAAAGCCTACGGGATGTGGAACATGGAACTTTGCGTGGAACTTATTTTGCCAATAGCTCCATCCCAACTTGTAACTACAAGTTAGACTTATTGATCACGTTCACGGCCGTACATCTGGCGAACGATAGATGGTTTACGGGTTTGCCTGTATCTTGCAGCCTGTTATTCCATAAATCTGCAACTCTTCAAGCTTACAGCCGCTGCGAGCTTCACGTTGCACTTACGGGGCTGGAATTTAATGTGGCTGTATGCCTGTAATTTATTAACCAAATAAATATATATTTTAATGTTGTGTCTTTCAAGTATCCATTCATTTTCTCCGTGCTGTAGACTTGCACCTGCTGATACTACCCACATTTCCTTAGCCTTATGAGTAAAAGTTGTGAAATAGAAAAATTAAATCTCTTATTGTTATGTCTTTGTCCATTAAATCTAATATTCCAGCTTCCATGACTTTCAAGTAGCAATAAAGGAAAACTGAAACTACTGGTAACACTGAGCATTAAGGTGGAGCTTGTCCAAACTTTTCCCATTTGTGGTAGACGTGGAGCACATTTTCTATGGCTATGCCAGCAAAGCAGTGTTTTAAGAAGGCAGCAGCTATAAAATAATCTGTACGGTTTACCACAGCTGAATAGAGGAAATCCAGCCATTGGTAGATTCCGAATAAATGTAGTTTCTGGTTGCACGAGAGTTACTATTAAAAGAAGCCTAGATTAGCTGCATATATGATGCTCTTCTAAGTATATTTGTCAGTGAGGGCTTTTCTAGCAGCAGCAGCTTTCACTCCGCACTTACACACAGCTACCTCTGGCTGGAGGATGCGGTGCTGAACCCAGGGAATGTTACGTCAACATTGCACTGGCTCAGTCACTCGTCCCTGTCTGCTTCCAGATAACATTGAATTGCAGAGACATACAGGGGATCAAATCTAGGTGCCTGTAAGCATTTTGTGGCATCATAACCTGGCTTCTGGCATTTGTTGAGCTCTTTAAAAAAAAATGGAACCAAGCCCCAGACACTAGCTTCCCACTGGTTGTAGGAAAACCTACCTTAAGATTTATTGACTGCACCTGTCCTATCCAAAAGCTATTTTATTCAAATAGACATCATAATGTTGTTATAGGTTGCAAAGGGTTTAAAACTACAGTTTTAAAATTCATATCATATTTTAGAAAAAGAAGAACATTAATAGTGCAAAATACAATGAATGTCCAATATATGAAAATACTATCACTCGACCAGAAGGACCAAGGGCTACAATCAATTCTGACTACTATGGCAGACATGGTTATCACACTTTGATGTAAAAGAAAAAAAATTGGGTGAAAGAAACAGAAATGCAGATGGCAGATATTCCTAGAACTTGTTCCCAAGTGTTAAACACAAAATAAATTAGACATTATAATCAATGCAAGTATTATGGGCTCTGAAGATGATTTCTGAAAAGCAATGATAAAGGTGTCAAAGCATAATAAATAAAAACTATATTCATTACCATTTTAATAAAAGTGGAAGCAAAAGTGATCAAGACAGATGGGTTGTGTATTTCACTGGCCATCTGTTTGGCAGTCGATTATCAGACCAAGCCCATGGGTGGCTCTGTCTGATCAAAGAGAATAAAATATCAGTCTCATCAACAATATTCCTTCATCCAATATTTTGCAGTGTGGAACAAAAAAAATCAGTCCAACCGGTCTGTTCTGCTCTACAACCAATCAGCAACTTCCTGGAAGGCCTTCTGTACAAGATCAACACAACTTGATCCCAACATTCATGTTTGCAATCACAAGCTTCCAACAATCACAAGCTTTCAACTCTTTGTCCTCTTGTCACGCCATGCACCTGTCACACATCATACTACTGACCTCCCATCCTCCATCACATCTCATTCAACTTTCACACTAAACTACCATCACCTCTCCATATCATATTACTATCCTACCATCCTCCATCAGACCTCATTCAACTTTCACACTAAACTACCATCACCTCTCCATATCATATTACTACCCTACCATCCTCCATCACATCTCATTCAACGTCCACACTAAACTACCATTACCTCTCCATATCATATGACTATTCTACCATCCTCCATCACATCTCATTCAACGTCCACACTAAACTACCATCACCTTTCCTTATCATATTACCACCTTACCATCCTCCATCACATCTCATTCAACATCCACACTAAACTACCATCACCTCTCCATATAATATTACTACCCTACCATCCTCCATCACATCTCATTCAATGTCCACGCTAAACTACCATCACCTCTCCATATCATATTACTACCCTACCATCCTCCATCACATCTCATTCAACGTCCACACTAAACTACCATCATCTCTCCATATCATATTACTACCCTATCATCCTCCATCACACCTCATTCAACTTTCACACTAAACTACCGTCACCCCTCCATATCATATTACTACCCTACCATCCTCCATCACATCTCATTCAACGTCCACACTAAACTACCATCATCTCTCCATATCATATTATTACCCTAACATCCTCCATCACATCTCATTCAACGTCCACACTAAACTACCATCATCTCTCCATATCATATTACTACCCTACCATCCTCCATCACACCTCATTCAACGTCCACACAAAACTACCATCACCTCTCCTTATCATATCACTACCCTACCATCCTCCATCACATCTCATTCAAGGTCCACACTAAACTACCATCATCTCTCCATATCATATTACTACCCTACCATCCTCCATCACATCTCATTCAACGTCCACACTAAACTACCATCACCTCTCCATATCATATTACTACCCTACCATCCTCCATCACATGTCATTCAACGTCCACACTAAACTACCATCACCTCTCCATATCAAATTTCTACCCTTCCATCATATCTCATGCTACCTCCATACTAAGCGACTATTACCTCTCCCTATTCACATTAACAAATAAAGATAAAAATAATAATAATGTCACACCGTGTTGTGGTCAAAGTGGCTCCAATAATACAGTACCTCCTCCTGTCACACCATATCCTATCACACTGACTAACTATCACTCAGCTACCCCATCAAATAGTGGCCAAAAACATAATTCTCTCATAACTCACAGCCATTAAACTCTTCTCAACATACAGCATTTACGGGTTAAGTCTGCACAGCTGAAGTAGCAAGGTTAAATACTGACCACAAACCAAGAAACCGTGGCTCTGGCCACAGAGCACATTGATCACGTACAACTCATCAATCACGCACTGCACTCCATCACACACAGCACTCCCTCAACATAGTAATTGTTCTATTTTTTGAACACTCAAAACCATTAGGGTAATATTTGTTATTATTTATATTATTCTATGTTGTTTGGAAAGAAAATATGTCATCAATTTTAATTCTTTATTAAATAAGGAATTTAAATGGGCAAAATACCAAGATAAAGAGCGCACCTTATATATGCCCATCAATTAGAAAATGGACTGAGCTGGGAATTGCCAATTTCATGCTTAAATTTCAGCTATTTCCTCCTGGGGCATTGAGCCAGTTAGGAAATAAATGTTGAATATTTAAATTATTCAAAGTATATCCATTGCTGTAATGGCTTTTTGACAACAGAATCATTGTAATTAGGCTTGGCTCGTTAACAAAAATACTCAGAGAACAGTGTGAAAGAACCTGTGCTTCGTGACAGGTACTTATTAGAGTGTTTAAGAATTTGAACTGAAGTAATGTGAACCACTGCAATAGTGACATCTCCACAGTTTATACAGAATTCACTGATTCGTAATTGTGGAAATCACTGGTTTGTGTCTGTGGATATCACTGCTGATACCACTTTTTTGTCTGTGGATATCAATGGTTTGTGAATATAGATATCATTGGTTTGTATCTGCGAATGTCGCTGATTTGTGTCTGCAGATATCATTATTTTTTGTCTGTGGATATCATTGGTTTGTGTCTATAGATATCATCGGTTTGTGTCTTTGAATATCACTGATTTATGTCTGCAGATATCATTATTTTTTGTCTGTGGATATCATTGGTTTGTGTCTACGAATATCACTGATTTGTGTCTGCAGATATCATTCTTTTTTGTCTGTGGATATTATTGGTTTATGCTTATATATATCATTGGTTTGTGTCTGCAGTTATCATCGGTTTGTGTTTGCAGATATAATTATTTTTTGTCTGTTGATATCATTGGTTTGTGCCTATAGATATCATTGGTTTGTGCCTATAGAAATCATTGGTTTGTGTCTGCGAATATCACTGGTTTGTGTCAGCAGATATCATTCTTTTTTGTCTGGTGATATCATTGGTTTGTGCTTATATATAAGTGGTTTGTGTCTGCAGATATCATTCCTTTTTGTCTGTGGATATCATTGGTTTGTGCCTATAGATATCATTGGTTTGTGCCTATAGATATCACTGGTTTGTGTATGCGAATTTCACTGGTTTGTGTCTGCAGATATAATTTTTTTTGTCTGTAGATATCATTGGTTTGTGCCTATAGATATCATTGGTTTGTGTCTGCGAATATCACTGGTTTGTGTCTGCAGATATCATTTTTTTTGTCTGTAGATATCATTGGTTTGTGCCTATAGATATAATCGGTTTGTGTCTGCAGATATCATTAGTTTGTGTCTGCAGATATCATTCCTTTTTGTCTGTGGATATCATTGGTTTGTGCCTATAGATATCATTGGTTTGTGCCTATAGATATCATTGGTTTGTGCCTATAGATATCATTGGTTTGTGTATGCGAATATCACTGGTTTGTGTCTGCAGATATAATTCTTTTTTGTCTGTGGATATCATTGGTTTGTGCCTATAGATATCATCGGTTTGTGTCTGCAGATATCATTACTTTTTGTCTGTGGATATCATTGGTTTGTGCCTATAGATATAATTGGTTTGTGTATGCGAATATTACTGGTTTGTGTCTGCAGATATCATTCTTTTTTGTCTGTGGATATCATTGGTTTGTGCCTATAGATATCATTGGTTTGTGCCTATAGATATCATTGGTTTGTGCCTATAGATATCATTGGTTTGTGTATGCGAATATCACTGATTTGTGTCTGCAGATATCATTCTTTTTTGTTTGTGGATATCATTGGTTTGTGCTTATAGATATAATTGGTTTGTGCCTATAGATATCATTGGTTTGTGTATCCGAATATCACTGATTTGTGTCTGCAGATATCATTCTATTTTGTTTGTGGATATCATTGGTTTGTGCCTATAGATATCATTGGTTTGTGTATCCGAATATCACTGATTTGTGTCTGCAGATATCATTCTTTTTTATCTGTGGATATCATTAATTTGTGCTTATATATAAGTGGTTTGCGCCTGCGAATATCACTGGTTTGTGTCTGCAGATATCATTTTTTTTGTCTGTGGATATTATTAGTTTATGCTTATATATCATTGGTTTGTTTCTGCCGTTATCACTGCTTTGTGTCTGCAGATATCATTCTTTTTTGTCTGTTGATATTATTGGTTTGTGCCTATAGATATCACTGGTTTGTGTCTGTGGATATCATACTTTATTTGTCTGTGGATATCATTTGTTTGTGCCTATAGATATAATCGATTTGTGTCTGCGGATATCACTTGTATATGTCTATAGATGTCACTGCTTTGTGGAAGTTTCTAACAGGTTAAACTCTGGTTACCAGGTTATTTCTAAACACCTTTATGCTTTCAAACAAAATCAAATGTGTGCGATAAATGTATTTTTTAAGTTTTAAGTTTGAAAGTATTCTTATCTCTCTATTAGCTCTTGTCACTGACCCCTTTTTCTCAGCCTGGGGGTTGGCTTATTGAGCCCATTAAAGGACAGACACCTTGGCTCCAGCCACTGGATTATGTACGTAAACACCTCCATTGTATTTGTAATCTGTTTTATCCTATTGTTTGCCAGATAAAATTAATCACATCTGAAATGTGTTAGAGACAGCAGTATGTGTATTGGAGGTTAAGCCTATTGCTCTCAGGAAGCTACTGCTTGATCTCATGTGGGGTCATCTCCTGTAATTGTCTGCCACACACTCTTATTGTTACATTGTGTACACCCCCTCAGTATTTAACTGATATAATTATTGCTGACTTTTCAAAACAAAACAGTTCACTTCCCATATAGAAATCGTGTGTCTCTTATTTTGCTCCTGGTGGTTGCGATACTGAACCTATCTCCACCCTACAAGTAACCTGTCCTGATCACTACCACGGGACGTTTACTGAGAATCCTGGAAGTGCTGATTCCTGATGGAGAGACTCTGACTGATATAGAAGCCAGATATCAGGGTGCTGGTGTGGAGATTTCCAAGACCCAAAACAGTCCTTGCGGGTAGTTAACCTGTAGTCTATAGCGGGTGGCCCTGGGCAGTAATAGCCCCTAGCACCGGGTCATCACAGCTCTCATTAAGAATCTTCCTTCTTGGTGTGAAGCAGTAATGTCTGTAGTTGAAGACTTAGGAGTAACCTAGACCACAACCTGATCACCTGGTTACTCCTATTGAGGTCCTGGAAGGTGCGATTTAAAGTGAGAGAGACAACTGGAGCTGAACCACTGCCAAAATAATTGTTCTCCGCTGTTCTGTGGACTGAGCGAAAAGGCACCTTAGTCCTTTCTGCTATAATGGGAAAGTTACATGAGCCCCCACAGTGCCTGCTGGTGAGTTGTGAACCCAAGAGAGGGGAATGCAACAGAATGGCCTGAGGGAGGAATATGAGGCAGTTTTTGGCTTACAGGAAAGGTGTACACACCAGGTTAACTCAGATATGTGGTCCTGGCGACTCAATGTAATAGAATGTGCTGACTGGGTCAACACCAGGGAAGAAGGGAACTAACTATTGACTAGGAGGTATTAAGTGAATGATGAAATCACAAAAAAGAGACACAATCATAAATATTATTACACTGGATATGTCATTAAGTTCCTTCTGTGGATCACCAACTCCCATTGAAGAAAGGAGCTTAAACTCTTCTGTTAATTTACCAAAAAATGTGAATGCTCCTGATGTAAAAATAAAGTGGTATTGAAGTCTCTTATAGCAGATTTAAAACAAACTTTAATTACAGTTCAATAATTAGTTTCTTTTAGACTATGGAGAGATTATTTAGGTTGTTTTAGCTCATCTTATCTATTTTAGCTCCTAATACATCAGTATTTTCTTTTACCTTTATTTTCCATTTTAAATAACATTCATATTTACAATCCTATGCATCAAAAAGTATGATACATCAAAATAAATAAATGAATACATAAATAAATAAATAAAAACAAAGAATACCACACAGGAAGCCAATGAATCAAAATGAAACAGAGATATTTTACAATTATTTTACTACTAGCGACTTGCCCGTCAAAAATGACAGGGCAAGAAAATTGTAAGGCAGGTAATGCTGTTTGCCACAAACAGTATTTTCATCGTCTGTGGTGGTTTTTTTTTGTTCTGTATATGTATTTTTTCTTGAAAATGTATTAATTAATTAAATGATAAATTAATATACTTTACCTATTTGTAATTAATATATGCAGGAAGCATTGTGCTAAAGAGCTGACGTCTGATTTGATGTTCCTGCAGCATACAATGTCGGTTTGCACAGTTGTGGAGCGGAGGTGTAAGTGTCAGCAATGTGTGCAGTGTGTCGTGTAAATAGGCTGCGTGCGCGAGGGGAAGCCGTTAGTGTAGCTGTGTACGTTCTGTAAGTTAGTGTTGTAAAATGGCGGTGATTGTGTATGTGGTACGCGGGTGTGGATGATTTTGCGTCCTTGCTAATAGTGTATCTGGTACATCATACAGGTTTTTGTAAAAGTTGTATGTGCTTGGCTGTGTTTTGGGGCATTATGGGTCATGTAGCCTCGTTTTCATTTTTTCCGGCGGCCAATTTTTCTCTCGCTTAGGGGATTTTCGAGTGTCTAAATTCTGTAAATTGGACTTAAATTGAGGTATAACCTCATTTCAAGTCATCCTGGGTGTCCCCCCTTGCTGTGTGTGATGTTTTTATTTTATTTTTGTGTGTATTTTGTGTTTTTTTAATGTTTCCCGCTGTGCGCGGTTCGGACGATAAGGTCGTATTTTTTGCAAGTTCGTAATTTTTTTTTCGCGGCTTGTATTTTTTTTGTGAAAGTCCGTATTTTTTGTATAAGTCCCGTGGCTTGTATTTTTTTATGTAAGTCCGTATTTAGAAATTGCGTGTTATTGCTTCTGTGGCTGTTTGTAACTGCTTGTGAGGCGCCGTAGAGCTTCCACCTCCGCAAATGAGGCCCCTCGCTTCGCCAGGGTCCGCATTTGTGGCCTGCAATGAGCCTAAGGCTGAGTGTGAGTAGGGAGGATGAGGAGGGCTGTTGAGGAGGGGGGTTGAGGAGGGGGGTTGAGGAGGGGGGTTGAGGAGGGAGGTTGAGTAGGGGGGTTGAGGAGGGAGGTTGAGGAGGGGGGTTGAGGAGGGCTGTTGAGGAGGGGGGTTGCAGATGAGGAGGGGGTTGAGGAGGGGGGTTGATGAGAGAGGATGAGGAGGGAGAATGAGGAGAGCTGTTGAGGAGGGGGGTTGAGGAGGAAGGTTGAGGAGGGGGGTTGAAGAGGGTGGTTAAGGAGGGGGGTTGAGGAGAGAGGATGAGGAGGGAGGATGAGGAGGGCTGTTGAGGAGAGGGGTTGAGGAGGGGGGTTGAGAAGAGAGGATGATGAGGGGGGTTGAGGAGGGGGGTTGAGGATGCGGAGGGGGCTGAGTAGGGGAGTTGAAGAGAGAGGATGAGTAGGGAGGATGAGGAGGGCTGTTGAGGAGGGGGGTTGAGGAGAGAGGTTGAGGAGGGGGGTTGAGGAGACAGGGTGAGGAGGGGGTTGGGAAGGGGGGTTGAGGAGAGAGGATGAGGAGGGAGGATGAGAAGGGAGGATGAGGAGGGCTGTTGAGGAGGGGGGTTGAGAATGGAGGATGAGTAGGATGATAAGGGAGCGGAAGAGAAAGAGAAACGAGGGAAAGGGGAGAAAGAGACACAGGGAAGGGAGAGGGGGGAAGAGACACAGGGGATAGAGAGGAGGGGAAGAGACACAGGGGAGGAAGGGAGGGGGAAGAAACACAGGGGAGGGAGAGGGGGGAGAGGCACAGGGGATAGAGAGGAGGAGAAGAGACACAGGGGAGGGAGAAACACAGGGGAGGGAGAGGGGGGAAAAAGACACAGGGGAGAGAGAGGGGGGACACAAGAAAGGGGCACAGAGGGCACACAAGAGGGGGACACAGAGGGCACAAGAGGGACACAGGGGGCAGCACATTTCCCACCCTTGGCTTATTCTCGAGTCACTCAGTTTTCCCAGTATTTTGTGGTAGAATAGGTGCCTCGGCTTATACTCGAGTATATATGGTACTTGTTCTTGCTCTTCCCTCGATAAGATATCTTTCTGGTTCCACTTTTTAATTATAACCCATTTTGCAGCCAAAAGTACATCAGTATTAAGAAAATATTATCACTTAGTCTACTGACTAACATATTGAAAATATGAAGCCCATTTTTATACTTCTTTTGGATATGTCACCTTTGTATATTTGAAATTATTGAAAATTAAACAATTTTAGTATTTAGAGTTTTTCACTTTTGATAAAAACTTTTATATAATTTTTCCTATATCCCCATCAGCTCTGATTTGGGTATTAGAGTTGATTAGTTGTGTCTCATGTTTTCCTTCTTTTTTATCTATTTTTTTATTTTTTTTAGGGGTGGGTTTCAAATGAAGAGATTCAGTATATTGAAAAGAGTATCAATACAAGGAAACTACAGAAGATGTTAATTAAAATAATAACAATGTATATCCAAGGTTTAAAGAAAACAATAAAAAGAGTTTTTATTTTATTTAAAACACGGTATATGCTACTGACGTGGCGTTCATGTGACGTCACATGCGCGCCGGGTCAAGGAGCGGAGGCCGGAGCAGAAGCAGGTAAGTGAGGGGGAGGTATTTAGAGGGGTTTAGGTTGAGGAGGGGGGTTTAGGTTGAGGAGGGGGAGGTTTAGAATGCAGAGCGGGGGTTTAGAATGCGGAGGAGGGGGTTAGAATGCGGAGGGGGGGTTAGAATGCAGAGGGGGGTTTAGAATGCGGAGGGAGGTTGAGGAGGGGGGTTGAGGAGGGGGTTGAGGATAGGGGGTTGAGGGGGGGGGTTGAGGAGGGTGTTGAGGATGGGAGGGGTTGAGGAGGGAGGATGAGGAGGGAGGTTGAGGTTGAGGATTTTGCTTCAAAGTTCTTTATTTGAAATTTAATTTTTCCCCCTGAAATTTCCTTCTTAAAATAAGGTGCGTGTTATATGCCGATAAATACAGTATTTTATTAAATATCTATTCCTCTAATGTACATTAAATATGCTTGCTAAGGAAAGTTAGGAGAAGTTTAAAGATTAGCTCAAGGAGCTTTATTAATAGGAGGTGATTTTATTAATATGGACAATTCAAGAGACAACATGTATGAACTGAAAGAGAAAGCCTCCAATAAATTAAATCTTCAATCAAAACACTTTCATAATACAATATTTAAGAACAGCTTGTTTAATATGTGAAGAATTAAGCATCTGAATGAAAAGAGTTTTCATTTTATTGTAATACTCATTCATCATATTATAGAATGTATTATTATTTTTTTCTCCAGAAAGAGAGATTATGAACTTCTACAAAATAGAATATTTAGAACACATTCAGATCATGCTCCCTTGATCATATAAATTACTTGTAAGTTTGTTAAAAAAGTTATATATCGGAAGTAATAGATTATCTAGTGAAAAGAAAATAATGTAAAAAGAAAACAGAAAAAATGCAAAATTAATATTTTACGGTTTGATGACAATGAAGAAACTAATATGTTAAACCTTTGGGGCTCTATTAAATTCCAGCCTCGTAAATAAGAGGCTTCTACTTAAGCCCTACGTACTGCAAAATTTCTCTAAGTTACAATGCTATTACAATCGCCCTGCTGCAAGCAACGTATGAGCTACGCAGCAGGGCCGTACATATTAACACTGCGAAAATGTACATGAGAAGTGACAGCCTGCGGGATGATATTGCAGGCTCCCGCACCTCAACAAGTAGTGCAGGGTTCCTAAATGGGAGTCACCACATAAGCCCTACTGTGAGGGGTACTCAAACTAACCCCCCCGGCACCTAAAATTAACCCCCCCTCTATGCGGGGTTCCCCATCGGGGCCCCCAAAGTGTTCTCACATTAACTCCTTGCTGCAGGGGTCCATAGGGACCCCCGCAGCCCCCACACATTAACCCCTTGCAGCGGGAGTCCCCGCTGCGGCTCCTTAAAGGGCCCACGGCACACTATTAGCCAATCCTGGCCACGGCACCTAAAATTAACCCCCCTTTATGCTGGGGGTCCCCATCGGGACCCCCCAAGTGTCCCCACATCAACCCCTTGCAGCGGGGGTCCCCGATCTGCATAGATCAGGCCCCCCGTACATTTAAAAAATGTAAATTCCCCGCCGCCGCTCCTTAAAGGGCCCGCGGCACACTATTACCAATCCCGGCCGCGGCACCTACAATTAACCCCCTTTTATGCTGGGGGTCCTGAAGTGTCCCCACATTAAGCCCTTGCTGCAGGGGTCCATAGGGACCCCCACAGCCCCCCCACGTTAACCCCCTGCAGCAATCGTGACCCCGCTGCATTACAATTTTTAAATTTCCCGCCTCACGGGTCCTGAAAGGACTTGCACTAAAAAATATTAACCCCAGGCAACTAAAATTAACCCTATAACTCATGGGGGTCAATACAGACCCCCATAAGCACTTAATTGTTTTGTTTTACCCCTAGGTTAGTGATCTGAAGGGACATCTTAAAGGTAAGTGGTCTTAATTATTTTATTTTAGCTTAGAATTAGGGTCTGTGTATGTAGTTAGGACTATAATTATTTTATTTTAGCTTAGAATTAGGGTCTGTGTATGTAGTTATGATTTATTTTATATTAAATAGATTGTATGTTAGATAGATAGTGGTATTTGATTTGTATTGTATGTAATGTATTATATGTAATGTATTGTATGTAATGTATTGTATTTAATGTATTGTATTGTGTATGTCTGTCTTTCCTTTTCAGGTGTGTAATTTTTTTTTTCTGTAGTGGGGGGGGGGGGGGTTGTAATGTATTTTTTTTTCTGTACTGTAGGTTTTTTTATTTTCTGTACTGTAGGTTTTGTTATTTTCTGTACTGTAGGTTTTTTATTTTTGGTGACTTAGGTTTTTTTTTTTCCTGTAAGGTAGTTTTTTTTTATTTTTTGTAATTAGAATGGTGGGGAGGTTTATTAGGGGGTAGGTAGTGTAGGTAGGTAGTGTAAGTGTTAATAGATTAGTGTAGAGGGGGGTTAGTTTATATTTAATGGTTTATTGGGGGTTATAGTGTAGTGTTTGTAGTTAGTGTCATGATGGTCCTTGTGGACCGTCATGGCACTTATGTGGTTAATGTTAGGGTTTTACCAGCCCCATAGGTGTCATAATATACCCTTATGGGACTGATGGGATTAAATAGAGGCTTATGGGGGTCTGTATTGACCTCCATGAATTATAGGGTTAATTAAGGACTTATGGGTGTCTGTATTGACCCCCAGGAGTTATAGGGTTAATTAAGGCCTTATGGGGCTCTGTATTGACCCCCATAAATCATAGGGTTAATTATTGGCTTATAGGGGTCTGTATTGACCCCCATGAGTTATAGGGTTACTTAAGTGCTTATGGGGGTCTGTATTGACCCCCATGAGTTATAGGGTTAATTAAGGCCTTATGGGGGTCTGTATTGACCCCCATGAATTATAGGGTTAATTATTGGCTTATGGGGGTCTGTATTGACCCCCATGAGTTATAGGCTAATTAAGTGCTTATGGGGGTCTGTATTGACCCCCATGAATTATAGGGTTAATTAAGTGCTTATGGGGGTCTGTATTGACCCCCATGAGTTATAGGGTTAATTAAGGCCTTATGGGGGTCTGTATTGACCCCCATGAATTATAGGGTTAATTATTGGCTTATGGGGGTCTGTATTGACCCCCATGAGTTATAGGCTAATTAAGTGCTTATGGGGGTCTGTATTGACCCCCATGAATTATAGGGTTAATTAAGTGCTTATGGGGGTCTGTAGTGACCCCCATGAGTTATAGGGTTAATTAAGGCCTTATGGTGGTCTGTATTGACCCCCATGAATTATAGGGTTAATTATTGGCTTATGGGGGTCTGTATTGACCCCCATGAGTTATAGGGTTAATTAAGTGCTTATGGGGGTCTGTATTGATCCCCATGAATTATAGGATTAATTAAGTGCTAATGGGGGTCTGTATTGACCCCCATGAGTTAAAGGGTTAATTAGGCCTTATGGGGGTCTGTATTGACCCCAATGAGTTATAGTGTTAATTATTGGCTTATGGGGGTCTGTATTGTTCCCCATGAATTATAGGGTTAATTATAGTTGCCTGGGGTTAATATTTTTTAGTGCAAGTGCTTTCAGGACCTTTACGGTCCTTTAAGGACTCGCGAGGCGGGAAATTAAAAAATTTAAATGCAGCAGGGTCATGATCGGTGCCGATCGGGGACCCCCGCTGCAGGGGGTTAATGTGGGGGGGCTGCAGGGGTCCCGATAGAGACCCCTGCAGCATGGGGATGTGTATAGGGAGCAGGGGGGAGCCTCACACTGTCTTGGGCTGCTCCGAGGCAGCACGTAGAGGCTTTACGATTCCTTGCGGGCACATTTTGTGCTCGTAGGGATTCTTCCGAAATGCGAGAATCACTTGTAGATTTAAGGCTCTCTATTCTTGGCCATTTTTCGTAGTCATATAGCAAAGTAGGCTGCAAGAGATTCGGTACTCGTAAACAGCAAAAAAAATGCCTTTTGCGAGCACCGAGAGAACTACAAGGGAGATTTTAATGAGGCCCTTGGTGTGCACATAAGGCAGTAGTAAGAGGATAATTAATACATTTGAAAGAAACAGAGGGAATTTCTTATATCAAAACATTATATAGAATTTTATGAGGAACTCCAATGCTGGCACTGGATGCAAAAAAGATATTCCACAGAGTTATTTGGGGGTCCATTAAGTATATGCTTTGCCCTTTGGATTTTCATCTGATTTGGTAAAATGTATTATGTATTCTAATGCAAGTGAAAGTATGTGGAACATGAGTTTTAAATCTCATGTATTCGATTAAAAAAAATGAACAAGACAGGGGTGTCACTTATGACTTTATTTATACATTCTAACAGCTGAACCTTTAGCTCAAGCAATACAGTCTAATGAGATAATATCATATATAAGAGGTAATGAATAGGGGGTAATGAATTTAAAGTAAGTCTTTTTGCAGTTAATTTTTTTTTAATTTTATCATACACAGTAGACTCTCAGTTAACCGTAACTTAATCAACTCTCAAACAACCAGACAAAAAATTAAAGCTGTACTTTAAATAAAAATTTAAATTTTCTGAGCTCAACAAATGCCAGCAGCCAGGTTGTCATGCCACAAAATGCTTACAGGCACCTAGATTTCATCCACTGTATGTCTCTAAAATTCAGTTTTAGCTGGAAGCTGAAAGACTTGAGTGACTGAGACAGTGAAGTGTTGGCGTTACATTCCCCAGGTTCAGCACTGCACACTCAATCGTACCTGTGTGTAAGTGAGGAGTGAAAGCTGCTGCTGCTAGAACAGCCCTCACTAACAAATATAGGCCTCTTTTAATAGTAACTCTTAAGCAACTAGAAACTATGTTTTAATGGTTAAATTCTGTTTAAATAAACTTGAAGGGCTAAAAAGGTGCAATGACTTATAGTACCATATATTCTCGAGTATAAGTCGACCTGAGTATAAGCTGAGGCACCTATTTTACCACAAAATACTGGGAAAACTTTGTGACTCAAGTATAAGCCGAGGGTGGGATATGTGCTGCCCCCTGTGTTCCTCTTGTGCCCTCTGTGTCCCCCTCATGTGTGCCCTCTGTGCTTCTTTCTTGTGTCCCCCCTCTATATGCCCTGTTTCTCTTCCCCCCTCTCCCTCCCCTGTGTCTCTTCCATTCCTCTCCCTCCCCTGTGTCTCTTCCCCTCCTCTCCCTCCCTGTGTCTCTTCCTCCCCTCTCTCTCCCCTGTGTCTCTTCCTCCCCTCTCCCTCCCCTGTTTCTCTTCCCCCTCTCTTTTCCCTGTGTCTCTTTCCCTCCCTCCCCCTCCCATCCCTGTGTCTCTTTCTCTCCCCCTCCCTTATCACCCTCCTCAACCCACCTCCTCATCCTCCCTCCTTTCCCCCTACTGAACCTCCCTCCTCAACCCCCCTCCTCAACCTCCCTTCTCAACCCCCTCCTCATCCTCAACCTCCCTCCTCAACCTCTCTCCTCAACCCCCCTCCTCAACCCCCCTCCTCATCCTCACCTCCCTCCTCAACCCACCTCCTCAACCCCCCTCCTCAATTTCCCTCCTCAAGCCCCTCCCCAACCTCAACCCCCTGATCCTCATCCTCAACCCCCCGATCCTCATCCTCAACACCACATCCTCAACCCCCTCGCCTCAACCTCAACCCCCCTCCTCAAAGTCAACCCCCTTCTCAACCTCAAACCCCCATCCTCAACCTCAACCCCCCCATCCTAAACCTACACCCCCCATCCCCAACGCCCCCATCCTCAACCTTAACCCCCCATCCTCAACCTCAATCCCCCCATACTCAACACCAATCCCCCCATCCTTAACCCCCCATCCTCATCCTCAACCCCCCCATTCTCAACCCCCCGCCTCAACCTCAACCCCCCCTCCTCAACCTCAACCCCCATCCTCAAACTGAACCCCAATCCTCAACCTCAACCCCCCATCCTCAATCTCAACCCCCCCATCCCCAACCCCCCATCCTCATCCTCAACCCCCATCCTCAACCTCAATCCCCCCACCCTCAACCCCCCATCCTAAACCCCCCTCCCTCCTCATTCTCAACCCCCCATCCTCAACTTCCCCTCCTCATCCTAAACCTCCCTCCTCACTATACCCCTCTAATTACCTCCCCCTTTACCCTCACTTACCTTTAATGTCTATCTGCAGCTGCTGCTCCACTCCTCCGCATTCCTTCTGGCTGCGTCTTGACACAGCCAATGCTAATGATGTGACGCGCATGTGACGTCACATCATTAGCATATGCCGGGTCCCGACGCAGCTGGAAGGAGCGTGGTGGAGCGGAGGAACAGCTGCAGATCGAAGGTAAGTGAGGGGAAAGGAAGAGGGGGTGTAATTAGAGGAGTAAAGTGAGGAGGGAGTTTAGGATGAGGAGGGGTATTTAGGATGAGGAGGGGGGTTGAGGATGGGGGAGTTGAGGATGAGGATGGGGGGTTGAGGATGGGGGTTTGAGAATGGGGGGTTGAGGATGGGGTGGTAGAGGATGATAAGGGTGGGGGAGGGAAAGAGCCACGGTGGGGAAAGAGAGCCACGGGGGGGGGGAGAGAGACACAGGGGGGTAAGAGAGACACGGGGGGAAAGAGAGACACAGGGGTAGTGACTCGAGTATGAGCCAAGGGGGCCCTTTTCAGCCTTAAAAAAAGGGCTGAAAAACTCGGCTTATACTCGAGTATATACGGTATATCTTTAAAACAATCATTAAGTTATTTAAATAAATGTATTCACTTTTTAAATCTAGACAATTCGCACAAGAAGAAAGAAATTGCTAACTCAGATTTATTTTCTTAATTTGAAGAATTAAAAACTATCTGGGACTTGCCTTCATATACATTATTTAATTATTTTAGCATTAGGTCATTCTTAAATATGAAGGCAAACTCTCAGACAATAAATCCCTTTTGAAGTTTTATAGGATTTATTAGAAAGAACAAATAATCATATTTTGTCTGTTAGAAATTATTGATTAAGTCAAATGGTTCAGCCAGAATTAAGGACATTGAGAAGTTGGAGAAAATAATAAATACAGAGGTTTCTACAAGAGAGTTAATTCAATTGTTAAGAAAACATCACACTGTTTATGCCACTGGCAACAACATTTTACCTGGTTAGAGTTTGCCTATTGGGATACTCTTTTACTTTATAAAAGAAATGTTAAATCAAATAGTTTTTGCTGGAGGAAATGTGGCATGGCAGCATACCTAGTTCATACCTGGTAGAACTGCCCACAGATTAAGACTCTCTGGATTAATTGTAATAATACATTTAATGCTATATATGGAATAAATGTAACTTTACGTCCTGGAACAGCATTGCTACAAATATTTCCAACAGAGCTTTAACTAAATCAAATAAATTATTAGTATTTATTTTAATGGTATTTATTAATGGTATTTATTTTTTGTTTATTTAATGGTAACATAATTGAAGATAGCTCAGAATAAAGATAATATTCGTTCTTTAAAAAAAACTGATTCTGTTAATTCAATAGCTAAAAAGGAAAAGGGGTTAAGATGCATTTGAACCCTTTGGGCAATTATAACAAAGTGTGGTCTCCTTGGTACATTTATTTTCAAATAGCTCTAAGAATGTTATTTTCTCTCTCTTTTTCTCACTCTCCCTTCTTTTTTGTATTACCTGTCCTTTCTTCTTACCATTTTTATTTTCAAATTTAAGCATGTTAAGTATCTACTGTTATAACACCCTCAATGTTAAAAAGAATATATGTTTCTATCAATAAAAAAACAAACAAAGATATCATTGCTTTGTGTCTATGGTGGTCACCAGAGGAGGTGGTGACAGCGGATTCGATAGATAACTTTAAAAGGGGACTAGATTTATTTCTAATTAAAAACGTTATTCAGGGCTATCATGGATAATTAGAGAGACAGTAATGATCGAAATTTTCTTACATTTCCCCTTGAGACAATTGGCTAAGTCTCGCTTGTTTTTTTTTTTTGTTTTTTTCTATTTGCCTTCCTCTGGACTAATTAATAATAATAAAAAAATAATAATAAAAAAAAAACATTAAATAATTGATTAATAATTAATTAACAACTAATGAATTAATAGTTAATCCGCATATTGCAGATCAGAGGAGATCTTAAAAGGTTGAACTTGATGGACTGAAAGTCTTTTTTCAACCTTAAATACTATGTAACTTTGTAACTGGTTTCTGTCTATAGATATCACTAGTTTGTGTCTGTGGACATACTATAACTGGTTTGTGTCTGCGGAGATCACTGGTTTGCGTCTATGGTGATCATTGGTTCCTGTCTATAGAGATCAATGGTTCCTGTCTATAGAGATCAATGGTTTGTGTCCGTGAAGATCAGTGGTTTCTTTCTGCAGAGATCTCTAGTTTGTGTCAGAGAAGAGCTTGGGGTTGTGTCTTTGGAGATCACTGATTTGTTTCTATATATATCATTAGTTTGTGTCTGTGGTGATCACGGATTTGTGTCTGTAGAGATACCTGGTTTGTGTCTGTGTAGATCACTGGTTTGTGTCTATAGATATAACTCGTCTGTGGATATCACTGGTTTGTGTCTGCGGATATCATTGGTTTGTATCTATAGTGAGCACTTGTTTGTGTCTGGATATCACTGTTTTGAGTTTGTGGATATCACTGTTTTGTGTCTGCGGACATTACAGTTTTGTGTAGGTGGACATCACTATTTGTGCCTGCAAAATAACTGTTTTCGCTATTTGTGACTCTATATATCTCATTTGACAAAGTACCTGTCTCCCTCTGGGTCAATGCCCTGTTTTCTGTCACTTTTTATATAGGCACATATCTTTACTAAATATATTTGCCAGTTTTACAATATATAACAAACCAAAAGCAAAAGCGTAAAATAAACGGGCCTCGCTCTGTCAGAGCACTAACTTTAACTGTTTCAGTAGTACCCTAACTACTAGAGCTTTCATCCAGCTACTCTGGATTCAGCCAAAACAGAAGTAATTAATCTTTCTCTTGGGGTCCCTCTCCAGCTTCAGACATCCTGCAGCTCCAATACAGTTCCAGCAGCCTTTCGGGGTAAATCTGTTTGTCTGTGTCTTTGTCCCAGCTTTGATGTCCACCATTCTGGGTTTCACTCAGAAGCTGTTTCTTTCAGCTTTTCAACCTGCAGGCATAAGCCTGTCCCAAGTACTGCTTCCACCAGCAGCCCAAACCAGACAGCCGTCACTGCTCACTCAGCAGTAATTAATTGGGGGCCCCACCCATCTCCCCACTGTACACAGAAGTTTCTCTGAATATCTGCTTCAAGAGTTAACTCCTTCTTTCTTTGGGAGAATTCCTCAAAACTGTATTTTGCACCAATCTTGGAGGGGGAACACCATCACACACTGCATTGTGCATGCGGATACCACTATCAGTGTCTGGGGATATCACTATTTATGTCTGTAAATATCATTGGTTTGTGCCTGGCAATATCAAGAATTTGTTCCTGTGGATATCACAAAATGTGAATATCCCTAGGTTGTATCTGTGAATATCATTAGTTTGTGTTTGTGGATATCACAATGTGTATCTATGTGTATAACTATGTTGTATCTGCAGATAATACTATTTAATGACAGTGCACATCTTCCAGGCACTTGCATAAGATGTTCCTGAAAGGTCTAATCTCAGGAACTCCTTTGTCAGACAAGGACACAGTCACAGCAGCTCCCCAGGATGAGTCAGTCTCATGGATTTATTGCCAGTGTAAACAGCACTTAGCACCGTAATTGTTCAGCAATGCCTATTGAGCTGGGGGCACTGCAGGCTGCCGCTCTGTTTACATGCTCATTCTGCAGAATATTTTATTTATTTCATTCTCAGCAGAACATAAAAAAGATGAAGCTGAGAAGTCATATGCTGTACCTTACAGGGCCCACGCAGCTCAACACAAAGTGACTTCTTGGCATTAAACAGGCTGAGCTTTGAATTTTTATACAAGATTGTTGAAAATGACATTGTGTCACAAATGCAAATATTATATCTATTCCACATTAAAGGTAAGCGCATTTTTGTGTATTTTAATAAAAATGCAAACAAGACCTAATAAACCCAGAGCTCTGGCTCCTAACATAATTTCTTAAGTCTCATGTCAGCTGCTGAGTCTTTAAGATCATTATAGGATGTGCTGCCTCCTGACTGCTGCTCAGCAGCTTCTAATTACACTCCTGGGCTCCTGTTAGCAGCAATAAGTGTAAAACTCAGGTACAATGCATGGGGAATGCCTTCAAATAACATATTGTGCTTACTCAAAGTGTGTATCTACTGTACAAATACACATTGCATTTATTATTATCTATATGGTTATATGCTGTGTTTTCCAACTGTATAATTATATCTTGAAAGCACAATTACACGTTGCATTATGTTTTGTATGATTATATGTTTGTGCTTACTTACTTTGTATCAGTATATATTGTGTTTACTTATTGTTGAATTCTATTGTATATTGTATTTACACTTTTTAAGTCAATATATCATTACAGTCTGTTTATTCTAACTATATGATAACTAGGAACTTGCCCGTCAAAAATGACAGGATCAAAATTGTAATGCTGGCAATGCTGTTTGCCACACAATGTGAGGCTTTTGCTCCCCTGAGCACCTTTGGCGCTAATTGCGAGCCTCTCCCCTGTGAACTTCAACTTTCCTGCTTTGCACAGATCACCTTTGGCGCTCATCGCGAGCCCAAATCATCTAGCCTTAGTCCTGTGCCGTATACTGCTCACCTCACTATGCGAGGCTTTGCAGATGAGCGCCTTTGGTGCTCATCCATCCTAAGTCCTGCACTGTTCATGGCTTGCCTTGCTTCGCTAGGTCGCAACTGCATGACCAACACCCCAACGTCACCATCATCGCAAGATACACATGTGTATAGTAGATGCTGTATTTAATCACTGTATGAGCCCACATTGAGGTATAGTAATGAAGTAGTGTTAATAATGACAATAAGCAGGAATAAGTAGAGTTAGGTGAAGTTAAAAAAAATTAAAATTATCTATTTCCTAAGTTTACTATACAGCCGATATATTAACAGCCTTATTAAATTGAGATTCGGCAAATTGAAAAGGCCTCTATTTAAGCACATAGCATATTTTTTTGCAGAAGTTTTTAGCTAGGGAACTTCTGTTCAAAAGCAAGGTCTTCACTAACTAAAAACTTCTGTAAAAAAAATATGCTATGTGCTTAAATAGAGGCCTTTACAACTTGCTGAATTGCAATTTAATAAGGCTGTAAGTGTGGGTAAACTTTAACTCCGTTGGAAAAAAAGCATTAATAGAAACACAGGAAATGGGGAAATTTGACCCCATTTTTTATCCCCACTTTTATTCCTGCTTGATGAATATATTGCATTAAATTTACTAGGAATTTTATAAGTGGTTATTTGCCAGGCTCAATGAAGACAATATAGGGTCCTGTAAGAATTGCATCCCCAATCAAAATCTCACCTAACCCCTATTATTATTATTATTATAATTTATTTGTAACACGCCAACATATTCTGTAGCACTATATGGGTTAGAATTAAGGCAAAACAACAGCAGTATTAACATGTTGCAAAGCATGGATGACCCTGTCTTTGAGCATACAACCGGTGCCCAAAGTGCTTTCTTCAAAGTACCTTGCAACATTGAAAACTCACGAACTCCTAAAGAAGATATTATATGCTGCCCGTAACAAAACCTTACAAGTCGTCTCTACATGTGAACTGTTCACCCTGATCTATGCGTGGATTGAGCCAAAGTACGATGGCAAGGCTTCCATAAGAGCTTACGGCTAATGCTATGTGTTCTTGGAAGGCTCTGAGGGTGCTTGCAGTGAGCCTAAACCTTACATCTAAACTTATTTCTAAACTCAACTCCTTACAAAAACACATAAGAGACACAATTAGAAGGAAAAAAGCCAGCAAAAAAAGATTAAAAATGACCATACACAATAAAAGAAGAAGCCTACAAATTACATAGTCCAAAATAGCTATACAAATTAGCATCCATTACCCCTACAACAACAAATATAATTCAATACTACAAAAAAAATATTTAAGAAAAACAAAGAAAAAAAAACCTCCATGACAAATACCATGCCCTAAAAACACCGTAAGCAGTCAAGAAGAAGCCATAATTTGCACATGGAACTAAGCAGGACCCTTGTTTATGGGGCCATGTTGAGAAAGAGATATGTAAGACACAGGAGAATGTTGTGTGCTAGACACCTGGGTGTGAGACATGTGTGAAGAAAGAGAGAGTGAGGCCTGCAACAGAGGAGAGACTACAAATGAGTGTGCATGAAAGTAGCCAATAGGTCCCTGGTGATTATTCAGGCCAAAACCTGCAGAGGACTATTGTGGCTGTCCTGAAAAGGGAGAATGTTTGGAGAACCGAGTAAGAGGGATCCAAGGCCACTGGCTGACATGGAGGAGCACATTACTAAAGGAGGTTGAGAGGCTATTCTGCTGCAGCAGAAGAGGGAGAAGTGATCGGAGCGGCACAACATATTTGGCACGGGGCAGGTTGCTGTGTAGGAAGTAGTGGAGAGGCGGCCTGTTGAGCAGGAGGCAGTGAAGAGCTGGATTGGTGGGCAGCAGGAGCTAATGCAGGGGCAAATAAACAGGACTAGCTCCCGCCTCCACAACTATGTGTTTAAAGGGTATGTAGAGCTCCTAGGATATTAAGACAGGCTCACAATGGAGCGGCTAACAGATGTTGAAGAGTATGACCGATATCACCTGATATCACCTAATCATTGACTGTTGGCTAGATGTCTACGAGTTACTACATGAAAAGCCCAGATCCACCGGGAATAGAGCTGTACTGATATGTTCAAAATATTGAGCTCAATGCACTTCTTTATATAAAGGCATTATTGGTGGGACCAATCCACCCTTTCTAAGGTGCCGAGCAAATTGTAAAATGCCATGAAGTGGAAAGCCCAGAGGTACATCAGTCCCCCCACCACTAGTGAGATAATTAGGAAGGTCTGACGAGATGTTTAGTTCATGGAAGGTATGCCCAATTTAATTGCTGCAATTGATTGCACTCATGTGGCACCACTACCCAAACAATAAGAGACACAGCACAGAAACCTGAAGCAATTTCGTTTTATAAATATTCAAGTGGTTTGTGATGCAAACATGCACTTACAATGCAAAATAAAAGTATTCAAGATGCCTACATCCTGCATTGCTCATTGCTACTGGAGTCAGGACAAATTGTAGTGGTTGGCTACTGGGTGAATATTATCTATTAATACAATACAATCATAGGAAGGATTAGGAGAATAGTATTTTAGAGTGTGAACGTGATCAATTAAGCAAGGACGTAACTACAGATTTAGAAACAGCCAATAGAAAATGAGACCATCATCATTACGTCAGTAAAACATGGCGGTTACATGTCAATCAATTAGCGTTTAGCCGTCCGATATGCGATCAGACTTGCAAAACTGCAAAATCCAAAATAATAAAAATTGAATGCTAATGCTGTTCTAGTCCATGTGGGTGGCCTGATATGTATTAACTCATTGATTTCCGAGATTGATATAACCCTGAAATGAAACATAAAAATAAATGATTTTTGATTGCCGATTTACGAGCTTGAGACTGTTGTGCAACCGATCCTAATGTCTTTCATCGCTTTCCCCATCATTTACAGTGCAGTAATGATTTTTTCCGCTCAGATTCTACCAAAAACAAAGCATACTACAGAATCCCACAAAGTAAGGTGCACCAAGGGTGGCAGTCACTCTGAGAGCTCAGATGTACGGCTATGGGATTTGTGTAATAGTAACATCATGAGCCAATTATACACTGTGCAATAGATAATTGTTTGTACGGCTGCAATCACAGCAAGTGCTTCAGGTGATATTTTAATAAATATTGTTTCTACGATCTGAAATCAACTTTCTCTACATGGTAGTAAATTCGAAACTATTTATATTATTCTCAGTAGAACAGCAGTATCCTCTGTGGCTGCTCATTGCAATATCAAAGGAACATGTGGTCTAAAAGGCAATCATGCAGAAACTATTTGGTATATATTTTCTCTACTGAGGATGTTTAGTGGTCAATATTGTATTTTGATCATGACTGCAAATCATGGGCAAAGGAGCCCAAAAACATCTGGTGGGGATAAAGTTTGAAGAGACAAAAAAATTGTGCCCCTCAGTGGTGCAAATCAACTCGGGTGCAGCAGGGGTGGATATATATATATATATATATATATATATATATATTATGTATGGGTCAATGCTTTCATGTGAAATAAATATTACTCTAGTGGCCAAATCTGGTAATGCATGATTAAGTTTAATTTTGCTATCTTTTGTGTCCCTTGTTCATATAATCTGGGGTGGGGGGGATTTGTCCTCCATCCCCCCAGTACCAACACCCATGCTGCAAATGCATAAAAATGTACATTCCACAAGATCTACAATGAATCTCTGAGCATTACATTTTTATGTAATACATTTAATTCCAAACTTGGGTTTGATTTCATCAATCAGAGGCAGAAAAAGCGAACATCTCAATCTAATTGACAATTTACCAACAGTCATCCATTAAAGTACAAATGACAACCTAATGCATTTTACATTCACATGTAACTTTCAATATTCTCCCTGATTTTTTTCACAATTATCAGAGCACGATACATATTTCATTATCCTGTTATACCAAACAATAAATTAATATGTATATTAGCCCATAACAAGAATATGTCAAATTGACATATTGTGAGTGAGTCAACGACATGAGCATTGGAAATTTGCAACTCCGAAAAAATCATCTTCAGACAAAAAGCATCAGCACTCTGACACGTTTTTTACAACTCGATTTGAAAACTTGACATTTCAGTATTTTTTTTTTTATTACATTGAAAGCGTTTTAAGGGAAATTTAAATATCACTGATAACATTGCTTAGAAGGCAGAAGAAGAGCTATCTTGGGTTCCTGTGAGTATGCTACAGTTCTGTACCTAAATATCTATATCATACAATTGAAGCTCTCAAATCCTCTCCAACAACCACTACTCTTCTAGTTATCTACATAATCAGCTCATGTCAAAAAACTGTTTTGAATCAGCAATAATATGCAGCATATAAATGGTCAAATTAAATTACAGCAAGTCTCGTTGGTGTATAGCCTCATACGCAACAGGGTTGGCTGGACTGTCATTTTAGACACACGTCTGGTAGCCCCCTGGTTCATTTGAACGGTGAGTTGCTCAACTGTAGCATGTTGGTTGGCCCTCACACACCTTCGCGGACGATTTTCACCTCTGACATCAATGGCACTGGTTTCTCCACAGTTTCCACGCCGTTTATTTGCAATGGTGCCGTTTGTCCAGTCACGGTGCACTTTAATCACAACAGCACACGAACAGTTCACAAGCTATGCTGTTTCAGAAACCATCCCTTTTGCAAAGTTGGATAAATCTGACCATACTATACTCACCAAGCCAGCTCACAACATACACCATATTTCATTGGCTACGAGCTGCTGATGTCAAAAGTAGGCCAAGGTAGTCACACTAATGTGACTTGTACCTCTATGAGTTTTACGTGTAAATGCATTACAGTGGCACTTTAATGTAATTACATAAGGACAGGACAGCCTAATATTTACTATAATTTGCATATAGTAATTTCATTGGAATGGATTATCCTGATATGCATACTAGCTTGACCTATTTAGGACTGGTTTAGACTCATATAGTATTTACATTATGTTATTAATAAATATATAGGGCCTCATTCAATTGCGATTTGGCCAATTGAATAGGGGTCTAAATAAGCACATAACATATTTTTTTAAATACGTTTTTAGTTAGTGAAAACCTTGCTTTTGGATACATTTTTACTAACTAAAAACTTCTTTAAGAAAAATATGTTATGTGCTTATTTAGACCCCTATTCAATTGGCCAAAGTGCAATTGAATGAGGGCCATAGTGTATAAATGGTGTAAACTCTGCAGGACAGCCCAATATAATGTTTTTTATTGGGCTGTCCTGTCCAAATATTGTTACACTGGTGACTGCTAAACAGGAGATGGACCCACAGAATAGAGGAAGAGGTTATATGAGAGTCTTTGCACAATGGCTTAGGATCTGTTATTAGGCAAATGACGGGTATCAAGGTTGGGCTCACTGGCAAAAGGTTGGTGCTGGAGGTAAATAAAGAGATTGAAAAGGCAAGATGATGGGCAATTAATCACATTCAAAGATGCACACCCTCAGAATATTAGTTCTTGCTTAGGCAAAGTGTGTTCAGGCTGGTGCTTTATAGTAGTTGCTCCATTGATGGCAATTGAGTCAATCTCACTTCGGTCAACCTAGGATTATTCAACTTGCATCAATTATGAAGCCCGTTAAATTGGACACAACCAGGTGAGTAGTGTATCTTTTTCCGATACATTTTTGTATAGGTTAGCCTTATACTGAGCATGTAAATAAAAAATTTAGTAAATCATGTCATCTTTTTGAGATGACCAATATTTACTGTGCAAATATTGTAACTGACTTAGGCCCCTTTTAATTCCAAGCCTGTCTATACAATGTCTGTGGGTGCCGCATTTGCGGAAGGTGGAGGCTCCAACGTCTGCTGCAAGGAGCCTTTGGCTCATTGCAGGCCTCAAATGCAGACCCTTGCCTTCTTACCAAGGACACTACATCATCCACAGCCGCGTACCACACACATTCACCGCCATTTTAGAACACTAACTTACACAATGCGGAAGTACACAGCTAACTAACGGCTTCCCCTCGCGCACACAGCCTATTTACACTACACACTGCACACATTGCTGACACTTACACCTCAGCTCCACAACACTGCTAACCTACATTGTATGCTGCAGGAACATCAAAACAGATTGTCAGTTCTTCAGAACAATGCTTCCTGCATATATTACTTCCAAATAGGTAAAGTATATTAATTTATTAATTTATTATTATTTAATTAGCATACAAAACAAAATATACACAAAAGAGAAATGCACTCTCACAATAAACACAAAAGCCATTCACCGCGCCACTCACAACGAGTGCCAACGCTGCTCATAGCACACAAAGCCTTGCAATAAGTGCAAAAAGCAGATCACCGTTGACCAGACAATAATAGCAAGAGCGCCTATCAAAAAAAAACTACAACAACCAACAGCCTCGCAATGAGCGCCGATGGATCTCGGACCACGAACAAAATGAATGTCTGGACCAAACAGCATTACCTGGCTTACAATTTTATTTCCGTCATTTTTGACAGGCCAAGTCTCTAGTTAATTACATTGCTTTCCCAGTATTTTAAAGTACAGTAGTGTCTGTTTATTTGCTTTTACAGTGTTACTAACAGGTGTCTTACCCATTTGCGTCCTATTTAGTACTCATAGAATTTTTTTATACATTTGCCATTTACGGGTTTGAAGGCAATTGCAAGCTTGTTGAATTGTTGTAACTGAATATGGATTTTGCGTTTTTAGCACTGGTAACATTTATGGGCTTGAAACATCATAGAAGGAGATAGGACGGAGTTACGTTTTTGACAACCGCAGGGTTTTTAAGCGTGTAGCTCACAAATCGATTGTGGGTAGCTAGAAGAGGCCAATTGAATATCAGAACTTTTACAGTTTACATTACAGGTTCCAGTAATTTGGCCAATTGAATGGGGGCCTTAGTCCATCAATTGTCCTCCGACATATTTGAACCCCTCACTAGCATGTTTCACAGTGAGAACCTTTCAGATAAAACATGAAATGAAATACAGCTCCAATTTATAGGATAAAGAAGAGTTTCTCTTGTCGAGACTAAGTGAATTGTATTCCAAATATACTGTCATTACTAGTAATTATTAAAGTAGTTATTGCGCCATTGGATGATGTGCCAAAGAGCTCAAATTAAACTGCATCGGTTAAATGTATCTTACGCTTTGTGCTAGCATGGTACCTGGACAATTTACCTCTGTAGGGTGAGTATGAGTTATAGGTTAGATTGGATAGAGATTAGGTGTGTGTGTGTATATGCGTGTATTTGAAACGTTTTAGGACGTTAATGCATTTGCAGTTACAAATATATTTAGCCTGGTATTTTTTATGAGCACCAACCAACACACAGTATTTTGGGCAATTTGTTGCAGAGCCGGTGCAGTAAAGCAAGACAGACATGTTTGATTATGTAGTTCATATTAGCAACCATGGGTGTAGGATCTGGGGGTGGGGACAACCCCCCCACCCCCACCCCCGGATCTGCGGGTGGGGAACCCCCCCCCCCCCCCCCCAGATTTCAATGTATTTATAAATAAGCTGTTTTACAGCCTGTACTTTGCTGTATCCCCCCCCCTACACCCCAGAATTTTTCTCATTCCTACACTCCTGTTAGAAACATTTAATTTTCCACAGCTATACACGTATAAAATTGCACTGACACATTATACCAGCTGAGAAAATAATAAACTGACAACTTTCCTCTAATAACATTTCATACGACTTCTAGCCAAGCAGCTTATCACCTAATGATGTAATGCCACAGACGTAGTCCCCAATATCACCGGCTACGTCTGACTGATGGATGGGGAGCCATTGGGCTGTAATGTAATTCTCAAACTGCTTGCTGGGTCAGTTATAATACCGTCCTTCTTCCAAGCAAACCTGCAGATTACAGTATCTGAAAATGTTATTAACAGGTGGAAATGAGAAAGCAAACGGGTACAGGAAAAGTAAAACAGATATTTAGTGCTCTGTGCCTTTTGTTAGCGCCAGCTATTTGCAAACAAACTTTCTATTAGCTCCCTAGTTGTGTGTCAGCTCTGCTTATGTGGACTGAATGAATACAACATAAATGTGGGCTCTAAATAAATACAATAAATACAGATTAAATGCAGACCCAGATTGAATACAGTATAAAAAATGTTATAGGCGTGTAGAGGCTGACTGGAAGAAATCCACAGGAACGTCAGGATACTCAGGATCACCAAGATGATCTAGAACGTGGCACTCCCAAGCACTTCAAAGCACAGTACTAGCCTAGAAGTTCTCATCAACACACCAGGGACACTCCAGAACTTCAGGAACAGACATGGAACAGACCAGGATGGTTGGAGTTATCCAGGAACAAGCAATCAAATCATAACCAACAAGTATAATCAAGGTTTAGGTTTCTGACTGAAAGGCTGAGCAAAGTCCAAATTGATGATGTAGCAGTGAATTAACAATGTGCATTTAAGAGCAAGGGAAAGTTCAAAAGGCTTAACCGCCATGGTTGGAGGAAAGTCTTATACAGCACACTGGCACTTGGGAAGCACCACGGCTAGTAGCAGTCCATACACGAACTGAAGAACTGGAGTGGTGTAAAGTTCACAGTGATGCAGCTATCTAGACACCAGGACAGGTGACATACATATCAAGGTAATCCAAGTAGCTTTGCAACTCTGAAAAATGAAATGCTGAAGGGGATCAGATGGTGAAGGAAACCAGGAGCATGGCTATTCACGTTTAATATCAGAAGTGGAGGATAGGTGGCACAATAGGAGCCAGGACTAATTCAGGAAGAAGACTCACTCACTCACCACAGGGTCGCTACCAGATGACTGGAGAAATCAGAGGTGATACCTACATTTAAGAAAGGAGCAAGAGCAAATCCGAGGAGTTATAGACCAGTGAGCCTCACATATGTAGTTGGGAAGCTTTTGGAAGGGTTAATAAGGGATAATATACAAGAATATGTCTATTTGAACAAGATCATAAGTAGCAATCAACACAGATTTATGAAGGATAGGTCATGTCAGACAAATGTAATTAGTTTGTATGAGGAGGTTAGTAGGATCTTGGACCAGGGCAACACAGTGGATGTAGTCGTTTTGGATTTTGCAAAGGCTTTTGATACAGTGCCACATGGGAGACTTTTGAGCAAACTAAGGGATAAAGGAATTGCAGTAAATATCTGCTCATGGATCGATAGCTGGCTAAAAGACAGGAAGCAAAGGGTTGTTCTAAATGGAATATATTCAGATTGGACTAATGTGGTAAGTGGGGTTCCTCAGGGTTCAGTATTCAGTATTCTCCTTTTTAACATATTTATTAATGAATTCATCCCTTGAGATTAGAAGTAAAAATATTCCACCTTAAAGATAGAAAAGGGTTCTTCACAGTAAGGGTGGTTAATCTGTGGAATTCTCTATCAGAGGAGGTGGTGACAGCGGATTTCAATAGATAACTTTAAAAGGGGACTGGATTTATTCCCAATTAAAAAGGGAATTCAGGGTTATCATGGATAATTAGAGAGGCAGTATTGATCCAGGGAGAAGTCCGGTCGCCGGTGTCTGGGATCAGGAGGGATTTGATTTTTTTTATACAACTAATTAATTAATAGTTAATCTGCATATTGCAGATCGGAGGAGATCTTGAAAGGTTGAACTTGATGGACTGAAGGTCTTTTTTCAACCTTAAATACTATGGGCCTCATTCAATTGTGATTCGGCCAATTGAATAGGGCTCTAAATAAGCACATAACATATATTTTTTAAAGACGTTTTTAGTTAGCGAAAACCTTGCTTTTGGATAGATACTTACTAACTAAAAATGTCTTTAAAAAATATACGTTATGTGCTTATTTAGAGCCATATTCAATTGGC
Organism: Discoglossus pictus; assembly: GCA_027410445.1. Lineage (NCBI taxonomy): Eukaryota > Metazoa > Chordata > Amphibia > Anura > Alytidae > Discoglossus > Discoglossus pictus. Next base: position 93,111,246 of record CM050172.1, read on the forward strand.
CAAATTGCAATTGAATGAGGCCCCATGTAATTAAAGATGTAAAAGTAGGACTCGAAAGTAGTGTCTCCTTTTTTGCTGATGACACAAAGTTGTGCAAGGTAATTAAATCAGATAATGATGTACTTCCCTACGAAGGAATGTGCATAATTTAGAGAAATGGGCGGCAGATGAGATTTTAATGTAAAGTTATGCTTTTTGGAAGGAACAATAGCCATGCAATTTATAATCTTAATGGAGCAAATCTAGTTGTATCTGATATTGAAAGGGATTTGGGAGTATTTGTGGACAACCACCTAGGTAACAGTGCTCAATGGCAAGCAGCAGCTGCAAAAGCAAATAAAATATTAGCATGTATTAGGAAGGATATAGAAATAAGGGAAGCAAATATAATTCTGCCACTATACAAATCCCTAGTAGGCCCACATTTGGAATATGGAGTACAAATTTTGGGCACCACTTCATAAAAAGGACATTTTTGAGCTGGAAAAGGTACAGAGAAGGGCAGCAAAGCTAATAAGGGGAATGGAGGGGCTAAGTTATAATGACAGACTAACCAAATTAAACTTATTTACTCTAGGAAAAAGGCGTCTAAGAGGAGATATGATTACGTTATATAAATATATCCAGGGTGAATATAAGGCTTTGTCAAGTGGCTTTGTACCAAGAGATTTTCAACTGACAAGAGGACATCCCTTGAGGTTAGAGGAAAAAAGATTTCACCTTAAAGAAAGAAAATATTTCTTCACAGTAAGGGTGGTTAATCTGTGGAATTCTCTACCAAAGGAGGTGATGACAGCGGATTCAATAGATAACTTTAAAAAGGGGTAAGATATATTTTTTGAATAAAGAGGGCATTCAAGGTTATCCTAGATAACTAGCGAAGGAATATTGATCCAGGGAGAAATTTGATCGCCAGTTTCTGGGGTCAGGAAGGAATTTTGCTTTTTTTTTCCCTTATGAGACAATTGGCAAAGTTTCAATGGGGTTTTTTTCTGTTTAACTTCCCTCTGGAACAAAAAACAATTATTAACAAATAGTCCATATATTAGAAGGATATAAAAGGATCAGAAGAGATCTAAAAAGGTTGAACTTGATGGACTAACAGTCTTTATTCAACCTCAAATACTGTGTAACTATGTAAGAATCAGGAAAAGATGGTGGACCCTCAGGATACACAGAGTATGCACAGTGAGGACATGTAGGGAATGAAGGAGTACAGGAGACCCAGGGAGACAAAAACACGAACACCAGAGACATGGGAGCAGCAGGTGCTATTGTGAGGAAAGAACAAATATGGGTAGCGGGATGGGGGACATCCCAGAGAATGGCAGGGAGGTCCCTGACACTTGAATAAATCTTTATTTTTTTAGTTAAGTACACTATTGTTTGATTTCAGTGCCATCCTATGATCCATACTACCAAATAAAAATCAGCCAATTTCTGTAAAAAATCTGTTAAAAAACTTAAGTAACTGTAAAAAATAACTGAAACAATACAACAGTCACAGTCAGAGTTTTTTTTTTGCTCTTAACCATATATTATACTAGCGACTTGCCCGTCAAAAAAGGACGGCAATAAGATTGTAAGGCAGGTAATGCTGTTTGGTTCAGACATTAATTTTGTTGGCGTTCCGAGATGCTTTGGCGCTCATTGTGAGCCTCTCGCTGAGCGACTTTGGCGCTCATCGCGTGGCTCGCGGCTGTTGGTTGTTTGTGTTTTGTCTTTTTGTATGCTAATGAAATAAATAATAAAATAATAAATGAATATACTTTACCTATTTTGAAGAAATATATTCAGGAAGCAATGTGCAGAAGAGCTGGCAATCTGTTTTGATGTTGCTGCAGCATACAATGTGTGTTTTCAGTGCTGTGGAGCTGCTGTGTAAGTGTCAGCAATGTGTGCAGTGTGTAGTGTAAATAGGCTGCGTGCGCGAGGAAAATCCGTTAGGGCAGCCGTGTACTTTTGGATGGTGTAAGTTAGTGTTGTAAAATGTGTGTGGTACGCGGCTGTGGCTGATTTATCATCCTTGTTCTTGGATCCCGTCGGTTTTTTTCTGAAAATCTGTATGTGTTTGGTGGTGTTTCGCGTCTGTAGGGTCCTGTAGCCTCGTTTTTGTTTTTTTCGGCGGCCATTTTTTCTCTTGCTTAGGTTATTTTCGGGTGTCTAAACTCTTGTATTTCGACTTAAATTGAGGTGTAACTTCAGTTTCCGAGGTCCTCGGTGCCCCCCTTTCTTGTGTGTTTTTATTGTGTTTTTCATGTTTTCATGTGCGCGGGTTTCGAGCGGTAAGGTTGTATTTTTGCGTTTTTTTTTCTAAGTCCCGCGTCTCGTATTTGTTTTTCGTAAGTCCGTAAATTTTGTGAGGTCCGCAGTTGCTGGCAAGGAGCGGCTTCCTGAGGGTCACAGTTGCTGGCAAGGAGCGTTTCGCGAGGGCCACAGGCTCGCTACGTGAGCCCGCAGCGTTAGCAACGACCCGCATGCTCACAACTATATATGTGATAATTCCAAATCCACCTTCTTATAAACCCCAATAAGAGTATTAACAAATGTAGCTAAAACAGTGTCAGTATGTGCACATTTCATGTGTCACTCACAACATGAATAATAAGAGTATTGCAGTGTACAGTGATACCTTTTTGAATAAACATTTCAAATAGTGAACATTATCAATATCATGATATTATTTGGTCAAGACTGCATATTTAGCTAAATAATAACACAATGGCTAATACATTCTCAGACGGAGCGCACTTCAGATTTACTCACACAGAGCATTGTGCATAAATCTACATGTGTTAGTGTACTTATTTATATATTTGTGTGAGTTTATCATTGTGTGTGCTTGTTTATATATATTATCCCAGATTAGATATTACTAGCTATGAGTCAGTTTTTCTTATGAGTGAGTTGTTAGGAAATGAACATACACAGTGATGTAATTATTAATGGCCTCATTAATTATCTGAATGCTCTCATCTACTGTTAATATCTCACTGACATCAAACATGCAAAGAGTTTAGGATGGCACACTGCACCTTCATGATAGATACTTGGGGGCATGACTTGACCCACAGTGCAGAGTGGCCGTGGCGCCCTTAATAACATTGCAGTTCTCTGAAGAGAGGGAAATTAATGTGTGAGCTGGAAAAGACATGAAGCACGGCTCAGGTGTAATAACACAAGTTTATCAATGACTTGAGCTTTCCCAGCTGAAACTGAGAGGTTGTATATCATCAACGTCCCAACAGTATGTACGCGGAGAAACTGAAAGGTTGTATATCATTATATTCCCATAGTGTATAAATGCACAAGCTGAAACCAAGCTCTGTTAAACAGCCTAGTGCCTGATTGTTAAATAAAATAATTAAACTGGGAAAGTGTATGGTGATACATATCTTGGCCTTGGTGGCAAGGTACAAGGCTGATCAGTACCCAATATATATTCCAGGAATAGTAGCAGACAGGTTGGTGTATGTTCCGACTTTGCCAGATTGGACACAACAGGAGACAGTTGGACTACAGGGTCGGTTGATGGTGCTGAAACACACAAGAAGTAGAAATAAGGACTGGCTTGAGAAATTCTGTTAAGACAACACTAGAGGGGTTTGGCAAGTAGCAAGCAAAGACTCAGGATGCAGAAACTGCAGTATAAAAAAGTATTGAGAGCCTCACAGAACAAAACAACAAGTGATTGTGCAGAGCATTGGTTTATAGTGGGATATACAGGTTGGTAATTATCCAGACTGAGACATATTGAGAAGGTGGACAGCAGGAATCCAGCAAAAGGTAGAAACAGAAGGAATGCTAAAAGGAACTGATTGGGATGATTGGAAACTTGGGTGCTAATCCAGAATTCCTGGTGCATGTAAGATCATCTCTGCTTTCAAGTGCTGCATTTATTTTCAGTTTGAGCATCTTTTATAACATGCATGGATGGAGCAAGCAGATTCTTGGCCACACCAAGGAGAGGTACAAATAATCTTATCAGTCAATATATGACCAAATGATGACAGACATGTTAATATATATAAACCTCTATAATTACACCAATTGAACCAGCTGGACATGATCTCACCACTAATCACTCCCCACCTTAGATATAGTTAGTAGCAGATCTTTTCATTTACAATATACACTTCCACTCAAGACTCTTAATAACAATGACCGGTCTTTGATGTGTCACTTTATCGTGACAGTTGGCTTAATATCACTATAGCCTAAAAAGGGTTGGTTTAATATATCTGTATCATGATAAAAGGTGATTTGACATCACTATATTAGGATAACAGTTTGGTTAATATCATAATAGCAGGTGGTTTAATGTCAGAATATCATGATGTCAGGAACTTTATTGCCATTTGAGTATGATAACAGATGGCTTAGTTTGGGTGGATAGAGTAACAGGCTGTGCAGGTTCTGATACCTATTAATCAAACAAGACATTATACTGCAGATACAAGATATTATACTGTAGATGTGTCTGACTACCAAGTGTTTTGATTTTGATGTGATAGCTAATCTCAAGGCTGGGGTCTTAACAGGGTACTATCACTTTGGGGTTAAATCAAACCTGAAAGCACTTCTGTATACAATGTGTGTAGTTTGTGAGACATTAACTTATAGTCAAACAATGATGGCGTCAGATATTTTGTACTGTACAGCTTCTCTCTCAAGAGATGAGCATAATGATGTCTCATTAGGTTCAAATATAATTCAAATGCAATAAAAAAATTAAGCTGATGAATGAATATCTGCATGTGCTGAGTTGTGTGCTTGCTGCTGGTGATCATTACCTATAAGACTGTTGCAAAAGAGAGTTCTGATTATCCTGCATGAAATTCTGTCTTACAAGATCGTAAAATAATAAATAACTACATCCTCAATTTTCTAACTATTATTTTAAATTGTTTTCTTATCCTGGAATGAACTTGTAAACCAATGAATTTTCATTAGCGCTATAGAACCTATTTAGCCACCATAACATACCTCAGCTGGTCAAGGTATTCTCTCCAGCGTCATTTCACAGTTGCCAGAGTTAACCTGATACTGATGAGCTCCATATGAAGTCATAATGGCAGTCTGTGCTGTAGCAGAGCTACTGTCGATGCAGCAGGTGCACAGCACTGGGGCCTATAACAAGTGGTGACCCTCTACTGCCAGCAAAGACATAGAGTATAGAATTAGGAAGAGGAGCAGATATATATTTTATAACAGGATGATCTCACCATCTACATATATTTTTGGCTTTTTTATTGACCCTATCTTGAATAGAGAAGTTACAAGGGGCTTCCAAAATTATCTTGCACGGCTGCCCTCAGACTTGGACAAAAACCTTTAATGACCACTTTACAGAAAGCGTATGAATTCAAATGTGCCTGGGATAATCTTCAGGCTATCATGAGTGTCACAAATAAGTAAGTGAAGAGGTTAAAATCTTGCTGCAGTTAAGTTATTATCCTTCATACAGGGAGATATCCCAGCTCTCTTATTATATGATTTGTAAATATCCAACATTTCCAATTAGCAACAAGGGGATGGGTTAGACTACATCTGAAACCACCAAAAAATGACACAAAGCCTGAGGTTTTGGTCATTGTTTGGGGGAAACCAATGAAGGATACAAGTGGGATGCTGTGGCACATAGCCAGACACATAAATCCCCAAAAATGCAGAATTACAAATACTGTCTAAGTTATGTGATTTCCTTTATTATGATCTCTGTTTTACTTTAATAATAAATTCAACTAAATATTACTTGCACCTGATCAGTTAGCAACACCTGCTAACAAATATACCTAATAGACTGTTCCTAACACCATCATGGACATGCTGATCATCCTTCCACCTCTTCCCACTATCTCTACCATACTGTGTTTTTTGCACACCCATATTCATTAGACCAACTTTAGCCCATTGCACCAATTCAGTTTTGAACTATGACTTGAATTTCGAACCATGAATTTTGTTTTGCAATTTTGTAAGGTGGTATGGACAAAAATACTATATAAATATAAATAAATAAATGATTGTATATCCAACAATATTGCCTTTCTTCATAAATACTGTGTACATATACATAATGTGACAATCCAGGGGTAGCAGCTGTAGCGGAACCCATCCCTGTTTTACCCTGTTTTATGATTATTTAATTCTTGGTTAAAATATGATCCTACAATATGTTTGCTGTTTGATGCTCTGCAGAATATTAGCCAGACTTTTGCAGACCTAGGCTAATGGATAATCCTATTACAGAGATTCAAGAGATAAGAAAGTTGTAAAGGATCCTTGCATTTGCCAAAGTGTTTTAATTCTCTGATAAGAACAAAGAGGTGTAATTGAATCAATGTCTGATTGTATCAAAGTTGCCAGGGAGGTGTGACCCACCTATTGTTCTCTTTATGGGTATTGTGCAGCCAAATATGGGGGATGTGGATTGCCTGTGGGAAGAGATGTATAAATATTTCTGCACTAACAAAATAAAGTCAGTATTCATTTGACTCCCAAATTGTGTGTCGTCCAATATGGGAGGTCGGGAATGGTGAAACTGTAGTGCCTCGTGGGTATCTTATCGTATACCAGCGGAGATTTTGGACTGCGTGTTCCTGCTCCGTTACATTTGATGGCAGCGACGGGATTCAAACCTCACAGCAGACCGTTGTTCGGCAGTTACAGCCATTTGGGAAATTTGCTATTTCGTATGGAACCGAAAGGAAAGGGTATGTGAATAGACCCGAATGTTGAAACGGGCCACGCTAAAAGAGCTATTGGAAGCAAGGGGAATTATTGCCAGCAATAAAACCAAAGCTACCCTTATTGTTGAACTCATGGAGGGAGACCGGGCAGCTGCTGCAGCACCTCTTACGGACAGCACACAGAATGAGTTTGGAAGAGAACTCCAATGCAGACTGGCCCATTTCCCAGGTACGCCTCCCACAGAAACCTTGGAAAGGATTATGTCCGATGTCCACGAATACATAATGGGAAAGCAGCGGGCAGACTGGAGGTCCAGAGAGGGGTCCCTAATCACACCACACATAGTACCGGGGAAGCCTAAACTCCCGTACCATGCTTTTAAAAACTATGTGGAGACCGAAGACATTGATGGCTACTTGCATGACTTTGAGAGATTATGCCAATTACATGAGATCAACGCCGCCGACCAGGTAACCCTGTTGGTGAGTAAGCTAGCGGGCCGGGCAGCAGAAGCCTACCGCACCATGCCAGACGAGGATAGCAGAGACTACCAGAAAGTAAAGCAGGCGATCCTGGACAGGTACGCAATTACCCAGGAGGCATACCGGCAGCGGTTCCGAGAAAGCCGAAAGACAGAGAAAGATACTCACATGGAGTGGGCGCACCGCTTAACTAGGGCGGGCAAAGGTTGGGTACAAGCCGCACAAGCAACCACAGTGGAGGACATGCTACAATTACTGCTACTGGAGCAATTCTTCCAGGGGTTAACCCCGGATTTACAAAACTGGCTGAGAGATCGGAAACCGCGCATCTTAACTGAAGCGGCCAGGTGGGCAGATGAGTACCAAGATGCCAGGAGGGCACAGCAGGCACAGGCACGGTCCATCTTGGGAGCTGCTAACCGACCGCCCACCATTAACCCCACCCCAGCACTGCGTCCGGGTGGTGGGAACTACCAAACCCCTCCACGGTACAACAATGCCCGATCTTTCATCAGGTGCCACACGTGTAACCAGCAGGGCCACATGCAAAGAGACTGTCCCAGAAACAGAAACCGCTCCACGTGGAATACTCCAACCAATTTCCCTGCAAACCGGGCAGCAGTACACTGCTACCAGAGTGAGCCTCGACAACCTTTCTTCGGGACCCAGTCTAATGAAGAATCTTTGGGCACCCTCCACGAGGTTAACCCAGTACAAGCAGCTCCAGACAACCGACAGGGACACCGCCAAGTGGTACACGTAGAGGGAAAACGCCTTCAGGGTCTGCGCGATTCTGGGGCCACCATAACCCTGGTTCGCAATCACCTAGTCCCCAAGCACCAGCTCACTGGAGAATATGTGGCAGTCCGGGTGGCAGGGGGGGCGATTTACAAAATTCCCACTGCTAAAGTACATTTGGATTGGGGAGCGGGGTCGGGGAATGTGGAAGTGGGCCTCATGCAGGACTTACCAGCTGATGTCATCCTGGGTAACGACTTGGGGGAGCTGACCTCCGCTTTTGTTTCTCCCAGCAGCAGTGTGTACCCCAGGGAGCTGAAGGTGTCGTCCTTCCTCCCCAGCAGCAGTGTGTACCCCAGGGGGCCGAAGGTGTCGTCCTTCCCCCCCAGCGGCAGTGTGTACCCCAGGGGGCCGAAGGTGTCGTCCTTCCCCACAAGCGGCAGTGTGTACCCCAGGGAGCAGAAGGGGCCGTCCTTCCTCCCCAGCGGCAGTGTGAACCCCAGGGGGCAGAAGGTGTCGTCCTTCCCCCTCAGCGGCAGTGTGAACCCCAGGGGGCAGAAGGTGTCGTCCTTCATCCCCAGCGGCAGTGTGTACCCCAGGGGGCCAAAGGTGTCGTCCTTCCCCCCCAGCGGCAGTGTGAAACACAGGGGGCAGAAGGTGTCGTCCTTCCCCCCCAGCGACAGTTTACACAAACCAGGGGAGACACCAATCTCCCAGACGGCGCAGATGGGACCGTGGTCTCTGCGCCCACAGCTTGTCCAGATCCCCAACTACCGTCACTGGGACAACCGGAGGAGGGGGTAAGTACAAATTCCCCTCCCCAGCTAACTTCTAATGTGGCCCCAGGGTTAACAGAGGAAATGTTAACCCCCACTGACCCCCACGTTTCCCTGGCTACTGAGCCGAAATATGTCCCAAGTACCCCAGCAGAAGAGCTGACAGCGGGGCACAGTGCAGTCGGCCTCTGCCCTCCCTTTGTCGCTTGTACAGAGCAGGATGTCCTGCAGGTTATACCAGCAGAAGAGCTGGCATCAGGGCAGAGTGCCGCTGGCCTCTGCCCCTCAAGTCCCCTCAGCGTGTTGCCCCATCACCCCAGCAAAATATCCAGGTACCTGGTTAGACTTCCCCCCAAAAGAGAGATGTGTGACGAAGTGCCCTTCGCCACCTTGGCTTGGAGAGGACTGTTTGCCAGCCTCCTGCCCTGCGACTATGGCCCTGGTACATATTGCCCTTTGGAACCAGTGTTCGGCCATACCAGAGTGTAAGTCACTCATTCCGGCCCTTTACATACAGGGGGGTCATTCTGTACTTGCCCTGTGTGAACCATGATACCCCAGATAACTGTGCCATGAAGCCCATTCATATAATGAAAGACTATGGGAAAGACTTTAGCTACATGGCAATTGAACTGTGTGAAGAGGATCTGAGCGCTATTCGGTGGTTTTGTGCGCTCAGATCCCAGCTATCTGGGGATATGGGAAATGTGAATAAATGTGAATTGCAGTAATGCTGATGGGTTGTCAAACTAGAGAATTGACCAACAAATACTTTTGTCCGGACATCCCCAGGCCGATCCGTTGGGATCAGACCGTGTATGCCGGCTTATGGTCACGGGGGAGGTGTGTAGCGGAACCCATCCCTGTTTTACCCTGTTTTATGATTATTTAATTCTTGGTTAAAATATGATCCTACAATATGTTTGCTGTTTGATGCTCTGCAGAATATTAGCCAGACTTTTGCAGACCTAGGCTAATGGATAATCCTATTACAGAGATTCAAGAGATAAGAAAGTTGTAAAGGATCCTTGCATTTGCCAAAGTGTTTTAATTCTCTGATAAGAACAAAGAGGTGTAATTGAATCAATGTCTGATTGTATCAAAGTTGCCAGGGAGGTGTGACCCACCTATTGTTCTCTTTATGGGTATTGTGCAGCCAAATATGGGGGATGTGGATTGCCTGTGGGAAGAGATGTATAAATATTTCTGCACTAACAAAATAAAGTCAGTATTCATTTGACTCCCAAATTGTGTGTCGTCCAATATGGGAGGTCGGGAATGGTGAAACTGTAGTGCCTCGTGGGTATCTTATCGTATACCAGCGGAGATTTTGGACTGCGTGTTCCTGCTCCGTTACAGCAGCTATTACTGCCCAGGGCCACCTGCTATAGACTACAGGTTAACTACCCACAAGGACCGTTGTGTTCTCGGAAATCTCTGCACCAGCACACTCATATCTGACTTCTGTATCAGTCAGAGTCTCTCCTTCAGGCATCAGCACGTCCAGGAGTCTCAGTAACCTTCCTATGGTAGTGACCAGGACAAGTTGCTTGCAGGGTGGAAATAGGATGAGTATCGCAGCAACCCGAAGCAAATAAAGAGAACATATAATTTGCATATGTCTCAGTGAACTTATTTATTTTTGAAATGACAGAAGTATTTCTAACAGTTAAATACAGAGCGGGGTGTACACAATGTAACAATGAGAGGATGCGGCAGACAATTACAGGAGATGACCCCCCATAGGGTCTAGCAGTACCTTGATAGCTGGCACCTGAGAACAATAGGGCTACATTCTAATACAAATCCTGCCGTCTCATTGTCTGAGTGGTCCAGACCTTAGATAGAGTACATAGTAGATGTGATTAACTTAATTTGCTAACAATGGGCCAGAACAAATAACAGTACAATCGATGTGTCTGCTGTCTGCAGACTCAGCACACCCTGTTTTAACCCCATCATGATCACTCAGTCACAGTTTAAACATAACACAGGACACAGTAATATTACAGTACATAGGGAATTACACACATATACAGGATAAGGCAGTGGCATATGCCATAAGAACACATGAAGCATGGTGGTACACTATGGCCCTATGTGTTGGGGCTATTCACCCCACCATTCACCTGCCCACCTTTCTCATGTGGCAATATAGTTCCCCTACCCATTTTCCAATGGGATAGTCTGTCCTCTATGGTGGCTCAATGGACCAGGATCCAGGCCAAGGAAAGGGGTCCTTGACACATAATACATGTATTGATGTATGAAATTCTGTCTCTGTGCTCTCAAGAACCTCATGTTACCATAGAGATGTTTTATAGTATGTATGGGATAAAGTTTTCCCTAATGACCAAACTGGGGTTTTGGATAAGCTTTATGGTTTGGGTAAGCAGAGACACCAATAGGTTTTTACAACTTATAACTGCTTTGGTGGTTGCAGAGTTATATTATTAGTTTTCTTATCGATTTTGGAGGGAAACTGATAGATGTAATAACCTTGTAAAAGCTGATCTATAGTTAAGCCTTTCAACCACACATAAATATTGTATTTTCACCTGAAGGGATTCCATCTCACTGAAGATGTTGTATTTTTGTATATTTTTTGTTGCTTATCTTACTGTAGCCTACAACATAAGTGTAGGAAGTAGAGATGTCGCAAATATTTTGCTGGCGGACTGTTCCCGGCTAACATAGCATGTTCGCGTTCGCGCGAACTGCGAACATATGCGATATTCGACCCACCCCACTATACTTTATCATTGAGCAAACTTTGACACTGCAACTCACAGTCAGCAGACACATTCCAGCCAATCAGCATCATACCCTGCCTTCCACACCCTTCTACCTCATAGACAGCAGCCACTTTGGAATCATAACTAACTTGCAGTCTTACTGAGAGGAGGCTGAGTGTAGGTAATACTGCATCAATAGGGAAAACCATAGCTAGGCTACTGTACACAGTGTGCAATACAGTCCTTAAGGACTCTTTTGATCTCTTCTGCAAGGACACCCCTCACACTTATCCCTAACACCCCTTACACTAACACCCCTCACACTTATCCCTAACACCCCTCACCCTAACACCTAACCCTAACACCCCTCACACTTATCCCTAACACCCCTTACCCTAACCCTAACACCCCTCACACTTATACCTAACACCTAACCCCAACATCCCTCACCCTAACACCTAACCCTAACACCCCTTACACTTATCCCTAACACCCTTCACCCTAACACCTAACCCTAACACCCCTCACACTTATCCCTAACACCCCTCACCCTAACACCTAACCCTAATACCCCCTTACACTTATCCCTAACAGCCCTTACCCTAACACCTAACCCTAACATCCCTTACCCTAACACCCATCACACTTATCTTTAACACCCCTTACCCTAACCCTAACACCCCTCACAATTATCCATAACACCCATCAACCTAACACCTAACCCTAACATTCTCACACTTATCCCTAAGACCTAACACCCCTCACACTTATTCCTAACATGCCTCACCCTAACACCTAACCCTAATACCCCCTTACACTTATCCCTAACAGCCCTTACCATAACACCTAACCCTAACATCCCTTACCCTAACACCCATCACACTTATCCCTAACACCCCTTACCCTAACCCTAACACCCCTCACACTTATCCCTAACACCCCTCACCCTAACACCTAACCCTAATACCCCCTTACACTTATCCCTAAAAGCCCTTACCCTAACACCTAACCCTAACATTATCACACTTATCCCTAAGACCTAACACCCCTCACACTTATTCCTAACATGCCTCACCCTAACACCCCTTATACTTATCCCTAACACCCCTCACCCTAACACCCCTCACACTTAGCCCTAACACCCCTCTCCCTAACACCTAACCCCCTCACCCTTATCCCTAACACCCCTTACCGTAACACCCCCCACACTTATCCCTGTGTCTCTTCCCCCCCTTATCATCAAGGGAGGGGGGAGGATGATGAGAATGGGGGGAAGAGACACAGGGGAGGATGACGAGGGAGGGGGTAAAGAGATACAGGGGAGGGTGATGAGGAAGGGGGGAAAGAGACACAGGGGAGGATGATGAGGGAGGGGGGAAGAGACACAGGGGAAAATGATGAGGGAGGGGGAAAAGAGACACAGGGGAGGATGATGAGGGAGGGGGGAAAGAGACACAGGGGAGGATGATGATGGAGGGGGGAAGAGACACAGGGGAGGATGATGAGGGAGGGGGTAAAGAGATACAGGGGAGGATGATGAGGGAGGTGGGAGGATGATGAGGGAGGGGGTAAAGAGATACAGGGGAGGATGATGATGGAGGGGGATGTTAGGTTATTTATGCCCTTTATGGATTAAAACCAGACTCTGCATCAACTATGTAATTTTCCGTGGGAGTTTTGACATCGATCCCCCTCCGCCATGCCACAGTCCAGGTGTTAGACCCTTAAAACAACTTTTCCATCCAACTTTTTCCATTAAAGTCTATGGCGGTTCGCCGGGTTCGCCGGTTCGCAAACATTTGCGGCGGTTCGAGTTCGCGGTTCGCGAACCGAATATTTTATGTCTGCGACATCACTAGTAGGAAGTTTATAGTGGCCCTTTAAAAGTCAGCTTATAGTTATACTGCTTTGGGAAGTGTGTGATCTGTGAAGCACTTTACTGAGCTGTCTTGTAGCTCTCTTGGTTATGTACTGGGCTACCCCCCCTCCTTGTGGGACACACAATGTGCTTATTATCTCATCACAAGGAGGTCACTGGCTTCCTTATGTGCAGAGACAAGCAGATAGTAATTAATAAGTCAATATTTCCCTGCACTGGGGAAGATGATGTGAGATGCACAAAAGCCACCGGCCTCAATTGCTCCTTTAGGATGAGGAGGCTTTTTTGATGACAGAGATAAAACATTTTCTGCTCCTGCGCATAATACAAGTGCTGCAACATTTGTCTAGGCTTTAAAGAGTCACAGTATTGCTCCTTACAGTAGATTACAGTATGCTGTTATCTACTGTAAGATAAATAACTTTGTTCTCAGCTTTTTGCAATTTTTATACAAACATAAACTTGAACCATCTAGCTTGCCCATTCTGTTTAACTAACAAACATTGGCTCAATTAAACCTACTGACTTATTCTTTTCCTTTATTTAAAAAAACTATATTTCCTTTCATTCTCCATAGTATTTTAACATTTAAAGTCTCAATGGTGGACCCACATGGTTATGTAGATGTGGACATCTCGGAATTGGGAGATTGGGTTTGAGAGAGGAAGGGGTGATCAGCAGTATGCCTTTGCGGGTGCTCTATAGTACTCTTAATATTTTTATACAAAATCAGTACTATTACAAGTTGAGAGTAATAAGTAATTTTGTGTCATTTGGAATTGAATACCTTTTTTTTTAAAATTAATAAATACATTTACAAGATTAATTACACATCAGTATAAATAATATTCTCAAGCACCAAAAGTTTTACATTAGTGAAATACCATGCTAACCTTTAACACAGTGGATACAATACATTGCCATGCCTTTTTTACCTATAATCACCCAGAATCCAAAATGTGCTAATATAGGGCCATATTAAATTCCACCCACATAAATCAAAACTGTAGATCTTAAGCCCTACATGCATGAAATTCTCCCAGGTTACGTCACTATTAAATTGGAAGGGGCTATGAGCAACGTGCGGGAGAAACTAAATCGTAACCCAGACAGCTGCACGTTGGATGTGCGGCGGTGAAAAGATCAATTAGTCAAACCCATAGCAATGGGTTAGACTAAGTCATCATAGCTAATTAAAGCCTGCGGGATCACCTGCAGGCTCCTGACATCAGCCCTTGACACTGAGGTCCCAATCGGGACCTTCGCAGCAGTTAAAAACTGAAGCCATGCCGCAGGGGGTACTCCAAGTACCCCACCGGCACCTAAAATTAATTCCTCCAATGCTTGGAGTCCCCATTGGGACCCCCGCTGCATTTAAACATTTACATTTCCTTCCCGGGTCCTGAGAGGACCTTGAACGTCCTTAAAGGACCTGCGTTAACTAAAAAATTAACCCCTGCCGTGAAGGTATAATAAATACCCCCCGGCACCTAAAATTAACCCCATCAGTCAGGGTGTTCAATATAGACCCTCATGAGAATGAAATGAACACCCTCAATAGGACACTATTAACCCCTATATCAACACCATGTGCCATGAGTGTCTTCACTACACCACACTATTAACCCTAACTATACTCCATTAACCCATTAACCCTAATTATACCCCATTAACCCTAACTAAACCCCATTAACCCTAACTATACCACATTACCCCATTAACCCTAACTATACCCTATTAACCCTAACTAAACCACATTAACCCTGACTAAACCACATTAACTCTAACTATACCCCATTAACCCTAACTGTACCCAATAAAACCCTACCCAATTAACCCCTGCCTTACATTATTAACCCTTATCCTACCCTATACCATTCTATTAACTCCCTCTAACTAATTAACCATCTTTAACACTCACCATACCTATTTAACCCTATCACAATTTACTTAACCCCATCTAGACCTATTTAGCCCTGTCTAGTCCCATGTAACCCTATCTAGTCCTATTTAACCCCATC
This sequence comes from Discoglossus pictus, assembly GCA_027410445.1. Classification (NCBI taxonomy): domain Eukaryota; kingdom Metazoa; phylum Chordata; class Amphibia; order Anura; family Alytidae; genus Discoglossus; species Discoglossus pictus. The sequence continues at coordinate 93,126,570 of CM050172.1, forward strand.
TAGTCCTATTTAACCTCAAGTGAGCCTATGTAACCCCATCTAGTCCTATTTTTCCCTAACTGGGCCTATGTAACCCAATCTAGTCCTATTTAACCCTAACTGGGCCCATTTAACCACATATGTACCCAGTAATCCCACCCTATTATCTCCTACACTAACTACCCAACTTCTACCCTACACTATCAACCCCCCCCCCTCTACACTATTAACCCCCCTCTACCCTAATAACCCCCCTCTACCCTGTTAACCCCACAAGACTACCCACCTAACACTCTTATAAAATCCCTATTACCCCACTAATTACATAAAAGAAAAAAATCTACAGAAAAGAAAAAACATAAGTTACAGAAAAAAAAAAATGACTTCACAGAAAATAAAAAAATCTATTTTACACAAAAGAAAAAACACGAATTACATAAAATAAAAAAACTACTTACATAAAATAAAAAAAACTACTTTACATAAAATAAAAAGCCTAGAATTGCCCCCCCCCCAAAAAAAAACCTTCATTACAGTAAAATGAAAAAGCCTGCATAACAGGAAAATACAAAAACCGACATTACAGTACAATTAAGAACCTTACATTACAGTAAAGTTAAAAAGCCTAGATTACAGTTAAATAAAAACATACTTTGCATACATGAAAAACCCTCTAATTACACCTAAAACCCCCCTTCCTAAACCTAGAATAGGATAAATTAGACCACTTACCATGCCCAAATGCCCCTCCAGCGATGATGGTCTTCTGTGCTTTGTTCCTAGGCAAGGCTCTTCCTAAATGTCCACAGGTCCGGCACCCCTAGTAAAAAAAGAAACATTACAATTAATAAATAAATAAACACAACTTATAATCCAATACATTCTAAATAGTAAACTTACGTTTCCTAATTGGCATTCCAGCGCTGCCCCCATCCTCCTTGAAGTCCTATTTAGAACATATTAAATTATATGTTGTGTTTATTTATTAATTGCAATGTTTCTTTTTTTCGTAGGGGTGCCGGACCGGTTAACATTTAGGGAAGGGCCCTTGCCTATAGGCGAAGCACAGAATGTAGGCTTTTTAATTTTACTGTAATGTAGACTTTTTAATTTTACTGTAATGTAGGGCTTTTCATTTTAATGTAATTAGGGTTTTCTATTTCGGGTGATTCTAGTTTTTTTATTTTATGTAAAGTAGGTCTTTTTATTTTCTGTAATGTAGGTTTGTTTATTTCGTGTAATTAGTGGGTTAATAGGGATTTTATTATGGTGTTAGATGGGTAGTGTAGTGGTTAACAGGGTAGAGGGGAGATAAAAGTGTAGAGGGGGGTTAATAGTGTAGGGTAGAAGTTGGGTAGGTAGTGTAAGGGTTAATAGGGTAGGGTAGGAGGGGGTTTATGGGATGGGGTTTACTGGGTACATTTGGATTTAAAAAGGCCCAATTAGGGTTAAATAGGACAAGATATGGTAACTTAAGCCCAGTTATGGTTAAAAAGGACTAGATGTGGGTTAGATAGGCCAAGTTAGGGTTGAAAATGATGAGATAGGGTTACATAGGCCCAGTTAGGATTAAATAGGACTAGATGGGTTAAACAGGACTAGATAGGGTTACATAGGACTAGATGGGGTTAAATTGGTCTAGATGGGGTTAAGTGGTTAGTGATAGGGTTAATTAGGTATGGTGAGGGTTAAATAGGGTTAATTAGTTAGAGGTGGTTAATTAGTTAGAGGGGGTTAATTAGAGAGGGTTAATTAGTTATAGTGTGGTTAAGAGGATGGTATAGGGTAGAAGAGGGGTTAATAATGTAAGGTAGGAGTTATTAGGGTAGGGGTACAGTTAGGGTTAATGGGGTATAGTTAGGGTTAATGCGGATTAGTCAGGGTTAATGAGGTTTAGTTAGGGTTATTGGGGTATAGTTAGGGTTAATAGGTTAATGGGGTATAGTTAGGGTTAATGGTGTTCAGTCAGGGTTAATGGGTTTTAGTTAAGGTTAATGGGGTACAGTTAGGATTGATGGGTTAATGGAGTATAGTTAGGGTTAATGGGGTTTAGTTAGGGTTAATCGTGAACTGTAGTGCTTAGACTTTACGTCATGAGGGTCCTGAAGGTCCCTCATGGCACTTATGGTAATAATATAGGAGTTAGTAGTGGGTCTATATTGACCCCCATGAGTGATGGGGTTCATTTTAGGTGATGGGGTTAGTTATAGTACACCTCGGCAGGGGTCAATTATGTAGTTTATTGCGGGTCCTTTAAGGACATTTAAGTATCGGATATTTAAGGCAGGACTTTTACATTTTTAAATGTAACAGTACCCCCGCGGCCGGCATGGCGCAATAGTGTGCTGTGGGCCCTTCAAGGGCCTGCGGTGTGTAATTTTAAATTTTAAATGTAGCTGGGGGGTCCCCCACTGCACGGTTTAAAATGGGGACAGCATAGGGGGGTTAATTTTAGGTGCCGTGCGGGTACTTCAAGTAGTAAGACAGGGGTTAACAATTTGACTGCCGCTGGGTTCCCGATCCGGACCCCTGCAGCAAGGGTTAATATGGGGAGGCTGCGGGGGCCCTGATCGGGACCACTGCGGCATGAGGCTTAGTCTGGAGAGCAGGAGAGCTTTAGGGGCCGGAGGGAGGTTTGGGGCCCGGAGCAGGAGTCTCTTTGGCTGCTCCCGCAGCTAACGTAAGGGCTTTTACAGTTTAATAGCTGAATTGAACAAGTAGCGGTTACGAGTTTGTCGAATCAAAGGATTTAGGTGTGGGCAGTTCACCTTTGCTCAGCATGTAGCCTATTTTTGGCCATCCTGCATGTTAACACAAAAAACCCGATGCAAGCGACGTTACAAGGCATCTTAGCATGCAAATCGCGCTAAGATGACACTTACGAGCTACTTTTTAAAACATATCTCCAATTTAATAGGGCTGATATTTCCAAGAGCAAAATAGTTATATATACCCTTAATTTAACACAGAAATAACACTTAACATATCAAAATTAGTTCTCATTATGAATACAATTATTTATTAGACTCCCAAAGGTGATGGAGTCGAGGGAGGAGAAGAGAAGAAAAAGGTGAAGAGAGAGCCAAAGAAAAGAGAAAGAGAAAAAAAAGAAAATACCTTTTTTCGAGCAAAAGCAACTCATAATTTTACTGATGTGTGAAAATCAATGGGGAAGTAAGGTGTAATATTGCGAGTAGGGGTTACTCGCAGCCAATGAGAAAAGCACATTGAGAGGGGTGAATAGAATAACAATCAAAAGTTATTGACCACTTTTTGCTTGTGTAACTTTATGAAATGGGGAATTTATGGGAGCCCTTAGTCACTTGGGATAGCCAATAACTCAGCAAAATATTATCGCCCCATGCAACCTTCAGACATGAATTATGGGGTTGTAGCCAACTATAAAACTATTCTTCTTCATATATAAAAAGTCAAATGTTATAAGCACTCTAGGTTTGTAACCAGAAAGTCGTGTATCCAGGAATAACTACATACTAAGATTAGATAGATAATCCAAAACAATCGGAGATCATTCAAATGTCTGCATGTTTGCAAAAAAAGTAAAACAAATGAAAAACATATATTGTTGTTGTTCAGTCATTCAGTTGTGTCCGACTCCCAATGATCCAATGGACCACAACAAGTCAGGCACATCTATCATTTTGTATCTTGGCAAATATACTGTGGATTGCCAATTCCTTCTCCAGTAGTCCGCAGTTTGTTTGACCTCTCTGCTATGACCTGTCCATCTTGGGTGACCCTATATGGGATAGCGCACAGATTCATTGACGTACACAAGCCCCTTCACATGACAAGGTAGAGATCCAGAAAGGGGAAAACATATATAAAACCCAATAAATACATAATATATTCTCCCATGCCTCCTGTCCTTGGAGTAGAGTTGAATTATTCCCCCAGATTTTTTTGGGCTCCTACGCCCCCATGGTACCAACTGTGTAGCAGATTTCCATATAACTGCCCCATTGCTGCACAAATTCGAAGGAGAAGTGCCAGGAAATACTGTACAGACAGTTGTTTTATAAGAAAAAGAAGAGGAGCTCCATCATACAGATCTGGGGAAAATCAGTCATTGCCATGTCGTGTTCTCAAAAACAAATCACATTTTTCATAATTAAAATATATTCTGAAGTTATTTATAAAGACCTTTACTACTTTAAAGCAATAAATCTATTTTATTACTTGGCCTTTAAATATTGTTCCTCTGTAAAACATTTTATTGTTTTTATAAATTAAAATATCAAGCATAATGCTTGGAAAAAAAATCACCATTGCCGTTTTCACTCATACTAATTCCCACCAGTCATTTTGATTCCTTTTCTTTAAGTTTCACATAATGAATAGTCTCATTTATTATCATAGTTGTAGATCTTGATATTTTGCTTGAGACAATTGCTTAATTTTTTTTTCTCATAAAAATGTCATTGTGTCATAATGAAAATAAACGTGTGGTGCTATATTTATTTTTATATCATTTATTTAAAATGTCACTAAAGATAAGTTAATTCTATACCGTTCTGAGTTATATTAATTATGTACTGAGCTCTCACTTTGGTGGGACACATACGGTGCTTATTATCTCATCCACATGGATGTTGCAGAAATGTCAACAAATAATACAAGCAATAAAGATTTCTAAATAGATTTTAACTAATTAAATGAGATCTGTTATTATATATAACCTCCTTTCCAATGGCAAACCATTTTCTCTTTAGTGATCCTCTCCAAAGAATAGCGTGGTCTTATCTCACTAATGAAAAAGCTGGCACTTTGTTGAGTATAATTATTGGATGTGGATAATTGTTAAACCAGAAATAAAAGTATTTTGGATACTAGAGTAGACCAAATGGTCTTTCGTCTACATTCTAGCTGGCTTAGGGGACTCTAAAGGGGACAAACAGCGAAATGTGTCAGACATTTCCAGCTACTGATCAAAGTTAGGAATCAGCTGTTGAGACATTGATACCCAACATTGGGTTTCTAGCTACCAGTTGGGAATTGGATACAAGTCTCACAGATGAAAATTAGGATCTCTCTTATCGTCTTCTCTCAATGTCAAAGTCAAACAGAAATCATTACTTAAGTCATCTTATTTAGTACTAAGGTGTTAACTTATATATTAAGGGTAGACTAAATTGATTTATGGCTTTCATCTGCATAAGAATCTATATTTCTGCTTTACATTCAACTGCAATATTCACAGAAATGTATATTTTCGTGCAAGGAAGACAACTGTAACATTAAGCAGAAAACATTCAGTAAAGGAGGGAACCTCTTTATCTCCTTCTCCTATAAATGATCTATCTTGGGAGGGTGGGTAAGCTTACCTCCCAGTGGGCTGTAGATGGTGTGCTCTGATCGGTATCCCCCATTAAGATGTTGTCCAGTTTCATCTCCTTATAAAGTTTATTTACAGTTTGTTCCCCTTATAACCAAGTATAACCAAGTAGGCAAGTGGAGTGTCTTTTGTCTGGCCCTATAAAAAGCCTATCAAGGTAGCACCTCTGTAAAATACACTGTGCCTGGTTCTGCCTTCTTCTTTTAGTTGCCCCAGACTGCAGCCCCTCATGTCACACTTGACAGGCCTCCTCCTGTAGTTCTGGCGGCATTTCTTTCCTCATCTTTTTATTTTTGGGCTCTTAGTGTTCCAGAGCTCCTGACATTAGTCAAGCTGGCTATTTATAAGTCCAGGAAGCAGTGGTTGACAGAGAAGATTCCTCTACCATTCAAGGCCATGTTTCGGGCACTAGTGCGCTCCTGTATGAGGATGTATTAGTACCAACTGGCTTTGTCCACCAGGAGGACGTTTACCTGCCAGTGGGCTATAGATGGTGTACTCGGCTCGGTATATCTATGCCAGGATTCATTTAAGCTCATACTCCTAATTTGATTTTAACTTCTTTTATATTAACCCTATAAAAGGCCAAACTATGTCAACTTGTGTGCCTATTTCCAAAGACTCCAAGCCATACCTACTACAAGCTTTCGCGAAATCTTGTGAATATCAATTCTTAGGACATATGCTCTTTACGACAACAGATTAAGCATGCCTGGGATACACATATGGTTATTTTCAGGAATCATTAAACCACACTTTTAAATGATATATTAAGGGTAGACTAGATTGATTGATGGCTTTCATCTGCACTAAGAATCTAAATTTCAGCTTTACTATCAACTGCAATATCCACAGAAATGTATATTTTCTTACAAGGAAGACAACTGTAACATTAAGTAGAAAAAATTCAGTGAAGGAGAGAACCTCTTTATCTCCATCTCCTATAAATGATCTATCTTGGTTTAGTACTTAAATGGAAAAGGAAATTGTACAGCAGAGAGCTTTAGGGCACGCAAAAAGAAATGATCGAGTGGAAATCCAGGAAAAAAATAATTTGCTGTGCTGTGTTAAAGCCACAATATTCTCACAAAGATCACTATCATTTTTTTTGAGTTTAGTGAATTATTGACTGATGTTTAAATTATTTTATGCCACAAATAATCTACTGTAACAGCGAAGTAGCATAAAATCACTATTAAAAATATCTTAATGGTATAATCCGGCCAAGTCTCCAAACACTAATCCTAAAACAAATAAGGATCAGCACCCAAAAATGATAAAAACTCTTGATTTCATGGAAGATTGAAAAAGTTTTAAAAAATACTGCAATATGCAAAAGGGACATGAGGATATTGTATAAATTGAATAAAATAATATTCTATGAGCAGATTTTACAGGATGGTAACCTAACTCTTGCAGAGTACCAAGCCAAAAGGGATAAAATGTGTTTAGATAGTGATTAATATTTAATTTCAAAGTTAATTGCAGCAAAAAATGAAATGATGCATAATAAATAATGTGTTTGTCTGAGCTTAGATGAAAGAGATTATCCTGGAGGGAAGTCATTAGAGGATTGTTGGCATTATGTAGCAAAAACAAACATTGCAAATTAATGTTTGCTATAAACTATAATGTGGAAAAGACTCTACGTAGCAGCAGATAAAAGAAAAAAAAAAGATACTGAGTGGCAGCCAGCCAACCAAAACCAAAGTGATCAGAAATAGAGAAACTCCATCTTCGTCATAGACTTCAAAAGGCCAGAGGGAACAATGCTGAGCCCCTTCCCAGCCACTGTCAAGAGCATCCATTCAAAGTTAGCATCCCCCTCAGCACCATGCATCTGTCAAGCCACTGATCCACTTGGTATTCATGACAGAGATACTGGAGTGGGTTGCCAGTTCCTTCTCCAGTGGGCCACAGCATAAAGCTTCTGGTATTCCTAGGTGGCCCCTTGGTTCCCAGACTTGGTATTGAACCCAGGACGCAGTGGTGAAAGCAATGAATCCTAACCACTGGGCCACCAGGGAACCCCATTCACTCATAAGGAGAACCAAAACTCTAAAACACTACACATATTGAAGAAAAGATCCCCTTCACAATTTTCAAATGCTGCTTGATAATGCCGATCAAATGCAATAGTTGTGGTAATTGTGAGTTGTCGTCAAACAATTTTAAAATTTACAGGCTTGCGCATGCCTTTGACGCTTATTGTGAAGCCCAAAATTTACTGGTTTGAAGGGACTGCAATGAGAGCCAAAGGCACTCATTTGTGGGCTTGCGATGAGCACCAAAGGGACTCATTGCGAGGCCCGTATGTTACTTGCTTGACAGTGCTGAAATGAGAGCCAAAGGCGCTCATCTCGAGGACCTTAATGTAGAGGGGGGAAGGGAAGGCTCCAAATTGCTTACGAGTTACAGGCTTTAACAGCCGCCATATTTTTCAAGCCCGTAACTCGGAAGCCGTTGGGAGACTGCCAAAAGGCACAAAAGAATGACAAAATGAACTTTCAACCAGCACAGGTGGAACGGCAGGGAGCCTGTAAGTGAGGTTGCAAGCTAATTTGCTATTTAATACCCTCAAAAGCACTGCAACAGGTCGAACAAGTGCCTGATACTTACTTGTCAGAGTATGATATGTGTGGGTCTTCTTCATTTTTACCTAAACATTATAATATTCCTGAAACTTCTTGATGTAGACCCTGGATCTGTAGAGTTTGTTGTTTATGTCCTATCTTGAGGATCCTTCAGCATAATAATTTCCTGGACAAAGTTACTCCTGTGTATTGAAACACAGTCAAACAATTCATGGCCCACAGCAAGTTTTCAGATCCACATATTATTATCTAAGAAACTGCATATTTTCTTATTCCCAACATAGTGACAATAAAACATAATTTTCAGATCTACTGCCAGAGGCAAACTCGTCTCACACTTAGTCTTGTGACAGAATCTCACTGATATAGTTTGCATTTTTATTAAAACATCTGTGTTTCAGCTTCATTTCGGCAGACACATTTTATTGGAAATATTTCTAGGAAAATGCAAATATCTGCTTTAGGAAAAGCTCTGATTATGGGATATTTTTGAGTCTAGAGTTGATGGCTGATAATGCATGGATCAATATTTAGACATTTATCATATCTTGCATTGAATTTCTAAGAAAGGCACAGATGACAAGACAATAATATCTACACCAAAAAAGCTTGTGACCCTAAAATGTGTGAAGTAAATAAACACTGTAACCGTCTATATCCAAACCCAATATTCCATCACTAATATAGTTGTCGTACGGCAAGCTTGGGGAGAGGGAGAGAGGAGAGGGAGAGAGAGAGAAGGAGAGGGAGGGAAAGAGAAGGAGCAAAGGAGAGAGAAGGAAGGATGGGGAGAGAGTGAGAAGGAGAGGGAGTGAGAGAAGGAGATAGAGAGAGAAGAAGGGGAGAGAGATAAGGATGGAGGGAGAGAGAAGGATAATTGTGAGTTGCGCATGTGCGCTATGCATTGCCAGGCTCGCATTGCACATGGAAGGGAGAGGGAGGGAGAGAAGGAGAGAGAGAAGGAGAGGAAAGGAGAGACAAGGAGAGTGAGGGAGAGAGAAGGAAGACATGAGAGAGAAGGAGGAAAGGAGATAGAAGGAAGGAGGGGAGAGAGTGAGAAGGAGAGGGAGTGAGAGAAGGAGATAAAGAGAAGAAGGGTAGAGAGATAAGGATGGAGGGAGAGAAATGGATAATTGCGAGTTGTGCATGCGCACTATGTATTGCCAGGCTCGCATTGCGCATGGAAGGGAGAGGGAGAAGGAGAGGAAGGGAGAGAGAAGGAGAGTGAGGGAGAGAGAAGAAAGACATGAGAGAGAAGGAGGCAAGGAGATAGAAGGAAGGAGGGGATGAGACAGTGAGAGGAAGGGAGAGAGAGAGAGAAGAAGGGAGGAAGAGATAGAAGGAGAGAGGGAGAGAGAGAAGGAGAGAGAGACGGTGCACAGAGAGAGGCCACAGAGAGAGGGCACAGAGAGAGAGGGTACACAGAGAGAGGGTGCGCAAACAGACAGAAGACAATTTTTAAGTAAATATTATGCCATCATTTATGATGGGCAAGTGACTAGTTTTATATATAAATATACTTTTCACTACAATGTATTATAATGTAAAATAATGTATTGTGTCACAATAAAATGTATTAGGTCCGGGATAACAAGTATGTGACACAAAAGTGTAATTATGGATAACTTGAGTAGATCTGTTTGACTTGGAGCTAAGTCACGTAGTAACCCTTGAAAAACAATAAAATGTCAATTATAAACAGATTTGGCCATGCGAGGAAACACGGCTTAATGTTCTCACGAGGCACAGACATGACTTCCAGCCTGGCCACTGAGAGGGGAACATTATTTAATTGTCTAGCTGGACGTGCCATCATATTTGGCTCATCAATTTCCATTTTTGGCCCAGTATTTCCCAGTGTAGATAGCTTTAGTGCAAACACCATTTGTGTGGCATGTCATATCAAATGTTTACAATGCCACTAAGTCAGGAGCACAAACTTATTTGGAAGAAACAAAATAGTAAAACAAATATGTAAAATAGCATCGGGATATTGGAGACTGAGGGGAGGCGAAGCTTTGTTCAATGGATAGTTTTATAAAAAAGAAAACAAAAAGTCAGTGTCACTGCTACTGAATATTATATGTAGTGTTATAATTTAGTAACATCATTAGTTTTTTGGGATATACAAAAAAAAAATGCAAAAAACTAAATTTTGTATTGGAAAGCTTTGTCTCAGTTTAATGGCATATTCTCTATCTATACAAAATAATATCAAATAAAGTTCACACACTGGGACTTGATCCCATATTCTCAATTCCATGCATGTTCCATTACTCAAAACAGTAAATAACTTATTTCTATATCCATATATAAGTGTAATGGGAAAGTGGAATAATAACATTATGACCAATGGCAACATACAAGTCACATCGAGTAGATAAGTAACCATAAATTCCAGGCTGAGAATTAAAAAATTTTAAAACATAGCTTTTATTTACAAAAAATATATAAAAGCGACAAAATAACATAAAATCCGACGTTTAAAAATATATACAAATGCCCCCTGCTGATGTGTTACCTAAGCATATATACAGTTAAATGATAGAGAATTGGCCTTAGATCTCTTTCTATATAGAGGCATATATCCTCCTAACCATATGGATATCACTGATAGATAATAGTGCACCACGCTAGCAAAATAGGTAAATGGGCAGTCCTAATAGTAATATCTATATTCCCTTCTATATTTGTAGTGGAGTTTGGACTAGGACCCACTACTTGCCCTCTAATACAGAAAAAAAAGAACCTGACTTACTATACTAAGTGGATATAACCCTATATATATAAATATTCAGATATGGTTAAGTAAATATCGTAATAAATCAGCTAATTGCCCAATAATCTTCCATAACAAGGTTATATCCAGATTTCTAATTCCAAAATATGTGTGCAGACTTCCAATGTAACAAAGCATGGAGGTTAAAATACCTCTGTACATCAGAGAGAAAAAAAGAACCCATATATAGTAGTGCTCATAAAAATATCCCATATTTGTACATTCATCTGGACATATACATCTCAATGAGGTGTCCTTCTGATATACATGATACACACTGCTATGCAGACAATATTAGCAGAAAAAAAACATGTTTTAGTACATACAATCATATGTCAAAGTATTTTAAGAGAAGACCGTGTACTTGTCTTTATCACGGCTCGCAGTTAGCCACCGAAGTGACATCATCAGGAGTGGTCCGTCAACTGAAGCCTGATGCACGTTTCGCAGTGGAACTTCTACGGTGGCTGTAGATGGACACAGGAGAAGCGTCTATTTAACGAGGTAAGTAAAATGAGTCTATTAACTCTTTCATTGATTTTTTTCCTTGTCTTTTTCTTATAGCTGGAAATACCGCAATCAGGGCCAGCTGAGGACACAAGTAGGGGGAAACGGAGAAGATAGGATTAGATGTGTATCCAAATCAAGTTAATTTTCAATTTCAATCCACCACCAACATTGCATGCAAAAAGTACAGGGAAAAAGGGAAATGAAGTGTACCTAAGTTCCAAGCCTTCAATAAATCTATTGTCTCTACAAGTACCAGATATATGGTGTTTTAACTGTATATTAAATATACAGTACCTAGATTACATATATATCATCTCACATGAACACTCTATATCCCTCTATTTGGTAATCTGGAACTGTATCTCAAGCTTAGACTGTCTATAGAATGCCTCTTACTATGAGGTATCAGGTAGATCTCCCTTCAAGGTTGGGGGGTAAAACCGTCTGTGATGATCCAGGGGTATGGGCCACTTGCTATAGACTACAGGTTACCTACCCACAAAGACCGTTTGGAATCATGGAAATCTCAGCACCAGCACTGATATCTAGCTCCTGTATCAGTCAGGGTCTCTACATCAGGAATCAGCACTTCCAGGAGTCTCAGTAACCTTCCTGTGGTAGTGACCAAGACAAGTTACTTGCAGGGTGGAGATAGGATCAATATCACAGCCACCAGGAGCAAATTAGAGAACATACCATTTCTATATGTCGCAGCAGTGAACTGATTTATTTTTGGAAAGTCAACAATATTTGTTGGGGACTAGATACACAGGGGGGTTTATACAACACAACAATGACAGGGCGTGGCAGACAAACACAGGAGATTGTCTCCACATGGGGTTTAAAAGTCTGGCATCCCGGCATTATATTTGTTACCTGTGAACAATAGGCCAACCTCCAAATACACATAATGCTGTCTCCATGTCTAGTGGTCCAGACCTCAAATAAAGTACATTAACTTTATCTGGCAAACAATGGGACAAAACATATTACAATAAAATGAAGGTGTTTATGTACATGGTGGCTCAATGGGCTATGATCCAGGAACAGAAAAAGGGGTCTGTGACACCATCCATTAAATACATTTAATTATTTTTCCTATAGATTACGTTTGCAGAAAAATCATTGAATTAAAACAGTTTTTACAGGGAATCCTATAATATTTAGCTTTGCATCACATGTCAATTTACTGCCATAAAAAATATATATACAGACATAACACAAATCTGTCATTCTTCAATACAACATATTTTATTAGGGCTTTTTATTATTTATAGAGTTCCTACACTCAGAAGGCTGATGATGCAGATGTTTTCCTTTGTTCTGTCCAGACCTTTGTATTACCTGGCTTTAACATTAACAAAATGTTGGCTTTTGTATTACAGCCTTGCAGTTATTCCATCACCTGGTCCATAAATCTGCTGAATATGCTCTGCACAGAATATGAAAACCATCAATAAACTGGTAAATATGGCCGGCGCTGTCACATCCAGCACCTGCACCTCCGATCTGCTCCTATCAATGAGGGAGAAATGTAATGGGAAACAATTTGCTCTGTTTCCCTCTATCTAGTTACAGAGTTATTGCTCTTTTCTTAACCAGTAATTTTATACATAGGGCATAAAATATATTCTACATACAAATAAAGCTTTTAAAACACAGGGCACAGATAAGCCACTAATCAAAAAGGCATCAACATTTTATGGCTTCCCCGGTGACTGTTTTCCTATCACTTCCAGAGAACTATTAAGGTAGAGGGAGATTGAGACACAATATTCAATGTGTTACACAGCTCGTGGGCTGAAAACACAGCAGCAAAATGAAGGCAGTCACAATAAAATCAGATAAATAAAGAGAGCCTGAATTATATATATATATATATATATATATAAAAAAAATATGAATTGTACAAAGCTCTACAAGAGAATAAATAATAACCTGAAGAAAGGAAAACAAAAGCGCTCCAAATATATAGAAAATATGAATAATTAGGTTTATTTATTCTACATGGAAATGTAATTTTCAGCAGTCATTATATACAGTGCTACATATATACCAGACAATTTTGATATTCTGCATAACTAGGAGCCTGATATATAATATAAATGATGCGTAATGTATAACAGAAATTGGTGTCTTGAATTAGTCTACAGTGCTTTGCAAAAGTATTCACCCCCTTGACTTTTTACCTATATTGTTACATTACAGCCTTAAGTTACACATGTTCCTCTGAATTTTATGTGTTGGATCAGAACACAATAGTCTAAGTTGGTGAAGTGAAATGAGAAAAATATATACATAAAACTATTTTTTAGATGGCATGCGCGTATATTCACCCCCTTTGGTATGAAGCCCATAAAAAGCTCTGGTGCAAATAATTAACTTCAGAAGTCACATAATTAGTGGAATGATTTCCACCTGTGTGCAATCTAAGTGTCACATGATCTGTCATTACATATACACACCTTTTTTGAAAGTCCCCAGAGGCTGCAACACCTAAGCAAGAGGCACCACTAACCAAACACTGCCATGAAGACCAAGGAACTCTCCAAACAAGTAAGGGACAATGTTGTTGAGAAGTACAAGTCAGGGTTAGGTTATAAAAAAATATTCAAATTTTTGATGATCCCCAGGAGCACCATTAAAGCTATCATAACCAGATGGAAAGAACATGGCACAACAGCAAACCTGCCAAGAGACTGACGCCCACCAAAACTCACGGACCGGGCAAGGAGGGCATTAATCATAGAGGCAGCACAGAGACCTAAGGTAACCCTGGAGGAGCTGCAGAGTTCTACAGCAGAGACTGGAGTATCTGTACATAGGACGACAATAAGCCGTACGCTGCATAGAGTTGGGCTTTATGGCAGAGTGTCGAGAAGAAAATAATTTTGAGTTTGGCACATTTTAAATTTGCGAAAAGGCTTGTTGGAGACTCCCAACATGTATGGAGAAAGGTGCTCTGGTATGATGAGACTAAAATTGAATAAAAAACCCAGGAAAACACACTGAATACACCCCAAACAATTACACAAACATCACAGACAGCATGGGGCAACAGCCAATCGAAAATCTGCTAAGCAAGACAAAATTATGGCCACCGAAAAAAAAAAAAACGAGGCTACACGACTCCCAGACCGCGCAAAACACTGCAAAACGCTGCAAAACGCATAGCACCTTACACATCACACTACGACCTACAAGATACACTATTACAAAAGCCGGAAAATGCTGACGAGACGCGTATCACGTTAATAACATTACGACTATACAATGCCGCTTTACACAATAAACCAACGGCTTTACCTCGTGCACGCAGCCTATTTAGAATGCACACTTGGAACATTCATTACACTATCAGCAGGGCACTAACACTCACAATGTTTATTCTATGCAGACGCAAAATACAAACAGATTGTTAGGTCTTCAGCCTATTGCTTACTGCACATATCAATTATAAATAATTAAAGTGTATTAATTGATTTAAGAAATCCTTCATTATTACTTAATTACATATACATAGAAATATATCTCTCTTTCAGGAGACCAAAAGTACATGACAGGAGAGGCTCGCAATAAGCCCCAAAGGCGCTCAAAGCGAGGCATGCAATGAACACCGAAGGCTCTCAGCGCAAGCCTCGCAATTAGCGCCGAGGGTCCTCACAGTACAAAACAGTTTCAATTATGTGTCAAACAGCATTCCCATGGCTTCAAATTTTATTGCCTCGTCACTTTTGACGGGCAAGTCGCTAGTATTTAGAGAAATGCAAAACACAACTGACAACAAACCGTTGTTATTATGAAACAATCCCACGCTAAACTCACTACTAAGTAAATACTTTAATTCGGGAGGGAGTTTCCACAATGTCCAGCTGCCTTGTGCTCAAATGGAGCCCGCACAAGCAGTAACTCCTCTGCTCCACCCACTCGCATGGGCGCTAACCAGTCGGCAGCCAGCAGCGAATCCTGTCAAGGCCCCTCCTCGGTCCTGCCTGCGTGGGGCTTCATGATAATTAACGATCTATCAGCGCCATTCCCAAATTAAAGACCCTTATCTAAAAATAAAAACACATAACACCTGAATGGGGTAAAAACTGGCCACAGCACATTTATTAATAAACATAACAATTACGTAAAATCATCCGGAAATGAGAAGAGCCCTGACCAAGGCGGGAAAACCCTAACTACCCTAAGCACGCGCTTAGGGCCCAATTACTAAGTCTGCACACCCTTCTAGGGTAGGGACTCCCTTTTTTCACCACTGGACTGGGCAACTTCCCCCCTTCCGCCAAAGCATGCCTGGACGACTCCTCTACAGTGAAGCTCCCCCCATCCAAAGCTATGGCCCTCTGAACCCCTAACTTAAACTGTAGCATTAATAGCTCAGACCCTATCTCAGTGAGATGAACCCCATCAGGCATAAATAGCTTGTCTGCCTCTGGTCCCTCTAAATCACTATGCCTAAGAACAACCCAATGCAACTTCCTAACAAAACTTAACATTAACTTATTAACCATCTGACACGCCGTCTCTAAACTTGCGGGGTCCCTGACATTCCTCCACGACCTCCTCTTCACCATTTCTGATCAAACAAATATAATGCCAGGGAACCTGCCTTTCCAAATTTCAATATCACGCTCCATAGCTTTAACTAGTTGCTTGATGGGCGTATTTCCCAAATCATTTCCTCCAGCATGTACCCGATGCATATCCGGTGTGCCTAAGCAAGAGAGCTATGTAAGAGCTGTGATTGACCCAGTTGCTTGCCTCCACTTCATACCCCAAACGCCACACCAGCATACGTTCCAATCATCCGCGGACATGCCTAATTACAAGCCATCTCTGGACTCCTGCAAACCTCTCTGCACAGAAGATGTAAGAATATCCGATCCCTAACAGCTGCTTCCTGCCTGCAAAGGCATGGTACCATTAGTACATGACCATATCCGGCCTCACATATGATCTAAAATGAGACGATTCCCATCTACCAATTCTCTTAAGCATGTCTACCGGGAGGCCCAAACCCGACACCTCTGTAGCATCTCCTCTCCGAAATGAATGCTTGAACTCCGCCTGGTTTAGGCCTAACCATTCTAAACACAACCTCAACACTCTGGAGAAGTGGAAGCGAGACAACACTTTTCCATCCGTGAGCACAAGTCATGGCCTAGGGACCCCTGGCCGCAGCCCTAGCAACTGTTGAGAACATTCCACCGGACAAAATTCTGTTCCAACTCTGCACAGCATGATCTCCTTTCCTTTACCCGCTTGTTCTTACTTACATTTCCTTAACCAGATCAACACATTCTCACCCTGCTGGGGTACGTCCTCTACCTGAATAACACAATTTTCCTGCCTATTGGCGGACACCAACTCACCAATCCGATAGGTGCCAAACGATGCTAGGGAAAAAGCTGTACGGAATAACACCACTTCGTATCCCGTGTAACTACTCTTACCATCATCACCAACCATAGCAACAGCGAGTATGTAACAGGACACCTCCCGTCCTTCACACCCCTGTCCTGGGCTATGCCCCGTAGCACTCGCCATCCCAAAAAATCCTTGATAAGGTTCTTTTGCCTGGCTAACTTGAACGCCAAAGCCGTGACCTGTCTACCCAAAAACGAGGCCGATGTGCCATCATCCAATGACCTCTGGATGAACTACAGTAGTATACTGAGCCTCTGCTCCTCCAAGTCTTCCCCCCCAGCCATGGCCACCAATTCCGACCACATATACCACACTCTCCTATAGGCTGTCCATGTGGGGCAACGACCTCTGAATCAGGGCTACTACCTCTCCGCTCCCAGCACCCACAAGTGTTCCTGGAGCTGCTCCCCTTGTGCATCCGCCCATGTGGTCAGTTGTCTGAATCTCTTCCACTGAAAGCGAGACAGAGCATCAGCAATGGAATTCTGTAAACCGGGTACGTGCTGATCTCTAATCTCATGCCCCCAAAGCACTACCGCAACCACAATTGGAAACAACTCAAGGAACGCATAATTCACTGCTAGCCCTGCTGCCACCCATGCAGGTGCAGCAGCACACCATTGTGTTTTTCAAAATGGCCCCGAACCCATGCACCCCTGATGCATCTGTGAATAATTGCAGGTCAGAACTAGTCCGTGGTTGAGGGTGTACTAATGCTAGACTATTGAACGCATCCAAAAATTCCAACCATACTTTGACGTTGTCCTTTATCTGAGCCCTCATGCCGACAAAGTGATGTGCCTTCAGAACACCCGCTGTTTTCAATGATAGCCGCCGGCAAAAGATTCTACCCATGGGTATGATCCTGCAGGCAAAGTTCAATTTGCCCAGCAGGGATTGTAACCATCGAACTGTGATTCTGGTCGCCCGGGCCAGCTCAGCCAGTTCAAGCCTAATACCCTCCACAAACCAAAGATAACTCCTTTTCAAACCCGTCTTTCACCAAACAACCCTTCAGATAGGAAAGGTGATGGATGAGCCTGAACTTGCCCTCTTACTTTTTTGGCTCTACCCCAAATGGGGAAATACGCAGGTGAGGAATGGGGGGCTCGAGGAATGAGCCCGCCATCCTACCCAACTGAACCTCTTTTTCTATTTTTTCCTCTGCGACCCTGGGAAATTCCGAAACTGACTTCAGGTTCACGGGCTGCCAGTCAGAATCCACGCCATCCATAGACGGAATAACAAAACCGTCCTGAAAACTGTCCGTCAAGAGCCGGGCAACTTTGCTCTTCCCTTACAACCTACCGTAGCATTCTAGCTACGGCAGCATTGCGTCCAGCACCACCATTGTCTTGCCCCTTGGCAGCCCCTCCATCCTTGGGCTTGCCGCATATAAGCACTGAGTGATGTCCCCCGCAACTCGAGCAGGCATGCTTGAAGTGACAGTTGGGAGCCCATTTGCCTACCCCTTCAATAAAGGAGAAGCACCCTCTTCGTGTGCCAACTGCCATCGTGGCCCGCCACCCCGGCTCCGAAAGGGAATGATGATCACATTTGTACGTGCGGTATGTATACCTGATTTCTTCCAGGTAGACAAACAATGTGGAACACTATCTCAGAAAACACTCACCTATAACGCAGGCAAGAATGGAGTAGGCCTGTAACCATTAGTCAAACGACCACAGGATATGTCGCTGCCCCCACCTCCTGTCTTCTCCTTCCCCTCATGACGCACTCGCCTCTTTCATCTCACCCTGCCACGAGGCAGGGATAAGCGTGAATATGTCCACAAACTTCCGTCTCCATATCTTTTCCTTGACCTCCAAAAGCGAGGTGCGCTTCCAGGTATGCAGACTACAGACCACTGAGGCCCTAATAGCCTCTTGATACGTGTTGCCTGCTGGCACCGGTGCGACTGGAACAACGGCCACTGCAGGGGAGGCACTAATACCCTACAGGTTGGCTCCCCCGTGAGAGCTCTGCTCCAAAACCACAACCACTGTCCCACACCTTCGCTGCCAAGCCTATAACCAATTCCCTTGTACCTTCCTGACTGATCTGTATGTTGTGTGCTTGCAGGAATTGTTGGAGGGCTGACAGATATGTTCGTGAGGCGTTGGTGCGGATGCCTGTTGCAAACCTCTCACCTCGAACCCCACCTCTCAGGGTGGGCTGTGGCCTTGCCTCCCTGTTTCCCCTCCCATAACTGGACATTTTGCTCTTGTCATGGCCTCCGCAGGATTTTCTCTCAGTGCTGGAGTATCTTCTGTCGTGTCGTCCAGAAGTGCAGCTAGCAGAGCGTGACCTGTCTCCTGAAAACCTGTGGGAGCAGCAAAACCCATAAATTGGCAGTCTATGCCCGTGATGCTCAACGACCCGGTCACCCCCAGAGTATACACTACTATTGTCCATAACAGTTGAGTGATGCTCACACCATCATAAGGACCTGGTCTCTACACAGTCCCTGCTGTCCCGACCGACCCCGCTAGGTACTCTCATGCACTCACCGGTACTCACCTCGGGTCACACTCACCCAAGATGGAGGGAAGCATGCTCTTGGACTTAGCGGGCTGTTAACCCCCCTTGGGAGTCACGAAAGATAAAGGACTGTACCTGGACGTAGCTCGTTGAGCCCAAACTGTGCGTGGCACCCTCTGGATCACGTCTCTAAGCTCTTCGGCAGCGGTGGGGCACAACTCTCTCATCTCCCTCTCAATTGTCTTCCTCTTTCTCCTAACTATGGGCACCCGGGCAGCTGCCCTCTGCTTGTTGCCCGTAACTTCCCCCTCTCCGGGGGATTTTGGGGGAATTGGGTGAGCAATTGTCTGAGTGCAGTCTGTGGCCCTTGCTTTAGTCTCTCCCTGTCGGTTCCTGTGGAACCTAAGCTCACCTGGTGCGGGCTGCGGTTCTAAACCCCCGTCAGTGGGTTGCAGGGGGTTTTCTGCCTGGCACCTGAGCCCCGGCCAAACTGGGCTAAGCCTGGGCTGCCCAGACCCTGTTGGCTGGTTGCCCACAGCCCCATTGCTCTGACTGACAACCTCAGCATTCTGGTCCAACCTGCTGCCGCCAGGGGTAACAGCCACAAGAGACTGGCCCCTAGGGCTCAGAGATGTCTCATGTGGGCTAGTCGGCGGAAGGCTGTCCCCAGTGTATGTGTGATCACCCCCAAGGTGGTCCTCAAGCCATCTAACCCCATGGCTAAGTGCCCTGAAACTGACCTGGGCAAGAATCCTGTCTAAGGCAGCAGTATCTAAGGGGTCCATGTAGGCAAAGGAGAAAGGGCAGAGAAAGGAAAGGAAAAGAAACCAAAGCAAAAGAGACAAAACACAGACAAGACAACCCGCGCCAAGCATTCAGCCGAGTCAAGGCCCCTCCTCCATCAAGGACCTGCAGGTCCTGCCTGCATGGGGCTTCAGATATACAATAATATGGAAGAGGTCAAATACTCCACATAACTAGAGCTGAAAAGGGACAATATGGATGTCCCTACACACAAACAATGAGTTAAATAAGATTTCCTCTAAAAACATTTCTAGGCTTCTGTAGTCATATGACATTTTAAAATATTTTCTGTAATATGCATGTTTACTGAGGCAGGACTGCTGCTGCACAATGTACACGCTCCAGAAAAACTCATTTTATTCCCAAATAGTTTTTTGTTTAATTAAAAAGATGCAAAGCCTTTTGCTGTTTACATCTCCCACAATCCAAGCATGGTCAGCTCTGACAGCCATCTCCAACCTGATGCATCTGAGCAGCTTCTAAAAAACTTTCAATCTGAGAATGTTAATCGAAAAGTCTTCTCATGTCCTCATACATTCCCGGAGATATTCCCTCAATCAGGTGAGTGCTGTGACATTTCACATTAACATTTCTTCTGTTTATTAATCATTGTGACTCATAATGTAACATCGATCAAAAGAGACGTAAATCTAGTAACAATATCTATAGCCTGCAGCACATCCTTATTTCTTCATCAACAGAACTGAACTCTGCAACCACTTGGAGGTACCTGGTGCCCATCAAGGCCAGTATCAATATAATCTATGAGTCTTTGGTTCCCATTCTATTGCACAATTTGTACATTTATACACACATAAAATCACTCTTAATATTGCCACATATTCTATTAGCTACTCGCAATACGATTACAAGTTAATTTACGAGAAAATCTGCCTTAGAATTCCATTCGTTTTAGCACAGCTCGCATATTACGAGCTCTAAATAATTAAATTTAGACAAAATCAATATTCTATTAGACCCGTAGAGCTATCTCACAAATAAAGTCTGACCCGCCTCTCAGCTGAAGTCGCTCAACCCTCTAGTATTGAGCTGAGGGGGAGGATATGTGACAAAGTCGTGCAGATGTATAGGGGAGTCCTGGAGGGCAGATGTGTGGGCCTGATGCTGGATGGAGGCATTTGCCCAGTCCAGCACTGCAGGTGTCACAAACACTCCATTACATCACAACGTGCTGCAGCAGTAAACAGGCTGGGGCTTTCTGTTGAAAGGTCAGTTGCAGCCAGAGCAGACAGAGTTGCAGTCAGAGCCCAGAGTGGGAGAGTAGCAGCTGAGCTAGTGAGAGAGCTGGAGCCCAGAGAAAGAGCTGCCACTGGGACAGCGAGTGTATTGGAGCTGGCCTAGAGAGAGTGCTGTTACCCAGAGGGAGTGTTGCAGCCCAAATTCGGGGGAGAGTGTTGCAGCATAGAAGCTTATAGCCAGCCACTGACAAAGATAAACTGAGACTGGAATCCAGTAGCTGAGTGTGAGCATGGATAGCGAGGAAAAACATCTTACAGTTATAGGTAGTGCTCATAAAGAGCTAGGCCTATTTATTTCTTGTTTTGTTTATTTTGTTATATTTTATGGCACTGGCGAAGAAACAATAAAGAGTAGGAAAACGCATTGAAGCCTCCTGTGAGTTGGTGTTATAAAATATATATCAGAAAAAACAGCCAAAAGTAGAGAAGAGCACTTTGCCACACAAGCAAACAACGGGGCTTGCTTAAATTATGTCAGATCATGCCCTCTAAAATCCTACTTAGAAAGGTAGGGTTTATGAGTTAAGGCTTAAGGACATAAATTGCGAGCTTGAGTCAATATAATACATCTAAACATTTAGAGAAAAAAAACACTAGGGCTCTTTGTCGGTTAATTTCCAAAAGTGCAACTGAAGGAAATACATAGCTACACATAAGTGGCCCAGATGCAATCATATTTTTGTTCCTCTTCCAGATCCAGCTCCACTTTTTCTTCTTCCTTCCTTTCACTCTTTCTTTCTTGCTTCCTTTCTTTATTGATGATACAATGGGAGAAGGTTGCTTGTGGTATATTTACTAATGTCACAGACAATCACACATAGCTTTATCTGGTCGAACACAAACTGATGTTACAGAAGATCGCTCATGGCTGTTTCTGGTTGTACAAGTATCCATGTTACAGAGGACAACCATAAATATTATTGAGGCTACAGATAATGGCGATGAAGAAGTGTGCTAATTTTTTATCTCCTGGTACAATTATCTGTGATGGGGAGAATACATTCACTCTAGCTGTGCCCTTTTTGTATGGTGGTTTCACATAAATATTTTACAACATAAGCTGAAGTTAGGTTTGTGATTGTTAATTAGCATCTACAATTGCTCACTTCAGGTACCATTTGAACTCCATTCTACTTCCATGTGAAAACTTCATCTTCAGTTGACCTATGAAGAAAAAAGCAGCAACTGAATTAAAATGATAAAAGGAATTCAGTTGTTTCCTCTCATTATTATTCAATAAACTAGCAATTATAATTTGAATTGAGTCCAAAGGCTGAGGATAATAATACTGTTCATCACTTGATTAAGTTAATGGTCCGTGTATACCTGTGGGATTTGTTCACCTCTAAAACAGATTTCACAATAGCACAAGAGAAATAGAAAGTCAGGACTGGAGTTGAGATTCTCTCACATTTGTGGATCAACTAAATGTCTTCACTCTAAGTATGTTGTTAAACCTAGTGATGTTTTTAGATTTTCTTCTACCCTAGGCCAACCTTTGTGAATGTGCCCCCCTCCTCAATGCTCTAGGGACTATTAATGCAGACTTAAAATATTTAATAAAATATACATATGGAAAATGTATTTCCGTTATATAAATATTATATCTACCTATGCATCTATCTATTTATATATCCTGAGTGATAAAAGCACTCCACAATACAGAGTAAAGTTTAAAAAAAATAGTGCATTTCAACCTCCCCTCACCTCTTCAGTACAATATTTATATTTACTGGCCAGTGAGGCTCAGAAGCTGACAAATGAGAATTATTTCTACTTTCATGACATAAAAAATTCGCTCTGCAGTCACATTACTGATGTATCTGCCTGGTTTGTGACGTCACCGTAGATCAAGTTTGTAGTTCCACGGAAGTATAAAGGAATCTCATGGACATACTAGTATTAGGATTGGAAGTTTTGGTTGTCTGCCAATTGGTTATGTAAGGGGATAATATAAGATGTTGGTATTAAAGGGAGTGGGATGGTAAAGAAACAGCTTTATTTAACAGTTTTCTCTTCTTAACTCAGTAGGTTTTATCCTCTTCACATCTCCATATCACTCTTACTCTGCTTCAGCATGGAATAAAGTTTTGTGGACAATCTATTTGCCCTTATTAGGAGGGAAAAGGCTGGCAGGGGCAATCGCTGCTGACATCAATTATACCAGCTTCAGTATCAGCCACCATAGCTGTTCCTTCAGGGATTTTAACAAGTCCTACCTTTTTAAATGATTGGGGCACTAATGCTGAGAACTTTACAAAGGTCTAGGCCACCCTAGTGGCTTACTTACTCCACTTCCCCCTACCATGCTCTCAAGATCAGTATTTTTTGTTCCATGAAAGTAGAAAGAAGGTTCACTTGGCACCTTGTGAGCATCTCCTGCACTGGCAAGTATTTATAAACACTGTATAGTAGGAAAGAGTGGGGTCTGAAAAGTGGAAGGGGAGAGTGAGAGATTAGGACAGAGAACATCACAGAGGAGAGGGTTTGGGGCTGGAAAATGTTCCTGGTGCCACTCTAGGCCTGGGTCACATCGGTCTAGGCCTAAAAATGCCTATATGTAACCCCTTAACATGTGCGTTTAATGATAACATTGTAATAAACCTTGTATTTTTATCCAATAAATAGCACTCAAATTATGCATTTCCTTTTCATGAATTGTACATGAAAATTATGAAGAAATAACAATTGACTTTGTTGCGGGACTAGATCTGTGTGGAATTAAATTAAAAAAGACAGGAGCTTTAATTGAGCATCCACATATTTGAACTTGAAATATTGTTTAGCAATTAAGGTACAACATGCTGCCTAAAATTTGAAGAGTAGGTGGCTAGACAATCAATTTACAGTAATTGCCTCCCACTACAGCACACAAGAAAATAAATAATAACAGATAGCTTTGGGGCAAAGTTGTGCTCAATGCTGCAGAGTATGCAGGATTCCACAAGGGCATAGTTAAAGTTTCTACTATATAAAGTTGAAAATGCTAAATTTAGTACTTAGGATATAGAATCAAAATTCTGCATGTAGACAATAGTATTTTCATGGCAGCAACAGAAAAGGGATAAGTGCAACAAACCTACAGGAAAAGTCAATATGGGGCTAGTTTGCACAGTATACAAAAAGATAAATGTCACCCTTCCTTAATCAGACCTTAAACACATATTGTCTCATGTTCTGCACACTTTGATAATTATATTATTATTAATATTATTAACTTTTATTTGTAACGCGCCAATATATTCCATAGCGCTATACATGGAAAAGGGAGAGCCCTGTTTAGAGCTTAGAATGCTTGTAGAAAGTGTTTTTTTCCAGAGCACCCTACAGGATTGGAAGCTCACAATCTAAAGGGAATGGAAGAGGCAGAAGCCTGGGCAAGAATAGACAGATAAGGAATAGCAAGGGTCAGGAAGAAGTGAAGTTTACTTAGGTAGGAAGGTATGCAAAGTTAGAATGATTTTTCATTTAGAAGGAAAAGGAAAGGATATGATTGAAAGTCATTTGAGGTGAGTGGCTTTAGTATATAATATGTTACAGATAGTATAACGTTCAAATGGGAATGTAAGGTGAGGGTCCTGGGTTAGGAGATATATCTCCAGAAGCCAACAGATGGTTATGTGGGAGACATGATAAGGAAAAGTTGAGAAGAAGAGCCTGAGGAAAAATCAGGAGGTTATGAGGAAGAAAAAGGCATGAGAAAACATTGTGTAAAGGATTAATTAGGAATAGTTAGCAGTTGTTAATTGATCAATTGATCAGCTGTAGGAAAGCTGAGATACTAAATAAAAGAACAGTAACCAGGGGCAGGTGGGTGAAAGGTAGGGGGAAGGGAAGTGTTTGCAGTATCATAGAGAGAGAGACACAGAGGCCCAGAGGTATTGTGGACACTGAATTAGAATATAAGAAGGGTGGGCAATGTTATTTCACAGATAAGAAGCAATAAAACCAGACATTGGGGGTGGGTAAGCAAGTAAGATAAGGAGGGTTTCAGACAAAAACATTGGTACAGATTTGCTTAGTGAAAATTTCTATAACCTAAAATATCAAATCAGAGAAACATTAATACAAATATTGATAGTAAATTGCATACAGTAAAAGTTAAAATGGCTCCATAGTGTATTTAGTTATCTTCAAAAAAGCTTCCAGACAGCGTGTGTAGTTGCAGTATCTAAGAGAGAGAGAGAGAGAGAGACAGAGACCCAGAGGTATTGTGAACACATCAGAAAAGCTTCCAGGCAGTGGGTATGTTGCAGTATCTGAGAGAGAGAGAGAGACACAGAGACTTAGAGGTATTGTGAACAAATCAGAAAAGCTTCCAGGCAGTGCGTATGGTTGCATTATCAGAGAGAGAGAGAGACAGAGGCCCAGAGGTACTGTGAACACATCAGAAAAGCTTCCTGGCAGTGTGTGTTTATTTGCAGTATCTGAGAGAGAGAGAGAGAGAGAGGCCCAGAGGTATTGTGAACACATTAGAAAAGCTTCAAGGCAGTGTGTATGTTGCAGCATCAGAGAGACAGAGAAGCCCAGAGGTATATTGGACACTTCAGAATAGCTTCCAGGCAGTGTGTATGGTTGCAGTATCAGAGAGAGAGAGAGATATTGTCACAAACCTCAGATGGGCCCTTTAGCCCCCATTTGCTGTTGTCCTTTGTGACCCTATTTGAAGTGAACTATAAAGGCTTAATGGTTGAGGCTCTGAACTTTTGAGCACACTATCCCTGATCGAATCCTGCCCATCTAGATACTGGCATACTGGAAATAAGTAGAGCAAGGTAATCAATCTCAAACACCAATTAAATATGTGGTTTACAGCAACAGTACATCAAAAGGATGTACTGCAGTCTGATTTGTCACTGTAAATCAGATTCCAGGCAATCAGAAGGTGCTGATGTCTTCAGCCAATCGCGCCGTGGGGGTGTATCCCATTGTGATTGGCTGAAGGCAATAGAGCCTTCTGATTTGCTGTTGTCACTGTCAATCATACTGAAGCAAATCAGAAGGCGCAGATGCCTCCAGCCAATCACCACATGAGGTTGTATCCCATTGTGATTGGCTGAAGGCAATAGAGCCTTCTGATTGATTGAAAAAAGATTGACATGTCCATTAGCCAATCGGAATGGGATATAGGGGTGTATCCCATTCTGATTGGCGGAAATTTGATTGACAGTCTTTTCAGCCAATCAGAAGGCACCACTGCCAATTTTCTTGCGGAAAAGGCTCTAGGGGCCTCATTAGCATCCGTTTTTTTGTTTTTTTGTTAGAGCACAGATTCTTCCAGGGCCCAGATGGAGCAGAAGAGGAGGAGCATGGGGACATTGCGCCGAGGTAACTTGAATGTATATTATGTTTAATATATTTTGTGTGTATTCATGTGTAGTAATGTAATGTTTATTTTTAACAGGGGCTGCACCGGAGAATAAAATAAGAAGAATGGGGACATGCTGGAAAGGTGAGAAGAATATTTAGAATATTTATTTTTGCTATGTAGTGTTATGTACTGTTATGTACTAATTTGTTTTTTGTTTTTTTTCCTAGGTGGGCACTCTGAAGGGACACCTGAAAAGGTATGTGGTCTTAATTATTGTATTTTAGGTTACATTTAGGATTTGTGTATGTAGATAGGATTTAATGTATGTTAGATAGGGGGTATGTATATTAGATAGGGGGGGTGTATGTATTTTACATAGGGGGTACATATGTTACATAAGGGGTATGTATTTTAGATAGAGGGTATTGTATTTAGATAGGGTTTAATGTATGTTACAAAGGGGGGATGTATGTTAGATAGAGGGGTATGTATTTTAGATAGAGGGTATTGTATTTAGATAGGGTTTAATGTATGTTACATAGGGGGTATTGTAGTATTGTGTTTTAGATAGAGGGTATTGTATTTAGATAGAGGGTATTGTATTTTATTTGTATTGTAATGTGATGTATATATTTTGTTTATTTTGTATGTATTTACTTTCAGGTGTGTAATATTTTTTTTATTTTCTGTAGTGGTGGTGGGGGGAGTTATAATGTAGCTTTTTTTTGTAATGTAGCTTTTTTATTTTCTGTAATGTAGCTTTTTTATTTTCTGTAATGTATTTTTTTTTATTTTCTGTGACTTAGGTTTTATTCCTTTCTGTAATTTGTGGTGGGGGTTTAATAGGGGGTAGGTAGGTAGTGTAGCTGTTAATAGGTTAGGGTAGGGGGGGTCATTGAGATTTAATGGTTTATTGGGGGGGATAGTGCAGTGTAGTGTTTGTACTTAGTGTCATGAGGGTCCATGAGGGTCTTTATATAGCCTTATGGGACTGATGGGGTTAAATAAAGGCTTATGAGGGTCAATATAGACCCCCAGAAGAGACCTGGTTAAATAGGCTTACATAGGGTCACATAGGTACTGTTAGGGTTAAATGTGTACTGTTATGATTAAATAGGCCAGGGTTGGGTTAATGGGGTATAGTTAGGGTTAATATTGTAGTGCTTACACGTTGGTCCTGGATGAACCTCATGGCACTTATAGTGTTATTACATGGGTTAATTAGTGTCCTATAGGGGTCTAAATTGTTGAGGCACCCAGTACACTCCTGTTGTGTGACAAACAGCATTTAAACACTTTTTTATTGCCCCGTCATTTTTGACGGGCAAGTCGCTAGTAACAATATAAAAGAATAAAATGAAACATGAAATAAAGTATTTATTATTGCCGATTTGTGAGCTTGAGAATGTTGTGCTAGTTATTCTAAGACCTAACATCACTTTCCCTTTCAATAAAAGTACAGTAGTGTGTGTATATGTGCGTTTACAGTGCTCTGGACATGTCATTAAGCCCTTTGCAAGACCTCCTTGGTACCAGTAACTTGTGGTTCGACATTTGACGGAGTGGTTAGAGAGGGGGAATCGGAGCAATTAAATATTGATTTGCGATTTTAGCGATCGTAACTCTTGCAGCCGTGAAAGATCAAAGTCTTGGAGGGGCATTAACTTGCGATTGTACAAATCTCAATGGATCGCACTGAATCGCAGCCCGGAGCACGTATCTCGATCGGAGCCCCAAAAAAGGCTCCATTTGCAAGTCCGGATCTCCCAAAAGTCTCAATTGAATGAGGCTTATAGTCGATATAGAGTAGGTGAAGGGAAAGAAAAAGTATCCTTTAGAATTGAAGTGCACACCCTCTGCCCTAATAACATTATAGAACAGCAAATGAATTAAAACTTAACGTTTAATAATTAATATTAAAATGTTATTAAAATCTTGAAATACTGACGAGATCCAATGAGTAGTGAAATCTTAAATAATTATATGGACTTCCTTATTAGGATGGGCAAAATTAGTAAACTGGGAATAAACACTAAATCCTCCTATATAAAGTGCTGAGTGATTACAAAGTGCCTAATAATTGGTGGAATACTATTAAATAGCAGAAACATAGGTCCAAATTCTGAGGCCTATATGTTTGCTTAATACGTATTCCATATACATAAGGTGACTGGTGCTAATAATATTAATAACTGTGATGTCACTTATAAATATTGCACCTTCATATAGCTGTCATATAGTATATAAATATTATATTCTAAAGTGCCTAGTGCCAATATCAATTGAATAAATTAGTATGTTGGTGGGTACAATATAAATAAAGTGCCAGTGCTTGCTGAGGATATGGTGAGATAACACAGTACATCTTGATAGAGGAGAGTCCAATATTGTTATATATTATAAATAATCAGTGTCACTACACAAACTTAGGAGCTGATTGATAGTCTGTTTAATTCCACATTGGCATAATTTTTAAATATAAATTGTGAATTTAAAGCAAGTAGGAATCATATTGTTTGATCGTTTTCACATAGGTAGTATATCTATGTTAGTTAGCACAGCTCCAGAGTCCCTAGACTATCCGCGCGTGGCCTAGGCGTCTGCGTGTGACGTCATAGCGCAACGACGCGGCATAGAATGTGCAACCCGATGCACGTTTCTGAATATTTCATCAGGGGTTACCGGAGGAGTCTCTTAGGAAAATATTCAGTGACCACTGGAAGATCCTACTAGATGATGAAGATTTAAGGCCATTTTTAAGTAACCAAGCACAAATCACTAGTAGAAGATCAACTAACCTAAGAGATATGCTAACTAGAAGCCATCTAGAAGGTGCTAGAAACAATACCTGGCTTAACAGAACAAAGGGCTGCTTTAAATGCTTATCGTGCAAAGCATGTAAATATGTAAATACTACTAAAACATTCCCCTCAAAAGATGGAAAAGATAATTTTAAGATCCAACAGCTACTAACTTGCAAAACTGCAGGGGTAATATATCTCATGCTTTGTAAATGTGGTATGAATTATGTAGGAAAAACCTGTAGAGAACTGAGACGCAGAATCTTAGAACATGTATACAGTATTACCAAAGAATATGACACACCAGTGGCAAATCATGTCAACTCTCACCACAATGGAGATTTAATGTATATATCCTTTATAGCCATTGACGGTGTTAAACAAAATATTAGAAGAGGCAACATTGATAGGGAATTATTAAAAAAGGAGGCCTATTGGATCTTTACACTTAATACCAAAAAACCGTCGGGCCTTAATGATGGATTTACTTTTACACCATTTATTTAGGGCCTCTATTCAACATTCATGATACCTGATATTTCTAATATAATATTATACTTGATGAATTTGAATAAATATGCTACAATGGTATTATAAACTTCTCCCTCTATGTTCCCTGTACAATAACCGCTGAGGAAATAAGGAAAAGAAACAAGGGGGCAATCATTGTAAAGAAGTGTCCTCTTATCTATTTGTATGTATTTCATACAACTTAATAAAACAATATATAGAAGAACACAACATATTTGATATATTTCATAATAGTAAATGGTAAATATTACGTTTATATATGTGGTTGTACATTATATAATAATGGATTAGAGAATAATAATTCATATTCTAAAATAATAATTGCCCTATTTATATGTTAGGCTAATTTCAGAGCCACATAATACTTCAAGTATGGGGCATCAATACCAGTATATCAATGCCTATATCAAATATATAGTTGTCAGATTCTTAATAAAGTTAAAGTTTAATTATATGAAGGACAAAGTCCTATTTCTATTTTCTGCCATGATCATTATTCTGCCTTTTATAACATTGTAATAGTATTGCAATGCAGCAATATCATATTGGTTTTGCTTATATCTCATCATATTATCAGTTAAATTTTAACAATTGTATATTTCCTTTAACTTATATGATTTTACTAGTCCCTGAGGTTGCTATGACAACCATTGAGCATAAATAGCTCCTTAAGAGACTCCTCCGGTAACCCCTGATGAAATATTCAGAAACGTGCGTCGGGTTGCACGTTCTATGCCGCGTCGTTGCGCTATGACGTCACACGCAGACGCCTAGGCCACGCGCGGATAGTTTAGGGACTCTGGAGCTGTGCTAACTAACATAGATATACTACCTATGTGAAAACGATCGAACAATATGATTCCTACTTGCTTTAAATTCACAATTTATATTTAAAAATTATGCCAATGTGGAATTAAACAGACTATCAATCAGCTCCTAAGTTCGTGTAGTGACACTGATTATTTATAATATATAACAATAATGGACTCTCCTCTATCAAGCTGTACTGTGTTATCTCACCATATCCTCAGCAAGCACTGGCACTTTATTTATATTGTACCCACCAACATACTAATTTATTCAATTGATATTGGCACTAGGCACTTTAGAATATAATATTTATATACTATATGACAGCTATATGAAGGTGCAATATTTATAAGTGACATCACAGTTATTAATATTATTAGCACCAGTCAGTCACCTTATGTATATGGAATACGTATTAAGCAAACATATAGGCCTCAGAATTTGGACCTATGTTTCTGCTATTTAATAGTATTCCACCAATTATTAGGCACTTTGTAATCACTCAGCACTTTATATAGGAGGATTTAGTGTTTATTCCCAGTTTACTAATTTTGCCCATCCTAATAAGGAAGTCCATATAATTATTTCAGATTTCACTACTCATTGGATCTCGTCAGTATTTCAGGATTTTAATAACATTTTAATATTAATTATTAAACGTTAAGTTTTAATTCATTTGCTGTTCTATATTGTTATTAGGGCAGAGGGTGTGCACTTCAATTCTAAAGGATACTTTTTCTTTCCCTTCACCTACTCTGTTATCAAGTTATTTTTATCCTCAAGGAGCACCCCTTGTTTATTTCCCAGATTTTCCTTATACCTAGAGCCAACTATCCTTTCTGCATTGTATCCATTATAGTCGATATAGGCAGCACTCGACTCTAGTGGCTTGTATACCTTAATTAAGAGCGACACTATCTTGCCCCAAAACCACCAGGGTTGTACATGACTGTCTAATCCCCATGGCTCACCTCAATTTGGAGTCACACATGAGGTCATCCCTGTTACCACACCAGCCATTGAGCACTGTCTTATATTAATGTATACCTGTTGCCCCTCTTTGTTTGGTTGCTATAAATTCCTCCTGTGTTCCACAGATAAGGGTGTTCATTTTGGAAATAAGCAACAGAGCTGTTATCTGAAACCCTCACATAGTTCTTATTTTTACTGAACAGACTGATTATAAAAGACAATGTGCTTGTTAGAGAATCTCTGGAAATAAAAACGGTTGACATCTAAAAAGCTGCAATAAAACCATATCTGTTTGGAAATGTTTGTTTGGTTCCGTAAAAATTAATTGCAGCTGAATCCCAGCTGCCGGGTCGTGGGATCAGTCTTTCTTTTGGACTCACTTGTGATTCATAAACCGGACATAATTCTGCTTGTACAACAGATGGCGGACACCGGATCCACAAAGAGGAAGCGGCTGCCTCCTGCCTGGCCATTCTTTCTGCAACCATGTTTTTGGTGACTAAATTTATAATAATATTTGATTGCTTTCCGGCTGCAGTTTCGTTGTGGAATCTAATTATATCATATTATAAAGAATAATAAAAAGTTGCTAAAAAAAAAAAATCCAATATTAGTAGAAAAAAGATATGAATAAATCTTTGGAGCTGCTCGCTGTGCTAAAAGACGTCTTAATAAAATGTAATTCCGAGCTAAGACCCAAAAGTATCAAATGCTTCCAGTGATGGAACCAGGATATGACTTATTAAGAACAAAAGACCAAAGAGAGACAAACATCTACTGAAAGCCAGTGTTATAATTATCAATTTATTCTCAGCTGAAAATTAAGATATAGTATGTTTTAACTTATCCAATAATAAGGTCACTTCGGTTTTCTAATACAATGGATGATTGGTGAACAATGTGCTCACGTTTGAAGAAATATGTTAGGGGAGATTATTTATAATGTATTGTAATGGATCTGTATATATTACATTAAAAGTATCCGTTATTTGAGTTTAGGATATTTTTTTTAGTGAGACTGTCAGTAACAGAAATTAATTTCAGCCAATTAAATAGTATATTTTATGATATTGTAGTTCTTAAATACACTGGTACACATCGTTAATTGATTCCAAAATGCAAGACGAGTGGTTGAAAACGTAGAGTATGAATGATCCCATAAGGAGTAATGTAAATTGACTCATACAGATCATAGCAAGCGCAACGAGTACCAAGCAAACAACAAGTGCTGAGGCCTTCTTTCCTTGTCAAAATGCATTGAAGGTGAGTGCAAAGGTGCTACTGTGCTTATATGTCTTAGCAATCACTTCTAAATGGCCCAATATCGACTAATCAAAGCTTCCTTTGAACATTGTATAATTCATCAGTATGTATAATTTTAATAAACAAGTAATAAACAAGTAATTCCTTGGTGTGTCTCTGAGTAGCTATGTTGTTAAAATTTCTGTTATGGGGAAGTGATTTCTGTGATTTGCTCATACAGCAAGAGAGCGATATACACAGACAGGAAAGAGAAAAATACATGCATACCTTGCACACTCGCAGGGCTCCTCCACTTCACTGCCCAGGGGCTCCAAAAAGGTAGGTTAGCACACACATTCATATTAAATATATATTTGTAGCACTTCAATGCAATTTGTATACATTTCAAATAACTACAAATGTGGAATTAAAGGAAGAGGTAACTTGTATAACCAGAACAAATAAAATCATTCATATTAAATATATATTTGTAGCACTTCAATGCAATTTGTATACATTTAAAATAACTGCAAATGTGGAATTAAAGGAAGAGGTAACTTGTATAACCAGAACAAATAAAATAATTCTGGTATGTCAGTCCTTTTTTCAGATCTAAAACAAAAGTGCCGTAACAGAATTTTTCTAAAATCAACCATGAATCATTGTTGTTGTAGTTTAGTCATTCAGTCGTGTCCAACTCTCTGTGACTCTATGCGCCACAGCACTCCATCAAGTCCATAATTATTGCTTCAGTGACCTCATCTATCCATCTCCGCCTCTGTCCTCCCCTTCTACTTGTGCCTTCAATCTTTCCCAGCAGAGTCTTTTCTAGGGAATCCTGCCGTCTCATGATATGGCCAAAATATTTGAGCTTCAGCCTCATGATCATACCTTCTAGTAAACAGTTTGTCTTGATTTCCTGAAGTATTGATTTATTGGATCTTCTTGCAGTCCAAGGGACTTTAAGCAGTCTTCTCCAGCACCACAATTCAGAGGCGTCAGAGAAGCTCAGACTTCTTAATAGATCTGCTCTCACATCTATATGTTACTACTGGGAATACCATAGTTCAAACTATGCGGACCTTTGTTGATAGTTTAATATCTTTACTTTTTACTAGCTTTTCCAAGCTTGTCATAGCTTTCCTCCCCAGAAGCAAACATATTTTAATTTCTTGACCGTGATTTGTCTGACCTCTCTGCCATGACCTGCTCATCTTGGCGGGCCCTACATGGTATTGCTCACAGCTTCATCAAAGTACACAAGCCCCTTCACCATGACAAGGTAGTGATTCAGAAGGGGCATGAGTCATTACATCCTAACCTATTTCTATAACTTATAATATTGCTACTAGTTACCTCTTTCAAAAAAGTAACATGAGTCAGTACATCTTACTTTTTTGAAAGAGGTAACTAGAAGCCATATTAGACGTTATATAAATAGGTTAGGAGACATATTGGTACCATAATGGTACAGTGGTTAGGATTCAGTGCTTTCACTGCTGCAACCTGGGATTGATTAAAGCCAGGGGACTAAGATGTCACACCAACCTGAAGACAAGCAGGATTGGGCCTGGTTAGTACTTGGATGGGGATCACCTAGGAATACCAGGTGCTGTATGCTATGGCCAACTGAAGAAGGAGCTAGCAACCCACTCCAGCATCTCTGCCATGAATATTAAGTAGATCAGCATAGTGTGTTAAGGTTTATGAGGTCATGGAGAATGAGATACGACTGAACGATTAAAACACAACAAATGAGACATTTACTTGTGTATCCCCTCTGCAGTCGGTTTGGCCTTATCTAAGCCTTAGCACCCGGGCTCAAGTGAAATAGCAGCAACAAGCTGAATATCAAAACCACGGAGTCACAACAGAATATACAAAGGCCAAGCTAAATAGCGCAATGCCAAAAAAAAAAACCTTACCCGGTTGAGGAATAGTGTTCTCGAAGAGCCGTGTGCCCCATCTCTCTGATCAACAGATCAAGTGATAGAACGTCCCATTCAGGTTAATGATATTTTAATTAAATATTTTCAAGAATGTATTAATGCAGATTGACTCCTAAGACAACTATACTATTTTATCACGTGTATTAGGGATCCAGACAGATTTGGAGTTTGCTGAAAGGGCATCAATCTGCTACTTTTATTGGACTTGGTAAGAACCTGGTTCAAACCTATGCAGTAGAATCTTGTGGTCCTTTCACACCTCTGATAATGAAAGATGGACCAAACACAGTTACCACACCAAGGAGCTTGCTTTCACAGACTGGTATATCAGGAACAACATATAATCCCTTAGAATTAGGATGAATTCACAGACTGACACTTACACCTTGCTTATGTAAGTCCAGACACAACTGCTATACCTTTATTAATTGTCACATTTTATACAATTTTCAGGCACACCAGCTGGCCAATCACAGTAAGCCCCATCCTTAGGTACATAGAGGAGGGACCAATTAACAATAGGCCGGCCCCCCTGTTTCCTGGGAAACCCTGCACATTTGATGAGCTCAGGCCCTTAATCTTATCCTGGTGATTATCTTAATGATAACCATTTGCTGTAAATACTCAGTCTATCTGTTTTATCTGCCCAAGACCCCCTTGCCAGTCTCGGCCCAGGCCATAGTGCAAAACAGTCCAGTCAGACCCTGGGCATGACAGATAATGTATGCTATGAAGCATTGTCCCAAAGAATTTAGTTCATCCTCCATGCTAGCCAGCAGTGCAGTACTTGAGATGGAAAGGAATATGTACACTGCACATCACCTGTTGGTGAAGTCATTCATGGATTGTTCTTTATTCTCTACTTATGTTCCCTGTTGTGCAAACACTTGTGTCACAAAGATTCAGAACAATTATACAACATGATAACCTCATAGAGAGATTTGTTAGTTGATTTATTCAGAGATGTGTCTGCAAACTTGCTTTAACTACCTGAGTTTTTGGTGGGAAGAGAAGTATTAGAACATTCATGATACTGGGTATGTCTAAAAACAAAAAAGGTATATATGTAAGATATCATTTTAAACAGTACATGTATACAAGCCCTTACTACATATACAGTGCTTTTACACAATGGACTGAACTTAATGTACTGGCCTAAAAATACTAACTGAACACAAAATGTTGAGTTTGTATCTCTGACTAGAGACTAGGAAGGCTGGGCATTGGAAGCTCTCTGTGGAATAGGAGTTAATGAGGAGAAGAGACATAATAACTCTAATGGCGTGTTTCCAACCCAATCCTCAATGCACCCAGACAGGTCAGGTTTTTTATTTAACAGTGTGAGGCAATTGGTATTCAACAGGAACTTCTAATTTTCTCACCTGTGTTCACACAGTTAAATCAAAAATCTGGCCTGTCTGGGGTGCCTTGCGGACCGGATTGGAAACCACTGTAGTAATGGATAAGTTTACATTATAAACATGGCCAATGCTCACAACTAAATTCCAAATAACTAGACTGTTGTGGGGCAGTGGGAATACTTTTAAATAAAACATATCACACTGTGATATTTGTCTAAGTCAGAGGACAGTCCCCTGAAAACTAGGGTGTCTGGTCACATTAAGTTATACCAGTTAACATAGTATGAGTGCCAATTAATGGAGGAATGATACCAATCCATGGAAAAATGTATTTTCAGTCTCTGGGCTTAGATGTTTTCTCATTATAGCATTTTGAATATGTTTTACTGGAGATATCTGTTCAGAACTAACTAAAACATGCATTAAAGTACATTTTCCTATTGTACAATATGATTCAGCTCAATATATTTAGCATATTTGGTAGATGTCAGTTATTGCCGCAGCAACAGCATTATATCCTGAAGAAATCACTTCATTTATCTCCCTATGGGTCACTGCACAGCTCTTCCCCACAAGCACAGTCAAAATGTACAGATCTAGTTAGCAACCGCTCATAAATCAAGGGTATAAAGAGGAAAACTCTGAAACTCAAAGCCTATTCAGACTGTAATATCATTGCCAATCAGATGAATGACCTGTCACTCTGGGAGACTAATCTGACAAGACCCTGCTGAGTTGGAAGTTTTGGCTCTTAGTGTTGAAAGGTCAGTGATGCAGGAGCTCACTTTCATATTATTTATCTTGGGCCTGTTAGTAAGAAGGTATTACTGGCTTATCTTGTGTCATTCTCTGCTGATATGATTATGCCCACAGGCTCTGGATGAAACTGGAAATCAATATGCAAACTTGTCAGAATTTCTTTCAACACACAGTCACTTCATTGCATGATTGTGTGAACTGAAAGATCCCTAGGGCTATCAGAAAGTAAGAATACTGAAAGAAATTAATTATACCACATAGGCAGGAAAGTATCCTCCATGTAACAACTGAGACAATATGTAACCATGGGCATAGGATCCCAAAGAAATATGGGGGGGGGATAAAGTTTATATAGACTTCAACTCAAGCAAGTTTCAAGGTCTATATTTTATTTGGACGTTATTTTGGACAGTGAGGGAACGGCAGCAAGGAGTTAGCCATCACTTCAATAGAAGCTAGGTTTTTGTTTTTGCGCTGTTTATGTTATTTTTTTGTAAGAAAATAAATAACAAAATCGGATATTTTAAAAAGGCCTCCTGAGTACTCCATTGTGGTTCAGGATACAAGGGCATGAACCTCGAGTGTGACAGCAGAGATATCACATATGGTGGCAGTGCTGGGAATTAAACAATGGAGGAACTGGTAAAGGTTCTAATACAAACCATTGCATGCCAGCAGGAGACTACTCAGCAGTTACTGAGACAACAGACCCAGGCAGCACAAGTCTTGGTGGAACAACAGGCCCAAGCTACAGAAGACAAAAGCTACAGCGGGAAACAAACCAAATCTTGCTTGCCCAGCTACAGCACCTGAGTGGAAACATCAATCTGAATCGGTTTCTATAGAAAACAAACCCAGACGAAGATGTGGAAGCATTTCTCCTGACCTTCAAAATAATTGCTATCAGAGAAGCATGGCTCCAAAGACACTGGGCCAGTATAGTTGTTCTGTATTTGTGTGGGGAGGCTCATAAAGCATACTTTGACCTGGACACGGAGCAAGCAATGGATTATGCCAGTCTAAATGCAGAGATCCTGGCCAGAGAGGGAGTTACCAGAAATGTTAGGGCACAAAGATTCCACTCATGGAAGTTTGTGGAGGACAAGACCCCTTGTGCACAAATGTTTGAATTGCTTCACTTAGCACAAAGATGGCTTCACCGTGAAACTAATGGACCAGGGAGAATTATGGAACTACTGGTGATTGATCGCTATTTGAGGAGTCTACCCCCAGGCTTAAAAGAATGTCTAGTTCAAAATTACCCGGATTAATTTATTTTGCTGGCAGAAAGATATTTGGCCATGAATGAACTTTCCTGCCCTTCAATAGTGGAGACCTCCAGTATTTAAAGGCAGCCTAGTCACCCAAATACTCAAACCCCTAACTGGATGAGAAGATCTGGAACCGGACAAAGACACCTGTACCTGGAAGTGGAAAAAAGTCCACTTCAAAACAAGGCAGAAAGGATGATTCCTGAAGAATCAAGGCAAAAAGGCAGCCCATCAAGCAAGGGTAAGTGTTTTTATTGCAGAGAACCAGGACACATAGTACTGTCCAAATAAAGAGGAACCCATGCAATGCAACATGGGAGAAAGTCCATACCGCTGTTACCTAATCAACCTGGTGGGGTGACCAAAAAGGCTAATCAGTTTACTAAACCCATAAAAGTTAACAGTAAAGAAATGACCGCCCTAATCGACTCAGGAAGTGATGTGACTCTCTTCTCAGCAAAACTCATAAGAAATGGTGAAATAAAAACCTCAAGACGAGTGAGCATACAATTTGTACATGGTAACGTCAATCTCTACCCTACCAGCACCTCAATACTGGAGATACAGTGGAAGAAGATGGTAATCACTGCACCCATCGTAGCAACCCTGCCTTATCTGGTAGTACTAGGCAGAGACGTTTCCCACTTCAAAGATCGTCTTCCTACTGACCAATGGGAAAACAAAGAACCTGTGGAGAGAGTCCAAACTGCTAAAGAATCAGTATGACCACATCTATCATGCTTAGACAATGGCTTATTCTCCAGACCCGGGAGAAGCCGAAAGGTAAAGCGTGAAAGGCGGAAAGCAAAAAGGATGGGCATGGAAATACTGATGAAAGCTTTTGAAGAAGCTTAAGCCGTAAGCTGGTATAAGGAAAGGTGAAGGGGAAGACAGAACAGGTCCTACAGCTCATAATGATAAAAGAGCATATGAAACAGAAGAACCTGAAAGGGAAGAGCTGACTCCACAGCAGTGCTTCCATGACAATAATAATTTTGCACTTGACAAGGCTTCAGACCCAATTTTATAAAATGTACATAATGAACTATTGTTAGTGAACGGGGTACCTGTCCCTGACAGGCAAATGAGACAAGGACCATATTTAATTTTACGAAATGACGTGTTGTACAGAATTGTTCCCTCAGGAAAAGAGACACTTGAGATCCTAGTCCCTAGAGCAGATAGACGGAAAGTCCTTGACCTCTTTCATCGTAACCTCCTAGGGGTACACCTTGGAAAAAATAAAACACTGGGAAGAATCCTGAAACAATTTTTCTGACCTGATATACATGCTGAGGTAGCCTAGTATTGTGTATCCTGCCCAGAATGCCAGATATCTGCCCCTCTTGACCTAACCTACAGGCCCCATTGATACCCTTGCCCATAATTGAAGAGACTTTTGAGAGGATTGCAATGGACCTGGTTGGCCCTCTAGAAAAATCAACCAGAGGACGCCAATTCAAGATCACCTTTGAGAAAGGCAAAGACTTGGCCAAAACGCGTCTGGTAGGATCCAATTTGATCTTTGTATCTTTTATTATAATTACATTATTTATTTTATTGTCGCTGCTATTTTACCTATTTTCACCATATTGGTCATATTTTTCCCTGATGTGAGAAGCTCCATAGATGGGTCTTAATTAGATCCACCATTATAAGATTAGAGCAAACATTATATGAATTGTCATTTGTGCTGACCCTAAACTCACTGATATTGGAGCATCTTATGTGAGGCTTGCTAACCTCAACAATAGATGTCTCAGTCTGGGGAGTGAGGTCTGGATCTGTGTGTGGACACTGAAGCACTAAGACAGTTTCTATTATTTGTTTTCTATCTTTAATTGTAAAAGTATCCCTGTAACAATTGATATATTGGATATTGGACTATTGAGACACTAAACATCGGGATGTCTAGATTACAAACACCAAGCAACATAAGGACGACAGGACAATATCTGTGACATCTCATATATAACGTGAATTGATATCATATTGAATGTGTGTGTTATGGTTTTAATTATTTGCTATAATAAACCTTGATGTACATACTTCACAATTGGTTTGGCTTTGCGCTTGTCCCTCCCACCCCTCTTCTTGTTTTTTCAGAGGACACCAGTTCATACTGGTTATACTGGACTATGCCACAAGATATCCAGAAGCGATAGCACTACACACAGCAACGTCTCAAAATATACTGTAGCTAAAGAGCTCATATAGCTGTATTCAAGTGTGTGGATACCCAAAGAAATTCTGACTGACCAAGGGATACCCTTTGTATCTAGGTTGATGAAAGAGATGTGCAAGCTCCTACAGGTGAAAACACTAAGTACCTCGGTTTAACACCCCCAGACGGATGGATTGGTTGAGCGGTTTAACAAAACCTTGAAGAACATGCTCAGAAAGGCTGTAGCCCAAGATGGGAAAGATTGGGACTTACTTCTACTCCATTTGCTCTTTGCAGTCAGAGAAGTACCGCAAGCCTCCACTTGGTTCTCCCCTTTCCAACTCCTCTATGGCCGCCATCCCAGAGGAATACTGGACATACAGCGAGAACAATAGGTAGAGCAAACTGTGCCCGGTGAGAACATTATACAGTATATGAGGAAAATTAGGGAAAGAATCTCCCAAGTTGGACCCCTGGTACGAGATCACATGGAAAAAGCCCAACAACATCAGCGAACCTATTACAACTGCACAGCACAGGTGAGGAAGGTCCAACCGTGAGACAGAGTACTAGTACTAGTACCCACGGCTGAAGGCAAACTACTGGCCAGATGGCAAGGCCCTACGAAATTATTGCGGCCATAGGAGAAGTGGATTATAAGGTGAGGCAACCGGAGTGACGAAAGACGGCACAAATATACCATGTAAACCTGTTAAAGCCTTGGAGAGAGCAGATAGTAAAGGTGAATATTGCTTGTCTCGACAAAGAGTTAGATGATGTCGGAGAACTATTCCCAGCACAGAGGCAATGCAAGTACAAGTGTTTGTGTCACAGGACCTGTCACATGAACAGAGGGAGAAAACTTAGACGGTAAACAAGATGGTAAACCGAAACAGGGATGTCTTCTGGGCAAAACCAGGTTGCACCACCGCCATTTACCATGACACCATCTCTAAGTCCAGGATCAGGGTAAGGATGAATCCCTATCGCATACCCGAGGCTAAAAGCGAAGAAATCAGAGCAGAAGTAAAAAAGATGTCACATCCCAAGGTTATTGAAGAATCCAAAAGTGAATGGTTCAATCCTATCATGATGATCCCAAAGCCTGACGGCACCATCAGATTCAGCAGCGACTTACGCAAATTAAACTGTATATCAGAGTTTGACCCATATCCTATACCTAGGGTGGTTGAGTTGATAGAGCGGCTCAGGAAAACAAGATTTTTAACAACCCTGTACTTGACAAAAGGAAATTGGCAAATTTCCTTAACACAAGCAGCAAAAGACAAAACTGCCTGTTTGACCCCAGATGGGCTCTTCCACTACAAAGTGCTACCATTTGGACTCCATGGAGCTCCAGACACCTTCCAGAGACTGATGGACAGGTTATTACTTGAACATTCGGAATAAACTGCTGCGTATTTAGATGATGGGAGATTGGGAGACACATCTTCCAAAGATGGAGTCTGTATTAGAAACCCTAAGAAGGGCAAACCTTACAGTGAACTCTGTGAAATGTGCCATTGGATTTAGTGAAGACCTAAAGACTACACTGTGTCAAGGTCCGGTGTTAATAGCCCCTGATTTTGAGAAGGAATTTATTTTACAAATGGATGCTTCTGGGATAGGACAGGGGGCCATATTGTCACAGGAGGTGAATGGTGAAGAACATCCCGTCATGTTCCTTAGCCACAAGGTGATGCCACAGGAACAGAAATATTCCATAGTAGAGCAAGAATGCCCAGCCATAAAAAGGGCCACTGAATACCTCCCCTATTACCTATTGGGATGAAGGTTCACCTTGGTTTTATATACATATATATATTTATATATATATATATATATATATATATATAAATTATGGGTTAAATCTTTCATGGGAAAGACATACTGCCCCATGGCGCTGGTAATGCAAGATTACATTTAATTTTGCTATTTTTTGTGACCCGTGTATCTATAATAATCTTGGGCATTTGTCTCCCCCCTTCCCCCCCAGTTCCTACATCCCCCTATGTAACCACAGACACTTGGAGTGAAGGGATGTGGTAAGGGCAAGTATTGAAGTAATGGAAAAAGGACATTTTGAACACATGTAGTGTGGATATGCAGGGTCCACATGTGTTTAGGAACTTAGTCAAGATTGTGTAGTGGGCAACAGAGTTAAGACATGTAATGAGGGCATGGGGTAAGGATATGTTAGTGTGTACATTCAAGTTGAGCATGTGGGGAAAATCTTAGGACAGAACAGTAGTCTTGGGATATAGTGTGGGTATGTGATGAATATAGACGACAAAGAAATGCAGTGTG
This sequence comes from Discoglossus pictus, assembly GCA_027410445.1. NCBI lineage: Eukaryota > Metazoa > Chordata > Amphibia > Anura > Alytidae > Discoglossus > Discoglossus pictus. The sequence goes on from CM050172.1 coordinate 93,169,243, forward strand.
TATGAGTATAATGTGTTGACATGTAGTGAAGAAACCAGACATGAAGAGATTATATGGTAGACACGTCATGAGCATATGTGGTTAGGATATTGTGGTCAAAATATGCAATGTGGACATAAAGTAATGAAATGAGGGGAGCAAATTCTTCCATATATGTGATCACAATGATTTCAAACTCTATTATTCAGCTTCAGACCCGTTTCAGATGACATTCTCTCTTCCCAGTAATAATTCACTACAATGTCTCATCCAAACTACACACTGACTTTAGACATCTCATATAAGTCATACAGTTAAATAGCAAATAAACAATAACCTAAAATAAATAAGAAAAAGTGAACACTTTCTTGCAGTCTTTTGTTTGAAATCAAAGTCCGTGGAAATCTCTGTAAGGTGAGAAAGCGTTCACAAAAACGTAACCATACACAATATGATAGAATGAGCAATGGATCTAATCACATGAAATAAACAGCATGAGTCAGTCTAATTGGAAATATCCCGTTGATGTGAAAAGCTAAAACAGTTATGTCACACTGCACCTCCAAATACTTATCATTGATATTATTATAAGAAAATATGTGTAAATAATGACAACAAAGTATAGATCAGTGGAAAAATCAAGTTGAATAGAGACCTTTAATGTGAAAAGGGGGCATATGGTCTACGGTAAATCGGTTCCAGTACAATATAGGTTCTGAAAGAAATAGATTGCAGTAAATTAGCAGGCTTGTTAGTTCTGCAGAAGAACAAAAATCACTAAATGCTAATTTATGCTACTATATCAATTAGAGGAAAACAAATTCTCATCCTCAAATGCAATTTCACAAATCTCAATGAGCATGTACTAGATGTCGCAACCTGCCCTTTGTTGGGCTTGAAAAGGTCACTAGACAAATCCTAAATGCAGATTGTACAGGTTCTGTATCTCCTCACACAAGATGGCCAGCTTGCCACTGTGACTGGTGTATGTAGGAGCCAAGTCACCAGGCCCAAAAGCCAATAGTCCTGGGGTTTGTGACACTAGTTTATTAACCCGCCCCAGGCAGTGGTAACAATTGGTAATCGACATAGTCCACATTTTAGCCTTTTAAAAACATTTTTTTGAATAAGATTCAATTGCAGAGTTTTTTATTTTTTTATTGTTTTGTGATGCCAACATAGGACAGTTGCAGTTTCCCTTTAAAAATGTCTTTATAATATATATAACTAGATTTATATGGAATAATAAAAAAGTGAAGATAGTCCATACACATATATTCAGAAATAAAAGAACAGGAGGGCTGTCGTGCCCTAACCTAAAATTATATCATAATGTAGCCCACTCCAGTGAACAACAACCAGCCTTGGTATTTCTGGAAAATTACCAAATTAAACCCCAAACATGGGAATCCGTTATCTGGAATCCATCAATCCCTCCACATATACTGAAACAAAACAACCCTATGATAAACCTTTCGATAACTAACTGGAAAAGGGCTAACGAAAAAAATCAATTAGCAGCCAGATTAACAGAACTAATCTCTACACTTACATCTTAACCTATTTGTGAGTGGATTTTAAAAATTGGTGGACAACAGCTAAACTTGACAAATTTGGTAATTGGTTATCAAATTCCTTACTTTTGACCAAGTATTATGAGGATGGAGCTCACATTAAGGCTGCATTCAGGCAGTTTATTCACCGTGCGGATCCCAAGCAGGAAGAGGACAGCTATGAGATTGTAGTATGTCACGCCAATGTCATCCTCTACTTTGTATGCAGGGCGTTGCAGTTCCCTCCTGAAGGCTGGCTTTGTATGTCGCTTAACAATGGCAGCATCAGTCATCTGGTGATCCGCCCAAATGGCAATGTTGCCATTAGGATGCTGGGAGACTCTGGCTTCTGCCTCCTGAGAAAATGACCCAGATTAACTATAACATCCCACTCAAGGAGCAATACAATTATTGTAAAATAAAACATTTAGTGACCACACTATTAAAAAATGGGGTAAACCGCAAACCAACTGGTTATCCTTTATATTCAGCAAATCCCACTAACCAGAGGTGTCCTTGGATCTATTTATTCTATACTAAATGCAACAAATGTCAGAACTGACTTCATGAAACAATGGGAATCAGACATGGGAACTCAATGGGAATCAGACATGGGAACTCAATGGGAATCAGACATGGGAACTCAATGGGATCCACACAAGTGGGAAACATCTGCACAAATATAAGCAAAGGCTCACAAAATTACAGTCTACTTGCAACTTCTATAAAGTTGCTGCATAGAATTTATCTCACACCATATGGATTACCTAAAATGACCCCACAAACATCTTCAAGTAGCTATAGACTTTGTCAAACTACAGGTACATTCCTCCACACTTTGTGGGAATGCCCGATAGTTCAGAACATTTGGACCATAGTCATGGAATTGGCATCTACCATTTTGAAGACAACAATACACCCTTCGATAGACATTTGCCTATTGGGAGACTATTCTCCTCTACTACAAAAGCGACATAATAAATGGCTACAATTCCTGCTTATGGCCACGAAAAGCCACATTGCAAAAAAATGGAATGCGCCACAACTTCACCTCTAAGAAATAATACATAGACTACATTTCATAAGGAAATATGGGATGTATGGATAAACTCCCCATACTTAATCACAATCATATAAAAATTACACATATAACATAACAAACACTACAAAATCATATTAAAACTGGCTGAATTGATAACCTCTCGGAATGGAAATAAGAAGCTGAACAACGGCAACTTTATTGACAAAATTGTTCAAACCCATTAGTGAAGAAGAAAGAAACAAAATCAACTATGACTCACATAAGTGTACCCCCACACACACACACACACACACCTGAATGTTAGGGTTAGTTCAGTTTAATTTATTATGATTTATGTTAATTTAGTTAATATGTTTTAATGAATCTACAGCTACAGTGAAACAGAAAAAAGGAAAAAGGAAAAAATTGGAGGAAGGTCACAGTTAAATAAAAGAACTACAAAAACAATAGTTTAAATACAAATACTTTCAGATTTTATTAAATGCTATTTGTGACATATATGTTTAAAAAAAATGTTGGTAAGTGCTGATGAGCAGTACTTATACACATATTTTTACACTGTTTATGTTTTTATATCACTGAGGAAGCCTTTGGGCGACACGCGTTTGATATTTTTTATGTTTTTAGATCATTGATTTTATTCATTTTAATGTGCCTATCCCTATTGGCCATATATGGCATGTATTGAGGGTTATATGGTGCAATAAACACATGATAAACACACTATTGTTTGTATTAGTGTGTTTCAATTGTCTCCTATAGTAGACATAAGGAGTTGGAATCACATTTTATTCTGTAGACACTATTTAATAGTGTACCAAATAGCATTGGTGATCCAACTGTACCTGCTATAAAACCATCTGGATCGTATCCTGAGCTACAGATGGAGATCTAAGGATTGGACATTGGGTACTTCCAGAGCTATCCTGTTTAAACCATACAGATACCTCATAACCTTGGGGTCACCACATGTGAGTGAAACAATATATGACTGTTGTTTTGATGTGATTATACACTCATGTTGCACTAGGAGGTGGCGCGCTGTCTTTCCCCTACCCCTCTTTTATCTTTACCAGTTACTTGGACACGGTGGGAACGGTGTCCTGTGAAGAAGCTGCACACCTCTGGCATCTCTATTATTGTGGTTTTGGACTTGTATGGACGGATATTCACTCCAATTTCCATTTGTGCATCTCTCTAGAGGAACTGTATGTAAACACATCGAATATAGTTCATACATATATATGTATACACAGTAGGTAAAATATAGAGTGCTTCTATTTTGTAGCAATATCATATATGCAAATTGCTTCTTTGTTTTATGTATGTTTAAAAGTATGAAAAATGTTATGACATATTACTGCAAAAAATAAAGATTAATTATAAAAAAAACATAAAAAATGGCTTTATATGTGTGCTTCAGTATGATAATGTGCCATTGGGTAGTACAATGTCATTGATTATGGTTGGGAAGATGTAAGTTTATGATAACATGGGGTAGATCATTTTTAATTGATGTTTTTGTTGATTCCAAGGATAGAAAAAGTTGTCTTAACAAAGTTCAAAACATAAGCTAGTTGTTCGAACAGAAACATGGACTAATCCTATAAACAGAAACCTTGGATACACTTTGTTCAAACACTTAATTACAGCTAACACTGGCAGTCCTTATGTCTACAGTGAATTGTTCAACCTTAATAGTATTAGCACATGATAATATACAGGAGATTAAATCATTATTCATGAGCATGCCAATGCCAGTTATATTTATGTCAATGGATTTCTTTCACAATTTCGTTTTTTCTTTTAATTGATTTTCTTTTTAGGAATTATTTCATAATGGAGTGCTATATAATAACCAGACACCAAATATAATATAGAGGCAGTAGCCTTATCCTCTTCTAAATAAAACTATTGTTAAGCACCCAACGAGCAAGACAAAATGTACAGTGAACAATGCTTCTAATATACGTATTTACAACATGGACCCAATGACATCTGAACATTTTTAATCAAAGCTGAGGCTTATTTCATATGAAATTAACTTATTTTATTTTCCATTTTAGTTTCCATGATATATATATATATATATATATATATATATATATACATATATATATATATATATATATATAGTATAGAAATAATAGTACATTTGTGATCCTATTTGAATGTCAATGCACTGTCACTCTTAAATCCAAACCACTTTGTACGTGGCTCCTTTTAGGCAAATGCTCACTGTATTACACAGCTTTAAGCATGGCATAGGATGGATGTGCACAAAGCAGAAGAAATACCCCCTAACAGTAACTATTTAGATCTTAATGGTTCTCAACAGTGCGGGGCTGGTACCTATTTTGTGCAGTTGAAATTGTGGGGATGTAGTTTACCACAACAATCATTTAACTTATGGTTGGGCAGAAGAGCGATAAAAGTCTTCCACCATACAGAGTAAATAATGAGTATTACATTTGTGATCCCTTTTTTATGTGTAAAAATAAGTTCAAAAACTTATCTCCTGCTCAGTTTTTTCCAGAAATACAGTCGTTGCACTGCACCCTGGGAAAATGGGCAGGGATATCTAAATGAGAACACAATGTACTTTAAAAACCACTTTAAACATGGATCTTTTTGGCATATGCTCACTGAACCAACCTTTAAGGAACCGTAAGGCGGAAATTTTGAATTGTCATTGCAGAGGGGGTCCCCGATTGCGTGTGATCGGGGACCCCCACTGCGAGGGTTAATGTGGGGTTAATGCGGGTTTCTGAGGTTATCTCGGATCCCGCAGAGTTAATGCGGATTTCCGAGCTTATCTCGGATCCCTTTTTGGGTGTTGTACGTGGCTGGGCGGTCCGGGGTCGTGGAGCCTCATTTTCGTTTTTTTCGGCGGCCGTTTTTCGAGTGGCTAAAACTTTGCAAATTTGACAGAATTCGAGATTTGAGCAGTGTTGCAGAGGTCCTGGGTGTCCCCCCTTGTTGTCGGTAATGTTTTATTTTATTTTTGTGTGAATTTGTGTGTTTTTTAATGTTTGTGATCCTTTTTTTCTGTGTAAAAATAAGTTAAAAAACATATCTCCTGCTCAGTTTTTTCCAGAAATACAGTAATTGCACTGCACCCTGGGAAACTGTTCAGGGATATCCAAATGAGAGCACAATGTACTGTAATTTTTAAATCCCAAACCACTTTAAACATGGCTCTTTTTGGCATATGCTCACTGTACCAACCAGCTTTAAGCATAGCATAGAATGGATTTTGCACAATTAAAAAAATGTTTAAAAGTAGCATCCTAACAGCCAGAGCATTAAATATGATCATCTCAAAATATTCAGTCTAGAATGCCCCTGCTTTATAAACTGACTCTGGTCTTTACCCTAAAATTGATTCTTTTCAAGAAATTCTTGACTTTGACATCTGTGACCAAACTAAAACTCTCTGTTGATTATTTTCTGTATCTAGTTTGGGTCACAACTCAGTATAAGGTCTACAAAAGACTGTTTCAATTATTAGCTTTGTATTAGACATATTGTTCTTTGCCACTAGCTAGAAGCCAAATGGATATTTACGCTTAGTGGTATGTGTAAACCGCTGTTTGCAGCCCTGGTTTCCTGGGCTTAATTTCTGTCCCTGCCATATTTATTTTGTAGAAATAGTGTTTATATTCATTTATTTCAATTATTCTATGTCATATCTAAGTAAATAATATCATATATATATATATATATATATATATATATATATATATATATATATATATATACACATATGGATCTCATTGAGAAAGACCACAGGGTGGTCGAAACGCGTCTGTTCTTATTTATATTCTACTTTGCCTGTATTTTAGTTGAGGATATCACTAATTTTTTTACATGTGTTTGATTGTCATATATGTATAGTTGCATATATTGCAAGTGAGAGCTTACAAGGGAATTGAAGGCATTGATAACATCAAACACCAACCCATTGTGGTCTCTAACACCAGCATTAGTGGGGACTTTGTAACCCTTTATGTGCTAGGAGTATAGCGTAAAGGGATTTTAGTGTTGTGTGCCGGGCAAAATAGTTATTTTATAAACCTTTCCTGCCTTTTTTTGTTTGTTCTTATCCAAAACTGCTCCACTATTACTGCAAGAAAACAGGGATATATCTACAGATATACAAGAACATTTATTATGTATGCTATGAATGTACCTCAAGATTTTTTGAGGTCATAACATGTGAGTGTATTTCTTTGTAGTTTTTTTATAATAAATCCATTTATTGATCTACACTTTTGGAATACTTCTGCAGTTCCTTGTTCCCCCATCCCTTTTCTGTTTTACATATTGCAAGGACATTTGTGGACAGTGCCCTATTTGAAGGAGCTGCGTAGATTCCTGAAGTCAGAGATACATTTTGGTACCCCAAGACTGAAACACACAATATGATTTGGACATACCAGCTTGACCATGACATACTGGATGGGCCATCTTAGTCCAAAGGGGCGTTGTTATCAAAAAGAACATCATCGGAACTGTACGATATATTGTTAAGCATCGGCTCAATAAGGACTGTATTGTTTGTGTATTTTCCTGTTTACTGCTTGATGTTTTCTCTTTTTGTTTTCTGATATTATTCTGATTTTCATATATATATTTTTGAAACCATTAGCAGAATAGCACACATGTTTTTGTCTTTAGCACACTGTTTTTTTCGGTACCCCATCCTATGAGCACACGACAGTTGCGCTCCGACAGCAGCGCACCGCCAACAGCGCGCCAACAATTGCGCTCTGTTGAAATGCGGCCGGCAAATGCGTGCAGTTAAAAGCATGAAGTATGTAGGTACCCTAACGCCCTCAAGCCCCCCTAACCCTAACCCTGAGCCCATAATCCTTAGACTGCAGTCTCAGTGTGGCCCCAGTGTGGCCCCTACTCCAGGTACTGCAGTGTCAGTGGGTAATGTATCCTTAAGTACTGCAGTGTGACTATACTCCCTACCCCTCATGCACTGTACATACTCCCTGCCACCCTGTATATCTCAGCTTCTATCCCTCCAGCCTGTCTCCTGCTCAGTGTGATGCATATGAGCCTCCCTCAGGCCTCACCTGCCTCCCCGGCTCCTATGCTGCTCTCAGTCTTGCGGCACCTTTTAGACTGACATACATCACATGCACCTCTAAGCCTAACCCTAAGCCCCTAACCCTTAGACCCCTAAGCCTAACCCTAACCCTTAGACCCCTAACACCCCTAAGCCTAACCCTAAAACTCCTAAGTCTGTCTCTCTCTGTTCCTTCTGTCTCTGCTCTCTCTCTGTGCCCTCTGTCTGTGCCCTCTGTCGCTCTCTGTGCCCTCTGTCTCTCTCTGTGCCCTCTCTGTGCTCTCTCTGTGCCCTCTGTTTCTCTTTGTGCACTCTGTCTCTGCCCTCTCTCTCTGTGTGCTCACTGTCTCTCTCTCTGTGCCCTCTCTGTGCTCTCTCTGTGCCCTCTGTTTCTCTTTGTGCACTCTGTCTCTGCCCTCTCTCTCTGTGTGCTCACTGTCTCTCTCTCTCTGTGCCCTCTCTCTGTGCCCTCTGTCTGTGCCCTCTTTCTCTCTCTGTGCCCTCTGTCTCTGCCCTCTCTCTCTCTGTGCCCTCTCTCTGTGCCCTCTGTCTCTCTCTGCCCTTTCTGATCTCTCTCTGTGCCCTCTGTCTGTGCCCTCTGTCTCTGCCCTCTCTCTCTACGTGCTCACTGTCTCTCTCTGTGCCCCTGTCTCTATCCTCTCTTTCTCTGTGCCCTCTTTGTGCTCTCTCTGTGCCCTCTGTCTGTGTCCTCTGTCTTTCTCTCTGCCCTCTGTCTCTTCCCTCTCTCTCTACGTGCTCAGTGTCTCTCTCTCTGTGCCCTCTGTCTCTGCCCCCTCTCTCTCTCTGTGCCCTCTGTCTGTGCCCTCTGTCTCTCTCTGTGCCCTCTCTGTGCTCTCTCAGTGCCCTCTGTCTGTGTCCTCTGTCTCTCTCTCTGCACTCTGTCTCTGTCCTCTCTCTCTACATGCTCACTTTCTCTCTCTGCACCTTCTCCTTGAGCCCTCTGTCTCTGCCCTCTATCTCTGTGCCCTCTCTGTGCTCTTTTTCTCTGTGCGCTCTATGGGCACATCCACTATGTACAAATTCCTACCAACTGTGCATGCGTGACTTCTTTGCAACAAGCATGCACAAATACTTAGTAACTGCACATGTGCAACTTCATCATGCATGCACGGTTGCACAATCTCCCCAAATTGCACAACACAGGCGTTGCTCACATTTTGGTAATTATTATAGTGGATTCTCATGTAATACTGGTATCCACAATTTAACTTTACCATTCTATTTTTCCCACATGCATGCACATACACACGCAGATACCCATACACACACATATTCACACACTAACACACATGGCGCATCCAGCGCATTTTGGAGCAGATGCCGTTTGAAGCATTAAGTGCTCACATTAGGATTGAAGCATTACCGGATAGTATCCAGGAGACACCTTCCCTGGTGTTAGTTACTAAAACGCGGCCTCAGCGCTGTGTAATTTGCTAAATTGTACTGCTTAGAAATGATAGTTTGTCACTTTGTGTATTTAATTTGCATTATCTTCAATCCTGTGTGATACGTAGAAGCAAATTGCAAATTCTGGAATGATTGGGGTCTGGAAAGGGGAATATTTTGCAGAAACTTCTTTAACAATCTACATTTTAAGAAGTTTTGTGACTTAATATAAAAGTATTTTTTTCCTGAGAGCTGCGGGAGGGATTGTCAGTGTGGAGTGTGATGATCTGCAGCCTCCAGCATCGTGTCTCCTATATGCGCCGGATTCACAGCTCATTAATGGTCTTACAAGGCAGATAGTGAGATAATCAGTGAGATGTGCAAAGGATTCGCTTACGTTTATGGAAAAATTCAAACTAATTTTTTTATTCTTTGTATATGTGCTATGCTTAAAGTTAGATAAGACCCTGTTCCTGTAGGAATTGGACATATGTTTGAGACTCTCATGGGTGTAGGAGCCAAAGAAAATCTGTGTGTGTGGGGGGGGGGATACCGCATATAGTATAAAAATACAACACAACTGCTTCTCTACACATAATAAAAAATCTGGGGGGGATTCGTCTCCCCTCCTCCCCTCCAGTTCCTACACTGTTTGAGTTGACCTATTTATTTAATTTGAATTGGACATTTCCTAATGACTCCACTCAGATAAGATTCTGCTTTTCTCAGAAGTAAACTTCTATCAAATTACTATCAAATTGTGGTATAAAGTAGTGCGACACAGGAATCTCAGCCAATAGAAATTGGTCTAGGCGCAGATGATTGACAGAGGGATATTATACATTTGCGTTCCACCCGCCCATGCATTGACTGTGTTGTATTTTCTGATGAAGTAGCACGCAGGTCCCAGAGTTGGTGGTTTTTGAGAGAGAGAGAGAGAGAGAGAGAGAGAGAGAGAGCAGGAGTATTTTGAGAGCTGTAATTTGCGGTTTTGTTGATTTATTTCATACTATTTACTGTTTTACACTTAATCCTTGGTTACACATATTTACAGATTACACATAATTGCAATACACATAATTTAAACAACACACATAGAAACACATAGAGCTAGATCACTCCATACCCCCCATCGCCCACACCCCATTTCCCAACAATTATTAATTACAAATAATACACACATTTTTTATATCCATCATATATTTCCAGTAACACTTATTTTCATTTATCGTTCTATTATTTTTGGGATTGATATGGAAGGAGGCTAGAGGAGTGGAGAGGTGGGAAAGAGGATAAGAGGAGAGGCAAGGAGAAGAGAATGGAGAGAGAGGTGGCCCTGGGGAGTAGTGGTTGAGAGGAGGAAGAAGTGAGGAGTGGTGGAGGAGAGGAGATGGGGAGTGGTGGAGGAGAGGAGGAGGAGGTTGAGGAGTTGGGGGAAGAGGTGGTGGAGGAGGAGGTGGCGGAGGAGAAGGAGCAGGAGGAGCAGGAGGAGGACGGAAGAGTAGAGGATGAGGTGGGTGGTGTCAGGGTGGCCTGGGCAACAGAAACAACTAGGAGAGAGGCAGAGGGGAAGGGGCCTGATCCCAGGGGGGGGTGGTAGTTCGGGGGAGGGACAGGTCTCAAGGACAGGTCAGGGAGGTAGGGCAAGGGCAAGAGGCTAAGGGAAAGCACAGGGCCCACAGTTGCATGCACCAGGAGAATGTGGTCCTCCTTGGAGCTATCCATGGCTGCCCCGTGATTCTTGCAGGGGGGAGGGAAGTTAAGCTAGGGGCTAGGGCCCAGGCATGGAAGAAGGTAGTGACTGAGGTTACAGCAGTAGGCACAGCACCAAGGGATGTGAGGTCCATCAAGCACTGGTTTGATGAAATCAGGGCCAAGGTGAGGAGGATGGTGGCCATGGAGGACAAGAACGCGACTGTGACCTATAATGAGTTGGAGCGGGTCACCAAGGAGCTTCTGAGACAGGTGCCAGCCACTGGAGCTTCAGGCCTGGTGGCCCAGCCGGACCCAGCCTTCATGTCAGATGACTATCACATACACCAACATGCCACCACATGTACATCACACAGGGGTGGAGGCTCTACGGCGCCTCACAAGCGGTTACAAACACCCACGCAATGACTAAATACGAAGTTACACACAAAATATATGAGCCTCAGTACTTTGGAAAACACACAAAAATGAAATAAAATGCTTCCGCACAGCAAGGGCAATACCCAGGACGTCTGGAAGTGAGCTTAAACCCTTAATTTAAGTCCAATTTACCAAGTTTAGACACTTGAAACAGGCACATACAGCTTTTACAAAAAGCCGTACAAGGTACAAGATACACTATTAGCAAGGATGCTAAATCATACACATCCGCGTACCACACACACACTAACTCACAGAATCCGGAAGTACACAGATACACTATCGGTTTCCCTTCGCACACGCAGCCTATTTACACTACACACTACATACATTGCTGACACTTACACCTCAGCTCAACAACACTGCAAATCTACATTGGATGCTGCAGGAACATCAAAACCGATTGTTAGCTCTTCAGCACATTGTTTGCTGCATAAATTAATTACAAATAGGTAAAGTATATTAATTTCTGATTTCATTAATTAATTAATTATCATGAAAAACTACATATACACAAAAAAAAGCAAAAAACACAGTATCTCGATAAACGGCAAAGCCCTTCACCGGAGCGCCAACGGTGCTCATAGGACACAAACTGCACCAGGGGACAGCCTTGCAATAAGCGCAAAAAGGAGATCAGCGCGGACGTTACAATGACAGCAAAAGCGCCTCTGATAACAAAAAATACAACAACCAAGAGGTTTGCAATGAGCACCAAAGGCGCATAGTGCGAGGCTCGCAATCAGCGCCGAAGGAACTCAGATGACCAAAACACTTACTGTCTGTGCCAAACAGCATTACCTGCCTTACAATTTTATTGCCACGCCCAGGCAAGTCGCTAGTATAATAATATATATCACATATACAGTTGTCAGCAGTACGGCTTGCCAAAAGCTGTTGCTAACTCTGCGGGCTCGCGTAGCGAGACAGTTGCTGGCAAGGAGCGCCGGCGCTCCATGCGCTGCTGATGAGCGGCGTAGGTGCTCATACCTACCACCCTCATCCTCCCTTTCCCCCTCTCCAATTACCCCCCTCTCCCCTCACTTACCTGTATTGCTCTGCTCCTGCCGCTGGTCAGCGCGTCTTCCGTGTCAGGACCCGGTATATGCTAATAACGTGACGTCACATGCACGTCATGTCATTACCATATGCCGGGTCCTAAAGACCTGATGGACAGCAGCAGGAGTCCCAAGACTCCCATCACCCCCTCCTCCCTCCTCTCATCCTCCCCCTCCCCTCATCCTCCCACTCCACTCATCCTCCTCCTCCACTCATCCTCTCCCTCCACTCCTCCTCCACTCATTCTCTCCCTCCCCTCTCCCTCCCCTCATCCTCACTCTCCTCCCCCTCCCCTCATCCTCTCCCTCCCCTCTCCCTCCCCTCATCCTCTCCCTCTCCTCTCCTCCCCCTCCTCTCATCCTCTCCTCCCCCTCCCCTCATCCTCTCCCTCCCCTCTCCCTCCCCTCATCCTCTCCTCTCCCTCTCCTCTCCTCTCATCCTCTCCCTCCCCTCATCCTCTCCCTCCCCTCTCCCTCCCCTCATCCTCCTTCCTCCCTCCATTCATCCTCCCTCCCTCCCCTCATCCTCCCTCCTCCCTTTCCCCCTCTTCAATTACCCCCCCCCCCCCCTCACTTACCTGTATTTCGCTGCTCCTGCTGCTGTCCAGTGCGTCTTCTGTGTCGGCACCCTTTATATGCTAATGACGTGACGCGCTGGAAAGCAGCAGGAGCAGCGCAATTTAGGTGAGTGGAGGAGGGGGTGGTAATTAGAGAGGGGGAAAGGGAGGAGGGAGGATGAGGGGAGGGAGAGGATGAGGGAAGGGAGGAGAAGGAGGAGAGGGAGGCAGAAGGAGGATGAGGGGAGGGAGGGAAGAGGAGGATGAGAGGAGGGAGGAGGAAGGAGAGGATGAGGGGAGAGAGAGGATGAGGGAAGGGGGGAGGATGAGGAGAGGGAGGAGGATAAAAAGGGTGGAAAGAAACAGACACAGGAGGAAAGAGACACAGGCGAGGGGAGGGAAAGACACAGGGTAGGGGAAGAATAGACACAGGGGAGGGGGGGAAAGACACACAGGGGAGGGGGAGAAGAGACACGGGGGGAACAGACACAGGGGAGGGGGGAAAGAGACATGGGAGGGGGAAGAGACAAAGGGGGGGAGAGACACATGGGAGGGGGGAAGAGACATAGGGGAGCGGGGGAAGAGACACAGGGGAGGGGGAAGATACTCATGGGAGGGGGAAACAGATACAGGGGGGAAGAGACACGGGGGGAATAGACACAGGGTGGGGGGAAGAGACATAGGGGAGGGGGGAAAGAGACACAGGGGAGGGGGAATGAGATACAGGGGAGGGAAAGCAACAAAGGGGAGGGGGGAACAGACTCATGGGAGGGGGGAACACACAGGGGGGGAAGAGACACGGGGAGGTAGGGAAGACACACAGGGGAGGGGAGAAGAGACACAGGAGAGGGGGGGAAGAGACACAGGGTATGGGGGAAAGAGACACAGGGGAGGGGGGAAAGAGACACAGGGGAGGGGGAAGAGACAACAGGGACAGGGAGGAAAGAGACACAGGGGAGGGGGGAAGAGACACAGGGGAGGGGAGGGAAAGGCACAGGAGAGGGGAGGAAGAGACACAGGGGAGGGGGGAAAGACACACAGGGGAGGGGGGAAAAGACACAGGGGAGGGGTGGGGAAAGATTCAAAGGGGAGGGGAGGAATAGACACAGGGGAGGGGGGAAAGACACACAGGGGAGGGGGAGAAGAGACACAGGGGGGAACAGACACAGGGGAGGGGGGAAAGAGACACAGGGGAGGGGGGAATGAGACCCAGGTGAGGGGAGGGAAAGCGACACAAGGGAGGAGGGGAACAGACAAATGGGAGGGGGGGAAAGACAGGGTGAAGAGACATGGGGAGGGGGAAAAGACACACAGGGGAGGGGAGAAGAGACACAGGGGAGGGGGGGAAGTGACAGAGGGGATGGGGGAAAGAGACACAGGGAAAGGGGAAAGAGACACAGGGGAGGGGGGAAGAGACAGCAGGGAGGGGGAGGAAAGAGACAGAGGGGAGAGGGAGAGACACAGGGGAGGGGGGAAGAGACACAGGGTAGGGGGGAGACACATGTGAGGGGGGAAGAGACATAGGGGAGGGGGTAAAGAGACACAGGGAGGGGGTAATGAGACACAGGGGAGGGGGAAGAGACACAGGGGAGGGGGAAAAGACCCAGGGGAGGGGGGAGAGACACAGGGGAAGGCGGGGAAAGATACACGGGGGAGGGAAAGAGACACAGGGGAGGGGAGGGAAGAGATACAGGGGAGGGGGGAAAGACACACAGGGGAGGGGGAGAAGAGACACAGGGGGGAATAGACAAAGGGAATTGGGAACAGACACAGGGGAAGGAGAGAAAGAGACAAAGGGGAGGGGGAGAAAGAGACACAGGGGAGGGGGAAGAGACACAGGTGGAGTGGAGGGAAAGAGACACAGGGGAGGGGAGGGGTGGGGAAAGAGACACAGGGGAGGGGGAAGAGACACAGGAGATGTGGGGAAGAGACACAGGAGATGGGGGAAAGAGACACAGGAGATGGGGGAAAGAGACATGAGGGAGGGGGAAAGAGACACAGGGGAGGGGGGCAAACAAACACAGAGGGAGTAGAGCGGGGGACAGACACAGGGGAGGGAGAGGGGGGCAGACACAGGGGAGGGAGACAGGGGGGAAAAGACACAGGGGAGGGAGACGGGGGAACAGACACAGTGGAGGGAGGGGGGAAGAGACACAGGTGAGGGAGGGGGGAGAAAAGAGACACAAGGGAGGGAGAGGAGGGTGGAAAGGAAACACAAGGGAGTAAGTAGACAGGGTGAGGGGCTCGTGGTGAGCACCGAAGTTGCTCACATTAGGTGGTAAACAGCTTTGCCAGCATTACAATTTTATTGCCATCATTTTTGATAAAGGGTTAATACACATACAAAGACCAATTAGTGATACTGTGGAGTATCAACATTCCCCTGAGGGCCTGATAGGAATATGACAGGTAATACTGGAGTGGGTTGCCAGTCTCTTCTCTAGTGCACTGTGATTTGTCTGACCTCTCTGCTATGACCTGCCTACCTAGAGTCACCCTACATGGTATAGCTCACAGCTTCATTGCAGTACATAAGGCCCTTCACCGCCACCACTTAGCAATGCTGAAGGGGACTAGGGGAATATACACCACACTAATCTACTGTAACCCATCAGGAGGGGCTGCAAAAACACATGGAGGCTGTGCAGAGGCACGTGGATCAACAGCCAACTCACCTCCATCAGGGATAATCTCCTCTAGGCCCATCCCGGAAAGTCCCACGCCATTTCTGGTGGCCATGTGCCAAGATGTATTGCCATTCCCATTTGGTGACCTCCCATTATGTTTTGCTATCAATCAATTTACATTAGTGAGGTTTATGTTCCCCTAGTCCCCTTGTGGATTGCCAAGTGGTGGTGGTGGTGAAGGGGCTTGTGTACCTGAATGAAGCTGTGAGCTATACCATGTAGGGCCACTGTAGGTGGGCAGGTGATAGCAGAGAGGTCAGACAAACTCCAGTATCTTTGGCATTCAAACCTTGTGCTATAGCTAAATGTGCTGCAGTCCATATGGTCACAGAAAGTCGGACACGACTGTAGGACTGAACAACAAATAATAAAATGTTCCCCTGGTACTTTAAAATATGGCCACTATTTGTTTTCCCAATGTATATGTGATGAGCGAGATGTATATGCAATCATATATATATTCCAAATTAGAGCCTCTGTGAGTGAGGAAGGGTTAATATGGCATCAGTTTCATGTTTTTGTGTTGCTATTTAGTCAGGTAGTGTGTCTTTAATTGCTTTATGCGTGTTGCAGCATGGCTTTTTATATTGGCATATGCATGACCAATCCAACATATGATAAAATAAAATATTTTTTAAATGCCTATTATTTCTTTTGGGAATATTGTGCAAGTAATTGTAATGCCTTTCCATGCTTTCCTCATATTTTAAAGTCCAGTGGTGTGTTTCTATTGTCTTTTACAGGGTTGAGAACTTGTCTGTAAACCCTTTGAGCCTCCTATTTGGAGGCTGTAATATTTTTACCTCCATTTGCAGGTTATGGGTTTGAACGCCAGTGCTTCTTTGGGAACACATATAGCAATTTATTAGCGTTTTCCGAACGTAACAGTTAAGGGCTTGACAGATCAAAGGTTTTGCGGCAACAGAGTTCAGATTTCAACATCCCGTAAGGTTTTTCCCCCTTTTACCTGTAGATCGTTTGCGGGTAGATTTAAGAGGCCAATTTAATAGCCGTAAGCCTTGCGGGCTCCATTACAGGCTACGGTTTTTCACGTTGGGGAAATGTAATAGGGCTGCATGTCAACCAACATGGGCAGGTCATGGTAGAGTGATCAAACAAATCGTGGTCCGCTGGCAACCCACTGCAGTATCTTTGCCAAGAAAACCATATGGATAAGCAGAAACGGAAATACAGATGTGCCTGGTGTACCACATCCATATGGTCACCGAGAGCTAGACACGACTAAAGGACAGAACACAACAAAGGCCCAACCAAGTGGTTGCTCATGACACTTCAATGTATTTGGGGAGTTCATTTAAGCAAGACTCTAACTATTCTAATGCAATTGACATAAGCTTATTATGAAGAGGCAGCAATGCATATGTCACTGAAAAAACACGTTCACTTCAAAGTTATCAGCTACACACTACTGACGAGGCACAACTAAGGCCGAAACATATGTCTGAGGTTTGCTGTTTCTCCTGTTCAATGTATATTGGTATTTCAGGGCTGGACCACTCTAGTGAGCGAGACCAGACTTATATACTACAGGATATTTGTCCCTGTGAAGGCTCTCAGAGTGAGTTATCATGTCCATAGAACGAACATATTATGGCTAGTTCATTTTCTCATTGAGCACCTCTTTCTGTTGTTGCACATGTAAATCGTAAATACTTAAATAAGACGCAATTTTAAAGAGACACTGTAAACATTACAAATGTTTTTCTTACATGAAAAGGTCAATACATTGAATGTTTAATCCCTTTATGAGATGCTTTTGTAACAAAGTTAAGAGCTTCTTCTGAAACTCTAGTTAGGTTGTGCCAGGTGGCAGCACCAATAGACTTATGACTCTCTATTGGGAAATCATTTGCTCCCTCTAGACCAGGGGTGGGCCACACACAAATCTAGATTTGAAGATATCCTTTCTGTGAACAGGTGAGTCGATCAGGATGACTGAAGAAGCGATTGACTCAACTGTGCGCAGCAGGCATGTGTGTGGCCCTCCAGAACTGAACTTGCCCACCCCTTCTCTAGGCTATTTGTTTCAAAACCTCTCCACGGGGATCCCCATACAGGCCAGGAATTAGGTAGAACACTGTTTGAATGAGGGTGATGCAATGATTATTCAGCAGGCTGCGGAGCCACAAATTGTCGCACCTGTATCCATATGGTGTTACATGTAAATGT
Organism: Discoglossus pictus; assembly: GCA_027410445.1. Classification (NCBI taxonomy): domain Eukaryota; kingdom Metazoa; phylum Chordata; class Amphibia; order Anura; family Alytidae; genus Discoglossus; species Discoglossus pictus. The sequence continues at coordinate 93,186,929 of CM050172.1, forward strand.
TGGCTTTTATGGGGGTCTCTAAATAACGGTTTGGGAACCACTGATCTAGACAGACTGTTTGTAGTCCTGACAGTGTTTAAAATCTTCTGCAAATGTCTGCAATATGTTTCCTAAATATGTTTTGTATCACATTGCAGCACTTTTTTTCTGTGCAGAAAATACCCTTTAACAGCGTTTAATGTCTGCTCTTTTAAATGCATATTAGCCAAATATGTGAGCTCTGGTCAAATTTACAGTGTGATCTAATGTTTATAGATGTATTTGCTTAATTTGAATTGGACATTTCCAAATGACTCCACTCAGAATAGACCCTACTCCCCTGGGAATGGTACAATTATACTTGTCGATGTCTAGTTTTTCTTGTTTAGCCTTTGCTGTACTAATTAGATTAGTGCTTATTGCAATGATGTCTTTAGATGTCCAATACTAATTAGACATATTTAAGTATTTATAGAAACTGCTTCAAATTTGATGTTCTTTGCTCTCTTCTCAGAACGCCATCTTTTTAGGTTAGTTCCATCTACACGTTCTGAATGCAAATCCTAATATAATAAATGAACGAATGGAAAATGAACTCATTATCTTTAATGAGAAGGTGAAGGTCAGAGCCAGAAAATCATGTTAGAGGTGAGAGATGTGCAGAGATAGCACAGAATAGTTAAGGAATTTATATTAAATATATATTAAGGCTCACTGCGATGAATGTTGATGTGATCTACATAGAAAACCAGACGATAAAATAAAACTGGATTTTGTTTCAAATACATTTTCCATTTCATTAGGTTCAAAAAACAGATTACAAAGAACAAAACATAAAGTAGAATGGATCGACAGCGAGACAAGACTCAAGGTCAATAACTCTACGTTACTGGGCACATTCTTACAGGACAAAATGTTATTCTTATTTACTGAAGCAAAGAAAAAAGAAAGGAATTATCAAAACTGTAAGTTCGGTTCAAAAATTATTACTAATAAATTGATTATTTAAGGATAACATTTGGCATCTTCCTCTACACCTTGCACTTCTGTTTTCATTGTTCTCCATCTGCACCCTACATTCTCCTACCCCACCAATCTTATTTCCTATCCTATATTTGCCTCCTCCACACACCTTATCTACTTAATCAAAAAAAGAACAAGGGAACATGGGAGTAGGTAAATAATGGGTGCTTGGCCTTGGATAGATAATGTGTACTTGGCAGTGAGTTGAAAGGAATGGTTTGGCAGCGAGTGAGGGCTTGGCGGTGAGATACAGAAGATACCTAGCCAGAGAATACCTGGGCTTTTCACTTGGCATGGTGAAAATAATAATGATTTAGTACGGAGAAACAGTCCAAAAAATGGTTGGGAATGAGGATTTTAGAGTGGTAGCGAGCAAGAGCTTACCATTAACTCACACATGTCTATGTTTTGGAGTAAGGACATTATCTGAATTTCATTAGATTATCTTTTTGCATTGTTTCTGTGTTACTCATATACCTTAATATGAGTTGTCTTGTTTTAGTTACTGGGCCCATCTGGTTTACAATACCCTTGTAAATAGTGCTAAATAAAATGGTGGTGTTTTATACATATTCAGAAAAAGTAATATGTAGCATGTGAGGGTGTGCTGGGGTATAGAGTGAGAGACTGCCAGTAAATAGAAAGCAAATGTTTTACAATGAGTAAAAAAAGAGAATAACCAAGGATTGAGAGTGAGACAAGAGACAACTGGATAGCCAAATCTGCACAAAAAAACAGTTCTATATAGGTGTAGGAATTGGGGGGGGGGGGGGGGGTGAGGGGGGCAAATCCCCCCAGATTTGTTAATGTGTATGTTTATGTGTACAGAAGCAGTTGTGTGATTTTCTTTGGCTCCTACACCAATGGTTTTAATGTTTATCAATTCATTTGCTTAATTTGGACTGGGAATTTGGACTCCACTCAAAAGGTGTAGGAGCAGAGAATACTCAGTGTGTGTTTGCGATATGGGAAAAAAAACCAGTTATTATTATGTTTATTATTCCTACAGAATACTTACTGTCTCCATTTATTTGTCTACTTTGATAACTAAACATGTCAATGGTTTGTATAATTATATGTCCAGATGGGTTAAAAATGTTCTTATTAGGTTAAGAGATGTCTTATCTACACTCCATTCATGTCAAGGAAGTTTCCTATCCCATTGACATATCACTATGCAGAGACTGTAGAGACTCAAGGAGTAACTTTAAAGCAGGGTGTAAGTCGGTAAAGCAACAGTCAACGAAGTCCCAAAGCAAAGACCATTAGGGACTGAATCCAGAAAAGCTACCAGTAACAGCTCAGTTGGAGAAAAAATAAAGATTAAACATTGTGAATACTGACTGCTGTTTGTGGTAATTGAATAAAAGTTATATGAAACATGTACAGTATAAGTTAGTGTGGAGATAATACACATCTTCCCACTGAGCTCACACTTTGTTTTGTGGTTTTATTGAAATCACTATAAATGTAGAGTATTTATGGTATTGGAAACATTCACAAGCACAGCAGCTTCCTATGGGGCTTGGAAGTCATTTTTCCGTCACTGATTATAGAAAAGTAAATCAAAGTAATATAGTAAACAATAAGAGCCCGATTCAATTCCAAGCCCGCATCTTGCGGTATATAGCCCGTATGTCTGCGGCCCTGCTGCAGGCTCGCAGTCTGCTACAATTCCTGTGCTATTTAATTGAACAAGCCCGCATGTTATGGGCCGAAAGCCGAAACCGTAAACCATGCACTCATCCATAGCAGTTCGGTGTGGGAATATGATGAATTAAGCAAGACCATAACCATCCATTTCAAAACAACCAATAGAAAATGAGCCCGTCCTCATAATGTCAGTAAAACATGGAGGTTACATGTCAATCAATTAGCGTTTAGGGGTCCGGTATGCGATTGGATTTGGAAAACCGCAAAATACTAAAAATGAATGCTGATACTGTTTTAGTCCATGTGGGTGGCCTGATATGTATTAACTCATTGATTCCCGCGATCGATTTAACTCCGAAATTACACATAATGAAATTAATTTTGAATTGCCGATTTGCGAGCTTGAGACTGTTGTGCAAATAAATCTAATTTATTTCACTGCTTTCTCCATCATTTACACTGCAGTATTGATTTTTTATTTGCATTTACAGTGCCACAGACAAGAGTTAAACCCCCTTGCAGGTCCTCTTTAGCACTAGTAGGAGTTTCTCCTAAATTTGCCGTTTACGGGTGTGAAAACATTTGCGGGCTTGGGGAAATGTAGCAATTGAATAGGGATTTATGATTTTAGGGATTGTAACTCTTGCATACTGCTAAAGATCAAAGGCTTTGGGAGGCTGTAAATCCCTGATTTAACAACCGCAAAGTTTTCAAGCCTGTAACACGTAAACCGCTTGGAGTCTGTAAAAAGACGACAAATGAATAGCAATTTAACTTACGGCCTCACTTACGGGCTCCAGTAATTTATGATAGCTCAATTGAATCAGGCTCTAAGTTATAACACACCAGCAGATTACACCTCAAGCATGTCAGAGATGTTCATCAGGATTTGGGATTTATAAACAATATTAAGAACCATAGAGCAAGTTTTAAAATATGCAATTCTGTATGTAGGAATAATAAACATGACATTTCCCAATTGACTTGTTGATGACAATATGTATGAATAACTAGAAATATTAGTGCAAGGTTTAAATAAAATGTGTTGGGTACAAAGGGCTCCCATCCAACGTCTCCCTCCGATCTGTGGCTTCCTTTCTATACAATCAATGAGGTCCAGATATGAATGAGGTTTATGGGCCTATTCAGGATTAACATACAAATCCTGATGATTACACAGTCCTGTCTTCATATAGGCAAAGAGATGCGAACAGAGAGTCATAGAGGAGCTGAAGAGTGAATAGGTGTGCTTTATAAGATACTCTTGACTTTGTTCGAAGCCAGTTGAGACATTTTAGCAATGGAAAGGAAAGAAGGAATTTAGATGGGAGTGAGATAATATGAAAAGCTGCAGTAAGTATTAATTAGAAGGAAGAAGCAGGAAAACCAGCATGTGAAAGGTTGCAGTGGAGAGGGAAGATAGGATAAGGAGTAATGGTCCTGGTATGGGGGAGACAAGCGAATGGTGCATTTTTGCTATACATAATGTTTGGGTAGAGTGTGACATGAAATCAGGAATATTTAAGTATACAGTTGTGTATGAATTGCTAGTTTAGAGAGAAAAAACATGTGTATTGTTGAAGGACGTGCTCATCAACTCTAGAGACCAGGTGGCAGTTAAAAAGAGAACTACAGTTGAGAAAATGTAGTAATTATGAGAAGACTAAGTGGTTTTGAAACAGAGCAATAGTTAATGAGACAGATAGGATCAAAGGAAGTATTTTTGAGGATAGGCCATGGTATGTTTGAAGAAAGAGGGAGGTGTTGACAAGGTATGTATTTGTGGGTGCTATAATAGATCACATACATATGATTAAGTAGGGGTGGATAGTGTCAAGAAGACAAGTGGTAGGCGGAGATGAGTGTGTTATAAATATATGATTAATTAACCAATTTTGGAGCTGTAATTAAGAGGTTAATATGCTTGAATGTCTTACTTGTGGATGTCCAGTTATCTGTGATGTTATCTGTCATAAGGAACAAAGGAAAGCTAACTATCGAATGACACCCTGCTGGTGATCAAACAACAAATGGTCAGTACTAAAAGCCTCAGGGATGAATTTGCATCATGGACACAAAGCATGGGAATCAACTCAAGAGACAAGGGGTTGAGAAAAGGGGAAATGGATCATTATCTTGGACTACAGTAACATCTAGTGATCATTACCTTAAGGACACTGGACATGAGATTTGGTTGGTTGGAACAATCTACAAGGTGTGGCTATGATGTGTATAACTGGGCCAAATAGACTTGCTGGGTAGTAGAATTATCTAAGGAAAAGAACAGAGGAATCAGGAGGAATACTCTACACTCTTGCATACACACATTAGTATTTACACACATTAGTATTATATAGGTAGAGCCTTGTATTTCAGATGCCAATCTCACCATTACTCTTGTATGTTAATAAACCCTTTAACTTATAAGTTTCCAGTGTAATTGGAGTTAACTGGTCAGGATATACGGTTAGAATTCCAGTATAAAAGGACTATATTTAACAGAGTGGAGCAGGTCAGGCATCTCCTTCTCTATAACAGGAAATAAATAACCAAGAATGAGCAAAGGATGCAAAAAACAGAAGGGTGAAAGGGGAGGTTGAACAATGATATGAATACCTCAGTGGATGGAATCTACTTCGCTCCGAAAAAATACTTAAAAGTCCTGAATATGAGGCCAGCAGCATAAGCAGAGTCAACCATAGCAAAATAGATGACATAGGTTAGATGTATGCATGTTAAAGGGAGAGGAAAATAGGTTGTTTAGCTTGCCAGGCGCTACGTTCAACTAGGTCAGAAGGAATTTATAATTGAGGATATCAGAACGTGAGTGAGATTTTCTCCACAATGTTTTTTATAAAGATCTGTACCTTTGGAATCAAGCTTTGTTTTTCTTTAAGCTAAATTATAGACTTCATCCTAAAGACTGACAAGATCATTAGGACTTTGTGAAGCCTTCTTCCTGTAAAAGTCACACTTGTGAATGTCACTATAATATGAATCTGGGAACTGTGCCCATTCTCTCCAGGTATCTAAACCTGATAATCAGATGATGTTACTGTCAAAGTCTCCTTCACAACACAGCAGTCATGAAATGCTTCAAACCAGACAGACGGTATGGGACATCAGAACGAGGCGCTTGAAATATTATCTGAAGGTTAGCTGAGTTTTAAATAAAATGACACAATTTATGGATTGAAACAAAATTTATGTATGTTTATATACTTGTAAATGATGTTTGTCTAAATATTCAAAGCTCAAATCGGTTCAATACCATTTACATTTTTCTTGCACTTTTATCAACATAGCTAGATTTCATACAAGTTAAATTCTCGGTTCTGAATTAATTTATTTGAATACTGGTTTGGGGTAAAAAGGGATGATATCAGATTAACGATCCTGGATAGTGTTTGAAGATGTGTTAAAAGTAAGATCAATAATTAATTTGGTCAATGGTTGGGTTTGCGATAGGTTAGTTTGACGATAAAGACAAGGAGCCCGATTCAATTGAGCAATCTTAAGTTACCGGAGTCCTTAAGTGAGGCCGTAAGTTAATTTGCTATTCAATTGGCGTCTTTTTGCAGGCTCTAAATGGCTTACGTGATAGGGCCTTGAAAACGTTGTGATGGTTAAACCCGGAACTTGCAGCCTCCCGAAGCCTTTGGTCTTTTACTTCCAAAAGAGTTACGATTGCTAAAATCGCAAATCGCTATTCAATTGCTCCAATTCCCCAAGGCCGCAAATGGTCTCACACCCGCAAATGCAAATGTGGAAGAAAATCCTATGAGTGCTAGAGAGGACCCACAAGGGGGTTTAACACCTGTCCGCACCAATGTAAATGCAAATAAATAATCAATACTGTACTGTAAATAATGGTGTGTGATGAAAGACATGAGAATTAATTACACAACAGTCTCAAGCTCACAAATCAGCAGGAAATAAAAGTTATTTTTATGTTTCATTTCGGGGGTTATACTGATTTCGGGAATCAATGAGTTAATACATATCAGGCAACCCACATGGACTAGAACAGTATCAGCATTCATTTTTAGTATTTTGTTTTTGCCGCCACCCATATGGACTAGAATAGTATTGGCACTCATTATCATTATTTCGTATTTTGAGGGTTTGCAAGTCCCGTCGCATATCGGACCCCCGAACCTAATTGATTGACATGTAACCTCCATGTTTTACTGATATAATGATGGCGGTCTCATTTCCTATTGACTGTTTCAAAATGTGAGGTTACGGTCTTGCTTAATTGATCATATTCCCGCCCTGAACTGCTATGGACCAGTGCATGGATCACGAAGTCGGCTTTCGGCCCATAACTTGCAGGCTCCCTCAATTGAATAGCACAGTAATTGGAGACGAACGGGAGCCCGCAGCACGCCCTCAGACATATGGCCACAATCCTGTGAGATGCAGGCTTGCAGTTGAGTCGGACTCAAGGATTGGCTTGGATTTTGGCAAAAATAAATAATGGGGTAAATTCAGTGGTTAAATCTGTGTTACGGTAAGAAGCAGCAGTGATATAGGAGCTTTAATCTTTCTGAACAGAAAATATCCCAATACATCTCAGTACTCAGACATAATTTATCACACAATGACTCATTCTCTGAAGTCGTCACATTGAAATGAGTCAAAACCTCAAGCAATTTCTTGTAATCTTTTTTTCATTATACTGCACTTAATAACTCACTAAGAGTATTCTAACGAATAGATAATAATAATGTGATCAGTAAAGGAGCTTACACTTTGGTAGGCTGGGTGTATAGGACAGTATATACAAGTATATAAGCATTGGAGCTTTCTGTATACATTAATATAACTCACAAAAAAGCAGAAAGAAAGATACATTTTCAAAACATGAACTGAAAAATGATTGTGAAGAGTAACTCTAAGATGTTATGTGAAGTAGTTTATGTACTGGGATGTTTGGAGATGCCTGCTAGGCATTATTTGGGACTAGCGACTTGCCGGTCAAAAAATGACGGCAATGTGATGTATATGTTTGTGAAGTTGTTTAGTTAGTTAAATATATTTTTGACCCTTGTAAGTATTGTGATATGAACATGTATTTTTGTAAAACGTTGATGTAATGGTTTTTTAAAATGAATTTTGTATCTGAAGAATTGTTTACTTTAATATACATAGAATCCAGAGGAAAGTAAAAAGTAAAAAGAGTTTTTGAAACGTGCCGAATTTTAACATGAAGTTTAAAATATATGTAAGCAATAACCTTGAAAGTATATATTTTTAAAATTGATCTTTATTTTTTATGTAACTTTGGAAGTTTTGCAAAACATTTGTGTAATTTTGAACATTATAAACAGGAACAAAGTAAATACATTTTGTAACATAATTTTGAATTTAAAGTATTAACATTTGAATGTAAAAACAGTTTAACTTTAAATTAATCAGTATTAACATGCAATTTGTATCATAATAATTGTTAAGTTTAATATACATTGAATGTAGAGGAAGGCATACAGTAAAAACTCTCCTTAAACCGTACGTAATTAAAGTAATTAATTACTGAGCACATAAACTGGCGATAAACATTAATGTAGGTAGTAATTTTAAGATAACAGAGAATATTTACATTGTAACTTAAAAGGTGCTTGAGCTGTTAACATGAACTTTGTAATATGTTGAATGAAATAACTTGAAAATATTGTTTTTAAACTTGTAACATTAGAAACATTAACATAGTGACTTAACATTTTAACATAATTTTTCATAGAAATGCAAGGCAAGTATTTTGTGAGGCGAATTATCCATAAACATGACTTTCATTAATTATGACTGAATTTAACAACCAATTGTTTTGTATTTTTGAATGTTTTTCCAAAATGTTTGCATGGCTTTAGTTTGTATCCTGCAAAGTTATAGTACTTCATAGTAGACAATGTTTTTAGTAAAAATACGTCCATCTTCTAATAAATCACCTTGACTTTCATTGTTTTCAATGTAAACTTTAATAGCCTGTGGATTTTTGCACCGTGACAACGCAACGTACAATTGACCATGTGCAAAAACTGGTTCTTCCAAGAAAATACCCACAGATTTGAAAGTTTGACCTTGTGATTTATTAATGGTCATGGCAAATGCCATAATAATGGGAAATTGTCTTCTTTGAAGTATAAAAGGGAGACTACTTTCACCTGGTGCTAAATCTATTCTTGGTATGAAAACTCTCTCTCTCCTTTATGGGTCCCAGTTAAAATTTCAGCATCTATAAAATGGTCCTTTAATTGTTGAACAATTAATCTTGTGCCATTGCATAGGCCTTTTTTGGGGTTCATATTTCGCAGTAACATGATAATTGCACCTTTCTTTAGCTACAAAAAATGTGGTGGCATTCCAGAAGGAGTTAAAGAGTTAATGAATTCAGTTGAAAAGTTTGCCTGACTTTCATTGTCATCAGCAAGTACAGAATCAGCACTGTGATAATTTCTTTGTGGTGCATTAATTTTTTTAAAGATTTCATTATTGAGTATTAATGCATCTTTATTTTTACACGTCAATATAACTTGGTTGGCAAGCTCGGAATATTCTTCGTTATTTATGCTCCCTTCAAATATAGCCGATATAATATCTTGTTGACAAATCATATGAGGTGGGATCTCTACAGTGTCGTCAGGTAAATGTAGTATTTTTTCTGTTCTGCCTTCTCCAATTTTAATAAGCCAATCATTGAAATCAGTTTGGCCTTCTGATCTCATATTTTGTTGCAGTTGAAGATGGGTAAAATGTTTCCATACTGTACTTGACTTTATACATGTTTCAATAATGTCTGTTCGATTTCCATGTACAACGACAGGTAATGTTTGTCTAAAATCGCCACCCAACAACATTACCTTTCCACCAAATGGAAAAATATTATCCATGACCTCACGAAGCAAACGGTCAATACATTGGAGGGCATAGCATGACATCATTGTGGCCTCATCTATTATAATTAATTTACATTTCTTCAATTTCTTTGCTTGTAAGGATGTCATGCGAATTTCTGACACAGAATTTTCTAAAATAGGCACTGGCAGTTTAAATCCACTATGAACAGTTCTTCCCCCTTCTAATAAAAGTGCAGCAATTCCAGTAGTGGCAAACGCCATTGCTATTTTTCCTTGTGCTCGTACTGAACTCATTAATAAATTGTACAAATATGTTTTTCCTGATCCGCCAGGCCCATCAAGATAGAAATAACGCTCTGTCACCATGTCATCATCTATAGCATTTTTAATGGCATGAAATGCTTGCAATTGTAGTGTATTTAAAGTTGCAAGTCTTTCTTCTGTTCTTTCTGCTTGTAGTTGAATGTCATAGTCTTCAAAGTTAATGTCATCTATAAGACCTGGATCAGGCAAATTAAAACTTGCACAACTTAATCCATGAGTTAAAAAGACTTCTTGAATTTCCATTAACGCTTTTAAGTGTGCAATGGGTTCATTGTATCGTCGCATAAAGTCTTCAGCCATATTACTTTTAAAAGTCTCCCACAAAGCTAATGCATTTGGAGCATTTGAGAAGATACAAATAAAAGCAAATTGTTCTCTCATCTGTCGTGGCATTTGACATTGTGCTGCTTCTTCTAAACATCTTTCCCACTCTGTATCATCAGCGAGTAAGTTTCTATGTCTTGCAGCTAAATGGAAGGATTCATATACAATGTCATTAACAGTTCTTAATTGTTCAAAACTTTGTGCTCCTGGAACATTTAAAAGTAATATCCGTAAGCAAAAACGTTCAACATCTCTTGGACTGACTGTGTAAATTCGTGGAATTATTTTATTGCCTCTGGTTTTTCTTGGTCTCCATAATCCATTCACAAAAACATAGTGATATGGAATTTCAATATATAAGTATTGTGTTGCTTCAGCATCAGTGGAATTTAATGCAAACCATGCAGTTAGTGTAGTGTGACGATCTTCACTTTGGGCCAATGCATTCATTTCATTTCCAGCATGGAAATAGACTAAATGTCGTTGTGGCAAATGTACTGCTAACCTATATACTGCATGTGATCTATCATGCATTTCAAATTTTAAAAGCCGCCACATAGCTTCTGGCGCACTGACATAGCGAGCATCTACATGAGATGCAAGTTCATCATGTACTAACTCACTACTTTCAGGGTTGTCTGCACTTTTAACGACTACAGTAGCTGCATCGTAACCTTTGTAAATATATTTGTAGACATATTTAATGGATTTGATGGAAGTGCAGGCTTCTACGTTGATGTGGGCGTTGTACTTCATGAGTAAATGTGGATTGTAGGGTACTACATATCTATTGTCCACTTTATTTCCATGAATAATGGCACTATCTCCTTCTCTTCTTTTATAAAGTGGATATCCATCACAATTTGCATATGTTTTGTCTCTATAATCTTTTGGAAAATCTTTTGAACATTGATTATTTTCCATACATGGTGATTGTGGATTAAGGTCTCCACAGGGTCCATGAATCATGCGATGAGTAACAATCTCATATAGTCTACCATATAGTTCTGGATCTGGTAGTTCAGCAACAATGACTGCATCCACTGCATCTAATTTATCTTTCTCTTGAAGTATTATGAGAAGATGTGCATGTGGAAGGCCTCTTTTTTGAAATTCAATGGTATATACATAAGCAAGACATTTGCCAAATAACTGATTTATAGTGAAGTCACGTATTAATTCATTTAATTTGATCTTAAAAACTCTGGCTACTAAATCTGGTCGATCTGAAGCACTTTGTCCAAGAAGTAGATTTTGATTAATTTCTGGCCATTGTGGATTACATGTAAATGTCACAAATAAATCTGGTTTTCCAAATTTTGTCACAATAGCCATAGCATCATTGTATCTTTCTCTCATATTTCGAGGAGATCCTTGAAAAGAAGATGGTAAAATGATGGCTTTGCCAGCTGTCATGTCTCTGCTTGTAGCCACGTCAGCAACATAGTCCATGAGTCCACAATATTGTTCTACACGTAGTTTATCTTGTTGATATTTTATAAAGTTTATATTATTTGCCTCAACTTGCAAATATGAATCAATAATCCATTGTTGTGTTAGTTTTCCACCACATAAAATTGGATTAAATTCATCTCTAATGGCAATTTGAGCAACTTTAAATTCAAGCATAGAAACATTATTTCGGATTCTGGCTTTAGCATTTGGGTAACTGGGAAGGGTTAATTTTGGTTGCCAACCTGCTTCTCCATGTGGGAAAAAGATGGGATATGTCATTGGATCTAAATTTGGACTTAAGATATTAATATTAATAAATGGTTGCTCCTCGTTTCTGGGATATACTCTAATGTCTCTTTGAAATGGTGGTTCTCCTTCATCATTCTGAAAGACCATTGCAACCTCATTTGATGTTGGCAAGTTATAACGACGTTTATCAGTATGTCTGTCTCTTTTAAGCACCATATTAACCTTTGGCATGGGTAATTGATGTCTTTGTGCATGAAGTAGTTGTTCATTTTCTACTTCTGCCAATTTTTTGTAAGCTTTACTGTCGGGATTGTTGTCCATAATGTTATTTAGCTCTATGAAAACACTGGGTAAGCATTTTTTATTTTCTTCCATCTGCATACGTTGGTCAACAGCTTCCATTGTATCTAGGACATATAGTTGAGCGAATTTTCTTTGCTCTCCTTCCTCTGGATGTAAATGTGAAGTCCGATGATAAATTTGTCCTTGGACTTTAAAACAGTAAGGACCATGTCCTGGTACATTAGCAGCCAATGTTGCCCCCATAGATGCAAATGATATGGCACTATTGTAGGATCTTATGTTTGTCTTAAAATTTTTGTAATTTGGAAAAGTAGGTTCAGTCATAATATTTTGTAAATAGGTTGGAAATTGTTTCCTTTCGTGAAGTTTGAACTTTCCTTTTTGACAACAACTAATAAATTGTCCATCTCTGGGTCTCTCCTGTTTAAAATAATAAGCCTCACAAAATTGACATTGAGTACTCATGTCCCCACAACTATGAACCTCTACTGCTAAAGACTTGAGTAAAGGACAATTTGCAAAGCATATCGGATGTTGACTTTCATATTCATCAGATGAAAAGTCATGAAATATTTCAACAACAGGTTCTAAATGTTTCAATTTTTTCGTGGATTTTCTTGGTGTATGTTGTCCTTGTTTGGTTGAAATGTCCTGTAAGTTTTTAGTAAGAGTTTGTAAATGCTTTGTTTTTGTAGTTGCTTTTTTTGGTCTGTCTTGACTGGTATCTTGTAAAATGTCATCTGATGTTTTAGGAACAGTTTGTAAATGCTTTATAATCTTTTTATTTTTTTTGGTTGTATCTTTCATTTTTGCATCTGATATTCTTTTATTTGCGTTTTAAGTCTTTTGCGTTCTTTTTCTCGTCGAATTTCTTTCTCCTCCGGTGTCTGCTGGGCGGCCCATCTCTCTTGTCTTTCTCTAGTTTGACGTCTTTTCTTCTCTTCTTTGGTCTCGTTATCAGCCATATTAATCTGTAAAGGAAAAAAAAAAAATGTAATTGTGTATATTTTAATTTGTAATTCCTGTTAAAGATTCTTGTGCACAATTGATGAAATAAAAGGCAAATCATTAATCTATCATTTATATTTAGTTAAATTTATAATTCCTGTCCTCACTGGCTAAGAATTTGGCCAATGGAATACTGCTGTAAATAAGCATGTAACATATTTTTTTTAAATAATGGTTTTATTTATTAAAAACGTTGTTTGTGGATAGATATTTACCACTGCAAAACTTCTTTGCTAAAAAAAAAAGTGATGTGGTTATTGAGCTATGTATTGCATAGTAGCAATTTAAATAGAATAAGGGAGATAGTAAAATATTTTTTTTATTTTTCTGTTGACAAGGATGCAACTGAAAGCAGTTTCTTTAGTTTTATACTTTAGTACTTATTATACTGTACCTTGGTTGAAGTGTGATTTAAATCCGAATGTTTGTTGGTCCTCGGTTCAAAATCGTTGTCCAATGGTGTGGTCCTCTGTTGGAAGTCCTCGTCCGATGGTGTGGTCCTGTGTGTAAAATCCTGGTCCTATGGTCTGGTCGTCTGTTGAAAGTTCTGGTCCGATGGTGTGGTCCTGTGGCGATAGCCCTCGTCCGATGTTGTGGTCCTGTGACGGTAGCCCTCGTCCGATGTTGTGGTCCTTTGGTGAAAGTCCTCATCCAATGGTCTGGTCCTGTGTTGAAATTCCTCGTCTGCTGGTCTGGTCCTGTGTTGAAAGTCCTTGTCTGATGGTCCGGTCCTGTGGAGAAAGTCCTCGTCCGATTGTCTTCACGCAGTATCTGTTGTAATATAAAATAGAAAATGTTGTTTTAGTGAAATATCTTTTAAATAAGTAAAAAATGTATGAATTTGGCTGTATTGTATCAGTTATGGTTATTTTTTTCTATATTTTTTTTTTTACTTTCTGTACAATCCAACGACTTTTGTTATTCTTATTTAAGGTTCTTAGTAAGGCTTGTGGGTTGTGATATATTAAATAAGAATATGAATTTATTTTGGTATGTGTTTATGTTAGTTTTTGTACAATCCTGTTTTGTGCGCACCACTTGTGGTATACTTATTTAGGGCCTCATTCTATTAGCGGCCGCAGCCGTTGCGGGGCCGCAAGGACCGGCCGCAAGCTATTCTGCTATTCTATTCCCTTACGGCCGGGGAATCCGGCAGGCTTGCGGCCGGTGCCTTGCTATCTCTTGCGGCCGCTCGCGCCGGAGGAAAGCCTTTGATCTAAAACGGCCGCAAGAGATTTGCAATTCAATTGCTCCGGGAAACCTCTCTGCAAGGCTAAAAGCGAGCCGCAGCTTACTTGCAGGAAAGAGGTCTTGCTAGCACCAATTAAGCACATAAAATAGCTCAAATAAAGCCATCCTGCACTTTGAGAAGACTATAAAGGGATTTTAGGTGTTAGAAAATATAGCACATAATTATCCTGTACTCAAATCCGTAAAATATTTTATTTTTAATATCCGTAAAATATCCATGTAAAAAGTCCAGAGTGCTTGGAGCACCTCAGACACGCCCACGCCGCAGCCGGAAAATAAACAGTTAATTTGAACTCGGGTTTGGGCAGATGTGCAAGCTTGAGAGTGGGTTTCTTTTAATCCTCATGTCCCCCAATATGAACCCTAGCATTTACAGAGCTGTACAGTGCAGGCTTGAATTTATTTTTGCCTTTTTATATTTCACAGCTTACGGCCGGTTCCAAGATATGCGGCCGGCCGTAAGATGAGATCCTTGCGGGGCCGTATAATAGAATCGCGAGTTAACTGAACCCCCGCAAGGAATCGCAGCCTTACGGCCGATTTACGGCCGATAATAGAATGAGGCCCTTAACCTTTATTGGGATGGTTATAGTTAGTGAAACATGAAATAATATAATTAATGTAGTTTACTATGTGTTTGTGTTAGTTTTTGACAATCCTGTTTTGTGCGCACCACTTGTGCAAAAGTTATTTATTCTTGATTGTACTGGTTATAGGTTGTTAAACATTAAAGAAGAATGTTAATGTAGTTTCCTATGTGTTTGTGTGATTTTTTGTACAATGCTATTAGGTGCGCAACACTTTTGTTATTCTTATTTTTGCTTCTTTGTAAGGCTTATAGGTTGTTAAACATTGAATAAGAAAGTTAATTTATTTTGCTATGTGTTTGTGTGAGTTTGTTCCAATTCTGTTTTGTGTGTAGCAGTTTGGGTCTCATTCAATTGCGATTTGGCTAATTGAATGGTGCCCTAAAGAAGCACATAGCATATTTTTTTAAAGAAGTTTTTAGTCAGTGAAAAACTTTCTTTTAGATAGATTTTTAGTAACTAAAAACTTATTTAAAAAAAAATGTTATGTTCTTATTTAGAGCCCTATTCAATTGTGCAAATTGCAATTGAATGAGGGCCTTTGTGTGTACCATATGTTGCATATGTTGCATAGTTTGCCCCTCATTCAATTGCATTTTTTACAATGTAATAGTACTCTAAGGCCGTCATTGAATTGCAATGTTGAAAATTGAATAGAGTTGTAAATAAGCACATCACATATATTTGTTAAAGAAGTTTTTACTTATTAAGCATCTATCTAAAAGCAAGGTTTTCACTAACAAAAAGTTATTTAAAAAATATATGTTATGTGATTATTTGGATCCCTATAGAATTAGCAAAATGGCAATTGAATAAGGGCCTAAAAGTGCTTATTTATAGCCATATTAAATCGTCCAAAATAGCAATTGAATGAGGGCCTTTGGTTACTGCATTTGTTATATTGTCAGCTCCTCATTCAATTGTGTTTTGACCAATGGAATAGAGCTCAATATCAGCACAGAGCATATTTTTTTACCGAATTTTGTATTTAGTGAACTTGTATCCAAAAGCAACGTGTTCACTAAATAAAAAGTTCCTTTAAAAAATATGCTCTGTGCTTATATAGAGCCCTATTGAAATGGGCAAATCACATTTGAGTGAGGCCCTCGGCCATTAAAGATATATAGGTCCTCATTGAATTGCAATTTTGCCAATTGAAGAGGGCTCTATATAATCACATAACATATTTATTGAGCAAAGTTTTTAGTTATTGAAAACCTTGATTGTGGTTAGAAGTTCAGTAACTAAAAAGTTCTGTATAAAAAATATGTTATGTGCTTATATAGAGCCCTATTCAATTGAGGAAGTCGCAATTGAATAAGGCTCATGGTTCTTTCTTGTTTATACTTAATACTTTACCTTGATTGAAGTTTGGAATGACAGACGGTCCCCTCCTGCCAATCTTAATCCGCCGGTCTTCTTGTAGTGTCTGTTTGAAAAAGAAAGTGAAATAGTTATTTGTATATTTATAATTTTTCATCTAGCAAAGCATGGCCTATTGAGCATGTAATGTCTTGTTGTATCTTACCTCTTCTTCTTTGTTGGTGTTCTTTAAAAGGGATTGTGCTTCACAGTGCACGGTGCAAATTGTTGAGTGACGCTGTTGATGCAGAGTCTGTTTGAATATTAAAAGAAATAAAAAGATTCAGCTTTATATGATCTATTGAATTGCAGTAAATTAATGTCATTTAAATATACTTCTGTAATTATTTTCAATTGACCTTATTTTTTGTTGGGGGCTACACACATATGTCACATACATGAAGCACATTCCATAGTTTAATGTAATTATTTTGTGTACGTGTGACATATCAGTATACATGACTCATATTTAAATGGTTAAATTAACCTTATATATTTTTTTTCCAACACACATAAATGTCTGTGTGTGAGATGTAACTATAGATGATACACATATATGTGCGTGTGACATATCAGTATACATGACATATAATGTCATTTAAATGTAGTTGTTTACTGATTTTGTTTTAAGCTAATTTTGTTGCAGTGGCAATACACATAAATGTGCGTGTCACATGTCACTATACATTATACACATATATGTCCGTGTCACATGTCACTATGAAGGGGCAATACACAGAAATGTGCGTGTCACATGTCACTATACATTATACACATATATGTCCGTGTCACATGTCACTATGAAGGGGCAATACACATAAATGTGCGTGTCACATGTCACTATACATTCTATACATATATGTGCGTGTCACATGTCACTATACATTCTATACATATATGTGCGTGTCACATGTCACTATACATTATAGACATATATGTGCGTGTCGTCACTATACATAAACCTCTGTTTAATATAGAATTATGTTTTTTTGTTTTTTTGTTAAATGAACCGTATTTTTTTTGTGAGCCTATACACATAAATGTGCCATATATGTCACTACATAAATCCTAGTTTATTTTTTTATTTGTTTGACCTGTCCTGATAATAAAATGTAATATATTATAGCTTACCTCTCAGTTGTAATTTGCACAATGCAAAGTAGTAAATTAGTAAAGAATTGTCTTCTCAAGTAAAAGCAGCAGTTATCTCAGAAGTCACTCTGTTGATCACCTGAGGAGAAATGTATTTTTTTTTGTTTGAAATAGGCAGTATTTATAAACTTGTAGAAAGTTCTGGAAAGTGAGACCGTTAGAACGCAATACGCATGCGCTATTTGCGTTCCAGCTTACAATTTGCGTTCCATCCGCCATTTTCTGCGTATTACTGTTCAAAATGGTGTTTAATATGATTGTGATACGTTCCGCATAGTATGTGTTTCATTATTGCGAGTAAGTGTAGTGTAGTTACGTCTGAAGCCTCGTTTTCGTTTTGTTCGTCGGCCATTTTTTTTCTCTCTTAGCGATGGTATTAGTGTCTAAAGTGTTTTATTTTGATTTAAATGTAGGTGTAACTTTTTTTTTTGAGGTGCTGGCTGGTTCCTCTTGCTGTAGGTAAGCTTTTTATGTGTTTGTTGTGTGTCTTTCTTAAGTTTTAAATGTTTGTATGTCGGCGTGTTGCGTCCGATGTTTGCGAAGTCGTAATGTGTAGTAACGTGTCTCGTATGGTGTTTGCGTGTGTAGCCTCGTTTTCGTTTTATTCGTCGGCCATTTTTTGTGTCGCTTAACAAATTATTTAGTGTCTAAACTCTTTTATTTTGAGTGCAATTAAGTTGTAAGTTGCATTTTTGAGGTGGGTGCTTCCTGGGTGCTTCCTGTTTGTGTAGGTACAGTTTTTATGTATGTGCTGTGTGTATGTATTGTGTTTTTAATTTTGTAATGTTCGCGAGTTGCGTCCGAGTGCTGCAAGGCCGTAATGTGTGTGAACGTGTGTCGTATGTTGTTTGCGAGTGTCGTAATGTGTTGCGACGTGAACTTTGCGAGATTCGCAGTTGTTTGGGTTGGGAATTTGAGTTGTGAATTTTGCAAGGGTCGCAGTTGCTGCAACTGAAGACCTCGCTTTGCGAGGTCCTCAGGTGCTGGCATGGAGCGCCTGTGGCGCTCCAAGCCAGCAACTGAGGCCCTCGCTTCGCGAGGGTCCTCAGTTGCTGGCAAGGAGCGCCACAGGCGCTCCATGCCAGCAACTGAGAACCTGGCACAGTGCCCTCGCTTGGCGAGGGCCGTGGGCTCGCTACGCGAGCCTGCAGCGTTAGCAACAACTCGTACGCTCACAACTATATATGTGATGGTGATGGTCGTCTGTGTGCTGTTAGGTGGTACTGTGTATGATGACTGAACATTATCCTTCTGGATATTATTGGGTATGGTGGTTGAAGTTGTCAACTAGATAGAACTGATTAGGGTGGTAAGAAATATCTGCTAGTTTTTTTATATAGATTTTGGAGATTTGTATTAAGTATTATTCAAAAAATTACGGCAATAAAATTGTAAGGCAGGTAATGCTGTTTGGGCCAGACATTAATTTTGTTGGTGTTCCGAGATCCTTGGGCGCTCATTGTGAGCCTCACGCTGAGCGCCTTCGGAGCTTATTGCAAGGCTGTTGGTTGTTGTATTTTTTTTTCTGATAGGCGCTTTTGCTGTTGTTGTTTGGTTGGCGGTGATCTGCTTTTTGCGCTTATTGCAAGGCTTTGTGTGGTATGAGCAGCGTTGGCGCTCGTGAGTCGCGCGGTGAATGGCTTTTGTGTGAATGGCTTTTGTGTAAATTAATAAATTAATATACTTTACCTATTTGTAAGTAATATATGCAGGAAGCATTGTGTTGAAGAGCTGACAATCTGTTTTCATGTTCCTGCAGCATACAATGTAGGTTTGCAGTGGAGCTGATGTGTAAGTGTCAGCAATGTGTGCAGTGTGTAGTTTAAATAGGCTGCGTGTGTGAGGGGAAGCCGTAAGGGTAGCTGTGTAGTCCCGCATTGTGTAAGAGTGTTGTAAAATGTCGGCGAATGTGGTACGCGGCTGTGCATGATTTAGCATCCTTGGTAAGAGTGTATGTTGTACCTCATACGGCTTTTTTTAAAAGCCGTATGTGCTTGGTGGTGTTTTGCGTCTTAAGGGTCCTCTAGCCTAGTTTTCGTTTTTTCCGACGGCCATTTTATTTCTCGCTTAGCCGATTTTCAAGTTGCGAAAATCGTCTAAATCGAGTTTAATTCACGTTCTACCTCCCTCACAGATGTCCTGGCTGTTGCCCCATGCTATCTGTGATGTTTTTGTATTTTTTTTAGGTGTAGTTCGTGTGTTTTTCGTGTTTTTGTGGGTTTTACGCTAATCTCATAATTTTTTGCGTCTCGTATCTTTTTTTTCCAAGTCCTGCATCTCGTATTTTATTTTTTTTGCTAAGTCCCGCTAAGTGCTCTGAGTTTAACGGCTTGCTTCGCCGGCAATGACGGCGCCCATTGCCTAAGTGTTCCGAGTTTAACGGCTCGGCTCGCTAAGCGAGGCTCGCCATCAATGAGCGCCTGCGGCGCTCATCACTAAGTCGCACGCACCACGCAAACAGCCTGACAACGTCTCGTAGTTGGACAATTATAATATGTGATCCACTATAAAAATTGAATAATTAACAGGAATTCGCGCTAATCACTGAAATAAAAGACTCCAATCCAGGTAGAACCTGAGCTAATAAAATACAGTGGTATTATTTATTTATAGCGATGCAGGGGCCACAGTCTACAGCTGGGCCTTCTAGTTAGGAGGAACCCCTTCAGGGATTCAAAAATTTAGGCTGTCTTTGATTACCTGCCGCTGCTGTTTATTAGTTCTGGTTATATCTGGATTGGAATCTTTTATTTTAAAATCTTTGGCAAAGGGCATCATATGTTGCTCAACTCCACATTAATTTCCTCTTAACACTGAAAATCGTAGGTTGCCAATTCTCAGTCAATGAAGTCTATTTATGGAAAGAAAAAGATAGTTGCATAGTTACATAGTTACATAGTAATTGAGGTTGAAAAAAACACTTTTAGCCCATCAAGTTCAACCTTTTAAGATCTCCTCTGATCTGCAATATGCAGATTAATTGTTAATTGATCCAGAGGAAGCAAACAAAAAAACTAAATTTAAGTGCAACTTTGCCAATTGTCTCAAAAGTGAAAAAATAATGTATTTCTTTCTGACCCCAATAATGGTGATCGGATTCCACCCTGGATCAATACTCCCTCTCTTATTAACCAGGATAAACCTGTATGCCCTATTTATTTAAAAATATATTCAATCCCTTTTTAAAGTTATCTATCGAATCCGCTGTCACCACCTCCTTTGGTAGATAATTCCACATATTAACTGCCCTTACTGTGAAGAACCCTTTTCTTTCTTTAAGGTGGAATCTTTTTACTTCTAACCTCAAGAGATGTTCGCTTGCCAGTTGAAAATCTCCTGGCACAAAAAGCTCCCTTGACAAATCTTTATACTGACCCTGAATGTATTTATTTCAAGTAATCATATCTCCTCTTAGACATCTTTTTTCTAGAGAAAATAAGTTTAATTTGGTTAGCCTTTCTTTATAGATCTTAGGATATTACATATGTTTAATATATTTTTATTGGACGAACATACCATTATACAAACAAATAACTTGGGATTTTTGATTGAGACATAATTAATTTCTTTAAAGGACCACAGCATAATGGAAAAACAATATTTGTTTGAAAACATGACTGAATCCCATGATAATTAAGCAGGAAAAAGTAATGCATCTAGTTTTTTAAATAGAAAAATAAATAATGATGCCTCTGCTGGAGTCTGGAATGATTGATGATACATTGGAGGAAGTTGTGTATTTGAGATGGTGTTTACATTTCTGTATAGTTATTATTTCAGTGAACGATGCAAGGGATCTGCTTCTGGGACAGTAAGAGGGAATGAGTGCTGTGCCTACTTAAGTCTTATCTGTTTATCTTTACAATGTCTCTCTGTTTCCTCATTCTCCACCCCTCCCTTCACTGATTGAAGAGGTTGGGGTTGGAAGGAGGGGCCACTTAACATGGCAGGATCGGGGTATGGGATAGGAGGTGGCTAGCTAATGGGGGCGGAGCCATTTATAGGCTCTTTTAGCGCCATCTTCGCCCTTATGCCCCCAGCTAGCCATGTATGAAGATACCCATCCCTAAAATATTATTGTATAAAGATACATATATATTGTACTATTATATAATAAAAAATATAATAATGACAATTTGGAGGAATTATCTTGTTTTATTGTCTTAAGCACTCGTTGTTCTGTATATATGTTTTAAGTATGCATTTTATGTTTATGTTGTTGTCACAGTGGCGGGTGGTTGGGAAGTCACCGGGACAGTGGTAAAATGGGTGAGATCCTACTCCACGGTGGTACGGATGTTCAATCACAGTAGGCCCTGGACGAGGGTTCGAGGGTTGGGTGCACTGTCTCTGGCCAGGCTCTCCCCTCACTTGGTTATGTTTATTTATTGTTATTGTTATTACATCATTTGCATTTACCAATAAACACTGTGGCCAGTTCTCCCTCCAAGTAGTGGTCTATATCTAATCATTATATCTAACTAGCGAATTGCCCGTCAAAAAATGACGGCAATGAAATTGTAAGGTAGCTAAAGCTGTTTGGTGTATAATAATGAAATATGTAATACATTACTAAATGAATATACTGTACCTATTTTGAAGCATTGTGATGAAGAGCTGGCAATCTGTTTTGATGTTGCTGCAGCATTAGTGGTTGGAGCTGCTGTGTAAGCATGCTGAATGTGTGCACTGTGTGGTATGAATACCTGTAGGTCGTTTGTTGCGTTTTGCAAATTTGTTGTGGTGTTTTGCGAGTTTCTTGTGGTGTTTTGCGAGTTTAGAGTGCTGTAGCCTCGTTTTCGTTTTGTTCGGCGGCCATTTTTTCTCTCGCTTAGATTTTTTTTTAGTCTCTAAACTGTTTTATTTCGAGTAAAATCGAGGTGTAAGTTGTATTTTTGAAGTCCTGGGTGCTCCCTCTTGGTGTAGGTAAGGTTTTTATGTATGTGCTGTGTGTATGTATTGTGTTTTACATTTTGTAATGTTCGCGAGTTGCGTCCGAGTGTTGCGAGGCCGTAATGTGTGTGAACGTGTGTCGTATGTTGTTTGCGAGTGTCGTAATGTGTGTGTCGTGCTGTTTGGTTTGCGACGTGAAGTTTGCGAGGGTCGCAGTTGCTGGCATGGAGCGCCGAAGGCGCTCCATGCCAGCAACTGAGACCCTCGGCCACTGCCCTCGCTTTGCGAGGGCCGCGGGGTAGCTACGCGAGCCCGCAGCGTTAGCAACAACTCGTACGCTCACAACTATATATGTGATGGTGATGGTCGTCTGTGTGCTGTTAGGTGGTACTGTGTATGATGACTGAACATTATCCTTCTGGATATTATTGGGTATGGTGGTTGAAGTTGTCAACTAGATAGAACTGATTAGGGTGGTAAGAAATATCTGCTAGTTTTTTTATATAGATTTTGGAGATTTGTATTAAGTATTATTCAAAAAATTACGGCAATAAAATTGTAAGGCAGGTAATGCTGTTTGGGCCAGACATTAATTTTGTTGGTGTTCCGAGATCCTTGGGCGCTCATTGTGAGCCTCACGCTGAGCGCCTTCGGAGCTTATTGCAAGGCTGTTGGTTGTTGTATTTTTTTTTCTGATAGGCGCTTTTGCTGTTGTTGTTTGGTTGGCGGTGATCTGCTTTTTGCGCTTATTGCAAGGCTTTGTGTGGTATGAGCAGCGTTGGCGCTCGTGAGTCGCGCGGTGAATGGCTTTTGTGTGAATGGCTTTTGTGTAAATTAATAAATTAATATACTTTACCTATTTGTAAGTAATATATGCAGGAAGCATTGTGTTGAAGAGCTGACAATCTGTTTTCATGTTCCTGCAGCATACAATGTAGGTTTGCAGTGGAGCTGATGTGTAAGTGTCAGCAATGTGTGCAGTGTGTAGTTTAAATAGGCTGCGTGTGTGAGGGGAAGCCGTAAGGGTAGCTGTGTAGTCCCGCATTGTGTAAGAGTGTTGTAAAATGTCGGCGAATGTGGTACGCGGCTGTGCATGATTTAGCATCCTTGGTAAGAGTGTATGTTGTACCTCATACGGCTTTTTTTAAAAGCCGTATGTGCTTGGTGGTGTTTTGCGTCTTAAGGGTCCTCTAGCCTAGTTTTCGTTTTTTCCGACGGCCATTTTATTTCTCGCTTAGCCGATTTTCAAGTTGCGAAAATCGTCTAAATCGAGTTTAATTCACGTTCTACCTCCCTCACAGATGTCCTGGCTGTTGCCCCATGCTATCTGTGATGTTTTTGTATTTTTTTTAGGTGTAGTTCGTGTGTTTTTCGTGTTTTTGTGGGTTTTACGCTAATCTCATAATTTTTTGCGTCTCGTATCTTTTTTTTCCAAGTCCTGCATCTCGTATTTTATTTTTTTTGCTAAGTCCCGCTAAGTGCTCTGAGTTTAACGGCTTGCTTCGCCGGCAATGACGGCGCCCATTGCCTAAGTGTTCCGAGTTTAACGGCTCGGCTCGCTAAGCGAGGCTCGCCATCAATGAGCGCCTGCGGCGCTCATCACTAAGTCGCACGCACCACGCAAACAGCCTGACAACGTCTCGTAGTTGGACAATTATAATATGTGATCCACTATAAAAATTGAATAATTAACAGGAATTCGCGCTAATCACTGAAATAAAAGACTCCAATCCAGGTAGAACCTGAGCTAATAAAATACAGTGGTATTATTTATTTATAGCGATGCAGGGGCCACAGTCTACAGCTGGGCCTTCTAGTTAGGAGGAACCCCTTCAGGGATTCAAAAATTTAGGCTGTCTTTGATTACCTGCCGCTGCTGTTTATTAGTTCTGGTTATATCTGGATTGGAATCTTTTATTTTAAAATCTTTGGCAAAGGGCATCATATGTTGCTCAACTCCACATTAATTTCCTCTTAACACTGAAAATCGTAGGTTGCCAATTCTCAGTCAATGAAGTCTATTTATGGAAAGAAAAAGATAGTTGCATAGTTACATAGTTACATAGTAATTGAGGTTGAAAAAAACACTTTTAGCCCATCAAGTTCAACCTTTTAAGATCTCCTCTGATCTGCAATATGCAGATTAATTGTTAATTGATCCAGAGGAAGCAAACAAAAAAACTAAATTTAAGTGCAACTTTGCCAATTGTCTCAAAAGTGAAAAAATAATGTATTTCTTTCTGACCCCAATAATGGTGATCGGATTCCACCCTGGATCAATACTCCCTCTCTTATTAACCAGGATAAACCTGTATGCCCTATTTATTTAAAAATATATTCAATCCCTTTTTAAAGTTATCTATCGAATCCGCTGTCACCACCTCCTTTGGTAGATAATTCCACATATTAACTGCCCTTACTGTGAAGAACCCTTTTCTTTCTTTAAGGTGGAATCTTTTTACTTCTAACCTCAAGAGATGTTCGCTTGCCAGTTGAAAATCTCCTGGCACAAAAAGCTCCCTTGACAAATCTTTATACTGACCCTGAATGTATTTATTTCAAGTAATCATATCTCCTCTTAGACATCTTTTTTCTAGAGAAAATAAGTTTAATTTGGTTAGCCTTTCTTTATAGATCTTAGGATATTACATATGTTTAATATATTTTTATTGGACGAACATACCATTATACAAACAAATAACTTGGGATTTTTGATTGAGACATAATTAATTTCTTTAAAGGACCACAGCATAATGGAAAAACAATATTTGTTTGAAAACATGACTGAATCCCATGATAATTAAGCAGGAAAAAGTAATGCATCTAGTTTTTTAAATAGAAAAATAAATAATGATGCCTCTGCTGGAGTCTGGAATGATTGATGATACATTGGAGGAAGTTGTGTATTTGAGATGGTGTTTACATTTCTGTATAGTTATTATTTCAGTGAACGATGCAAGGGATCTGCTTCTGGGACAGTAAGAGGGAATGAGTGCTGTGCCTACTTAAGTCTTATCTGTTTATCTTTACAATGTCTCTCTGTTTCCTCATTCTCCACCCCTCCCTTCACTGATTGAAGAGGTTGGGGTTGGAAGGAGGGGCCACTTAACATGGCAGGATCGGGGTATGGGATAGGAGGTGGCTAGCTAATGGGGGCGGAGCCATTTATAGGCTCTTTTAGCGCCATCTTCGCCCTTATGCCCCCAGCTAGCCATGTATGAAGATACCCATCCCTAAAATATTATTGTATAAAGATACATATATATTGTACTATTATATAATAAAAAATATAATAATGACAATTTGGAGGAATTATCTTGTTTTATTGTCTTAAGCACTCGTTGTTCTGTATATATGTTTTAAGTATGCATTTTATGTTTATGTTGTTGTCACAGTGGCGGGTGGTTGGGAAGTCACCGGGACAGTGGTAAAATGGGTGAGATCCTACTCCACGGTGGTACGGATGTTCAATCACAGTAGGCCCTGGACGAGGGTTCGAGGGTTGGGTGCACTGTCTCTGGCCAGGCTCTCCCCTCACTTGGTTATGTTTATTTATTGTTATTGTTATTACATCATTTGCATTTACCAATAAACACTGTGGCCAGTTCTCCCTCCAAGTAGTGGTCTATATCTAATCATTATATCTAACTAGCGAATTGCCCGTCAAAAAATGACGGCAATGAAATTGTAAGGTAGCTAAAGCTGTTTGGTGTATAATAATGAAATATGTAATACATTACTAAATGAATATACTGTACCTATTTTGAAGCATTGTGATGAAGAGCTGGCAATCTGTTTTGATGTTGCTGCAGCATTAGTGGTTGGAGCTGCTGTGTAAGCATGCTGAATGTGTGCACTGTGTGGTATGAATACCTGTAGGTCGTTTGTTGCGTTTTGCAAATTTGTTGTGGTGTTTTGCGAGTTTCTTGTGGTGTTTTGCGAGTTTAGAGTGCTGTAGCCTCGTTTTCGTTTTGTTCGGCGGCCATTTTTTCTCTCGCTTAGATTTTTTTTTAGTCTCTAAACTGTTTTATTTCGAGTAAAATCGAGGTGTAAGTTGTATTTTTGAAGTCCTGGGTGCTCCCTCTTGGTGTAGGTAAGGTTTTTATGTATGTGCTGTGTGTATGTATTGTGTTTTACATTTTGTAATGTTCGCGAGTTGCGTCCGAGTGTTGCGAGGCCGTAATGTGTGTGAACGTGTGTCGTATGTTGTTTGCGAGTGTCGTAATGTGTGTGTCGTGCTGTTTGGTTTGCGACGTGAAGTTTGCGAGGGTCGCAGTTGCTGGCATGGAGCGCCTTCGGCGCTCCATGCCAGCAACTGAGACCCTCGGCCACTGCCCTCGCTTTGCGAGGGCCGCGACTCGCGTAGCGAGCCCGCAGCCCTCGCTTCGCGAGGGCCGCGGGGTAGCTACGCGAGCCCGCAGCGTTAGCAACAACTCGTACGCTCACAACTATATATGTGATATGCAATTTGTGTCTAAATCCTTATGTGCACATTCCAACTGGGCCTTGCTTAGGTCAAGCCAAAACATGCACGCTCATTATTCAGCTCAGAGGAAGTGACGTAACAATCACAAAATGGATTCCTATATTTATAAACAAAGAAAATCAGAATTTAAAATTTTTGTCCATAGCGTAAATAGTTGCTAATGTTATTGAACTGCATTTTTCCCTTTTGTTAGATCCCTGGCAAAACTGATTTGTTTTATAATTATATTTCTAGAAAACAATCCCTTTAAAACCTAACCTACTGTCTCTTTATGGTTGTCAAGTGCTTACTCTGCACATTTGATCTATTTCAAAGTTTAGAATATTGTATTTTAAGGTAATTAAAACATAATAAATTGGAATTCATTTTTGTGCTAATATTGACTGATTAAAACCAGCTTGATGGAAATCAAATCAACTCAATATAACTGCTTAAGAAAGTAGATTAGGAGATGCTTTTAAAATACATATTAATATTTAAACACATATTAATATTTTAGTGCATTCTAATTTCTGAGAAACTTTGTTAGTAATTTTGAGAAGTAGGCTGATGAGATCAGTCTCAGAATACCCAGTGATATCTACAAGAGGATTAATGGAAAACATAATAGTCCCTGCAGTGTAAGGTACACTATGAAGTGAAGCAGTAATTCATGGGTATCTATTGAGCTGAAGGTAGATTTGTATTTACTAATGGTGGATGATTGTGGATGGGTGTTCATAAAGTTAGTGGTTGAGTCTGCATTTGTGAATGTGTGTGAATTATTCTCATGGCTAACTCTCCAAAGTTTAATCCTACTCCAGGTAATTTCTTAAAGGCATATCTAAATTTCCTGGATTATGATCATCTGGTAGAGGAGAATTAATAGTGTATAAAAATATTTGTTTTGCATGAAAAAATACCCCCAAAAAATATTTAAACACTTACCTTGGAGTTAGCAACATTTCTTGTAATTAGGGTAAACACCCCCTCCAAATCCAGGCTAAATTGGCATTAAATGCATAATTAGTTTTGGCCAATCAGGAGAAAGCTGAAACATTTGAATAACACTCTGTTTGTGCTTCAAAGCAGTCTGGGATATGTAGTGTGGTCCATGTTAGAAGGTGCTAAGGTAGCAGCACAGCACACAGACAGGAAGCAGCAGGGTGGGTCATATTCCAGCAGTGACTTGGAGGCTGACATCACTGCTGTCCTGAGGAAGACACAGCATGGGAATAATGGGTTAAAAGTGGTCCCCTAATGCTGCATGTTGATTGGGTGGGGATCAGCGGCCAGTGTAGACACCCCTGTAATCATTTTTGGATATTAATAAAAATAAAATGTTTTATTAAATGTGCTGCATACATAAAGAGTGCAAAAATGTAATGACCCAGGAAACTTGGATATGCCTTTAAGATTTTCCTAAGTGTATCACCTACCTTCTTTGGATGGTCGTTTCTGTTCTATCTTAACTTTTTCTGGATATATTTGCATTAACACTAATTATCATAGCTTTCACTTTATCTTCTTGGTTCCAATCAAATGACTTTCGCTTTCTACATCACATGACTTTCCTCTTTCCATTCAAAGGTTGCCTATTTTTTTTATTTAATGCCCAACTCTTATCCCATGACTATTTCCCCTATTTCACATGCCTCTCTCTTCCATTTTGCAGGGCTGTCTCCTCCTTTACAGTGATTATAACAATTTGCTTTCTTGATAGAGTCTTTGTTTCCCACTTCTCATGACACCTCCTTCCTTGACAACTCGACTTCTCACCTCCATGCCCCCATCAATCTATTTTCACTCATCTCATATCTTTTTTTCTCTCTCATTCTACAAATGTTTCTTTCCACTCTTACTGTTAGTCTTCTGCTTTCCAATGGTTGGCTCTTTTACACTTATCATAGCTACCTCTTTTCCAGCTTGTGATGACTGTCTTTCCTATCCTCCAGTAGCCTACATTGGTATATCACATCACAGAAACACATGGAAGCTAAGCTTTAACCCTTCTGAAATAAATACTAAGTCATTTTGCATATATTACCCTGGAGAAATGTACTAACAGGTCAAATAAATATATATCATTCACATGTACATTACATCCTTAACACGATCTGCCAATTTGGGTCATTTCCAACTTGCTGCCATTATATATTTCCAGAATGGTCAATAGAAACCTGTGAGGGCATTGTACTCCCCCCAAAAAATTATACATCTCCATAATATCTAATTACAATCATAAATAAAGATCTGCCGCAGGGTTTTCTTCCATCTGTCACGCAGAATGATTTATACATATAAATAAATGCATTGCATTTTAATTCCGCCTTTCTCTCTATCAATATTTTCCTCCAGGAGTTCACAAAATGTTCTCTAACAGCAATGAGCAAGCAATTGATTCAACAGCTTAATAAAGTCTTTTCAGATATTCATGTGGAAATAATCCCATAGATGGATAAGCACTGGATCCGCAGACAGTGAGCGCCATATTTCTATGGAACATGATGGAAGATATGAGCTCAGTACAGAGATTGACAGCTCTAATCTAGCACAGTTTGTCTGTTAAATCCGTATACTGGAAGAACTAGAAACATGTGCTTGGCCGGTGGAGCAGTAGCATGACACATTATCTCAGGAACATCTGTGAACTCCACCTACCTTAAACGTGTTTTACTTATTTACATGCATTATAGGTAGGTTTAAAGCAAGAACATATACTAGCACAGTGATGATTTTGGATACTTTATACTTATTATAAGTTACTAGCGTCTTGCCCGTCACAAAATGACGGCAATAGAATTGTAAGTCAGGGAATGCTGTTTGGCACACAAAGTATGTGTTTCGGTTGTGTGAGTAAATTCGGCGCTCATTGCGAGCTTCGCGCTGAGCACCTTCGGGGCTCATTGTGAGGCTCTGGGTTGGTGTGTTTTTGGTTCTCAGAGCCCCTTTGGCGTTGATTGTATAATCCTCCCTGATGGGCTTTTGGCGCTCATTGCGACAAAGTGTTTTTGTTGTGTGAGTAGCTTCGGTGCTGATTGCAAGCTGCGCGGAGAGCGCCTTCGCATGAATGAGAGCAAGTTTTTCAGTACTCTTGGTGATGATCACACATCCAAGAAGCAACTAGAAATGAGGCTATCTTGGATCTAGTCATCATGAGTAATATTGATATTATGTCATATGTTGAAGTAGAGGAACACTTGGGGAACAGTGATCCTAACAGTTTAATTTGAAATTGAGTTAAAAAACATAATTATAAGGAGACAACAAATATCTCCTAAGTGATCAAAATGGTCTGAGGGCTACAATAAAATGTTTAGACTGGGACAAAGAACTCCCATGTAAAATGGTCAATATATTTTGTAGTTTTATATATCACTTCATATATAGTAATGTAAAAAATAATGATGATGTGGCCACAAACAGTAACTGTGACATGAGGACCTGTAGAGAACATCAGAATTTGGTAGTATATCAAGGATCTGTAGAGGAGGATTGGAGAATATGAACTATCTGTAAACAGACCAGTAGAGTATCTCAGGGGTCTTTGTTGGGACCACTGAAGAATTCTTCTGGACACAAGAGAGCCTCTGTGCTCCATAATAGGACACATGAAGTATTACAAGCATTTATGCCAGGGGCCAGGGGGGTATCATACAATTTATACTTTGACCAGAAGAGTAAATTATAGATTTGTACTAGAACTAAAAACACAACTGGATGGTCATTGGATGGTCAGTGTAAAAGACGATCAATGTAAAAGAGTATGTATAATAGCAAATATGTGTAAATGTAAATAAACAGAGATAGTGGCCTAAAATATATTGATGTCATATATGTGTTTCAGTGCAAGTGAAAAAGGTTGTCTGTGCCAATAAGATAATCGCGCTACCGGATATGTCGGCGCGTCACAAATAAATTATAATAATGATAATATTAATGGTTTGTAGTCCACTTGCAATTTCTCATTGATGCATTAAATGGAATCAAAAATAGTGTCAAACAACAGAGCAATCAATGGCCTTATGTAAAAACATGTTTTAAGATGAATTAAATATTTCCTGCTCCTGGTGAAAGTCAGGTACAAAAATTTGCCCAACTCCTGCAATTATCACCTTTACAATGAGAATCCAGGGTGTGACCCGTCCCATCTCAATCACTGGTCATATCAGTAGATGTTTTTTATCAGGATGTTTATTTTCCTTGTGGTCCACTGAGATCCAGCTGAGAACTCCACTGAGAAGTGATAATATGGAATTGGAAATGGCGCAGACATGTTACATAGTATTTGAGGTTGAATAAAGACTTTTAGTTCATCAAGTTCAACCTTTTTAGATCTCTTCTTTTTAATATGTGGATTATTTGTTAATTGTTAATAATTGTTAATTGATCAATTTTATATTATCCTTCATTATCCCTTCTAAAAGCTTCCCCACTACAGAAGTGAGGCTCACTGGTCTATAATTCCATGGATTTGCTCTTGTTCCCTTCTTAAATATAGGTATCACCTCTGATTGTCTTCAATCATCTGGTAGTGACCCTGTGTTGAGTGAATTTTGAAAAATTAGATATAATGGTTTGGCTATTACAGAACCCAGTTCCCTCAGTACCCGTGGATGTATTCCATCAGGACCCGGAGCTTTATTAACATTTATTTTTTCCAACCTCTTTTGGATTACTTCCTGTGTTAACCAATTAGTTGGCCAAGGTAGTGTAGCCCCATTATGTTGCCGTGTCCCAACCACTGGTACCTCCCTTGTGTATAGTGAAGAAAAGAACCTATTTAGCTCATCTGCATTTTCCTGGTCACTAATTATCAGATGGTCTGTGTCACATTGTAATGCTCCTATAGCTTCCTTCCTCGCCTTCTTCCCATTAATATACTTAAAAGATATTTTAGGGTTAGTCTTACTATCCTTTCCAACTAACTTCTCATTTTCTATTTTAGCCAGTTTAATAACCCTTTTGCTGCCTTGTTGATTTCCTTATATTCACATAAAACAGCCTCTGTTCCCTCCTTGTACAATGTGAATCTTCCAATTTGTTGGGCAATTGAAAAGTTAGTTTATTTTATTTGAACTTGCATTTGTTAGAACTGTATATGCTTTTATTTTGCAAAATAAAGAACATTAGCTTGTTCTTTTAGCACAATTATGAAAACAAATAGATACAAAATATAGTCATATGTAAAAATATATTTTCCCATTAAGTATTTACTGAAATTCTGAGCTCAAGCAACAAATCAATCACCAGTTAGAGAATCCGCAAAAGAAGGAATTGTGACCAGTGCCATAAGAAAATGTCTGAGAATGATAAAGATGGAGTGAAATTAGTTGGATAATGAGGATGAAGATGGATGTAGATGAGTGAGAAGAATCAAGTACAGGACAAGCCAGTAATGTATTAAGAGGATGAACTTTAATTAGATTGATAAAGATGATGATGATATAGATGATGATCATGTTGATGATGATGATGATTATTATTATATGTGTAATTATAGGATAGGAGAGGGATGAAGATTAATGAGAAATGTGAAAATAGAAAAGTGCAATTGACTGCTGACATAGATGAAGATGGGTGAAATGAATAATTATGAATGAAAATCGATGAGGAGGATCAAGATTAACAGACACGACTAAAAACTACAGAAAATATAATAACCTTTTCTAGCAGGGCCAGAACAAATAGCAGACATACCAAAAAGTCGATGTCAGCGATTGAGGGAAAACAAAGGATAAAGGATAATAAAACCTATCCCTAGCATATTAATAAAAAAAAGAGTAATTTCCAATTCCTAGAAACTGTCACTCAGGCATACAATCATCAGGGGTAATGTCAGTAGGTCATGTCCTCCTAGGAGCTCACCGTTTGCTCTATCAGTCAGGCAGCTAATTACAGCAATTAAATGATAATAATTAGCCATGTGAACGGAGAGCTAACACACAAAGGTCTTGTCACAAGAAATGAGAAATCTACCCAGGAAATAAAAAACGAATAATATGGGCACCAGGGAAATGTCATCACTGGCTGACACATTCACAAGCACTTTAGCTCTTTACTACAGTAGAAACACTATTATAAAGAAAATGAACAAGGCAAATAAAGAAAGTATATATCTACAGCTAATGGTATCTTGACAGTAAAAGCTTTCTGAAATGTGCGACCAGTAAACCAGAAGCCAATATTCAGATTGACTCCAAGACTCAGACTTTATTAGCAATCAAATGCACATATCTAGGACTGTGATATAGCTAATTCATATATTTGAACAATGCATTTAAAGTTGGCTTAAAGAGAACTGAAATTATGTTTAAAGTTAGGAGTACGTCATTCTGCCTCCTATTTTCAAAGCATGCAAAAATACTAAAGTTGGTTGAGGTCTTCTCTTAAAATGAAAAAAATATATATTTACATAATAAAATAATTATATAATTAATTTTTTTTTAATTAAATATTATGGATATGTCTTAAGCAACTAATATTTACCTGTGTATCCAAATGTGGGCAATATAAGTTCAAATGGATAAACCACCTGGTTGGAAGACTGCCATTGGTACTATGACTGCATTAAACTATCTTCCTTCATGGGATTCCTGTTTCTTTTTTGTAAATTGACCTTTTTGTAAATAGGGTATACTCATTTGAGGTTGAGTAATGGTGTCAACCATTATGAAGCCATTTGAATGCTACCAAGCTGGTAGATCTGCTAAATGGTGGTCATGATCATCCAGTGCTCTATAGCTCCACATATGAATAGCCACGTTCTAACACCTCTGTTCAAAATGCAAAGCCGTTTAAGTGATGCTAATATCACATATATAGTTGTGAGCGTACGAGTCGTTGCTCACGCTTGCGGGCTCGCGTAGCGAGCCCGCGGCCCTCGCAAAGCGAGGGCCGTGGCTCGCGAAGCGACGCGCAGCGAGCCGCGGCCCTCGCGTAGCGAGGTCACTGGGCAAGGGCCTCAGTTGCTGGCATGGAGCGCCGAAGGCGCTCCATGCCAGCAACTGAGGCCCCTCGCGAAGCGAGGGCCTCAGTTGCTGGCGAGGTCACTGGGCACGGGTCTCAGTTGCTGGCATGGAGCGCCGAAGGCGCTCCATGTCAGCAACTGAGGCCCCTCGCGAAGCGAAGGCCTTAGTTGCTGGCGAGGTCACTGGGCAAGGGCCTCAGTTGCTGGCATGGAGCGCCGAAGGCGCTCCATGCCAGCAACTGAGGCCCCTCGCGAAGCGAGGGACTCAGTTGCTGGCGAGGTCACTGGGCAAGGGCCTCAAACCCTCGCAAAATTCACGTCGCTACTCAAAAAACACGACACACAAATTACGACACTCGCTAAATTTTACGAGGCACGCAAACAACGTACGAAACACGTTACCACACATTACGACCTCGCAAACATCGGACGCAACACGCCGACATACAAACATTTAAAACACAATACATACACACAGCACATACATAAAAAACTTACCTACACCAAGAGGGAGCACCCAGGACCTCAAAAATGCAACTTACACCTCGATTTTACTCGAAATAAAACAGTTTAGAGACTAAAAAAAAAACGAAGCGAGAGAAAAAATGGCCGCCGAACAAAACGAAAACGAGGCTACAGCACTCTAAACTCGCAAAACACCACAAGAAACTCGCAAAACACCACAAAACACCTACGGATATTCCGATACAGACCTATACCACACATTACTCGCCATTTTACACCAATGCGGAAGTACACGACTACGCTAACGGTTTGGTCTCGCGCACGCACAGTGTTACACTGCACACATTCAGCATGCTTATACAGCAGCTCCACACCACTAATGCTGCAGCAACATCAACACAGATTGCCAGCTCTTCATCACAATGCTTCAAAATAGGTACACTATATTCATTTACTAATTTAGCTACCTTACAATTTCATTGCCGTCATTTTTTGACGGGCAATTCGCTAGTCACATATATAGTTGTGAGCGTACGAGTCGTTGCTCGCATTTGCGGTTGTGGAGGCTCAACGTCGGCTGTGTTAACACACACATACACACACACGACTTTTTTAACAGAATAAACCCAACCGCCCAGCCAACAAAAACCCAACAACGTCCCCGCAAATGCGGATCCTCGCGAAGCGAGGGTCCGCATTTGCGGTGGTGGGAGCATCCCAACATCGGCTGTGTTAACACACATACACACACACACAACTTCATAACAAAAAAAAACTCAAAGTCGCCTCACACCCGCTTACACCCAGACACACAGACGCAAGACTTAACAAAAAAACAGTAAAAAAGGCCCTTCACACGCTCTTAACACACATACGCACGACTTAGAAACAAATACACTGCGTCGTACACGTAAAAGCTAACTGCGTATATCGCAAAAAAATACGGCAACATCGCAACAAAA
The DNA here is from genome assembly GCA_027410445.1 of Discoglossus pictus. Classification (NCBI taxonomy): domain Eukaryota; kingdom Metazoa; phylum Chordata; class Amphibia; order Anura; family Alytidae; genus Discoglossus; species Discoglossus pictus. The sequence continues at coordinate 93,222,211 of CM050172.1, forward strand.
TACGGCCGCATCGGAAAAAAATACGGCCGCGAAAGACCCATTCCAACCGCAGCGCATCAAAACATCACAAACACAAGAAATAAACACAACAAACACATAAAAAGCTTACTTACAGCACGGGGGTCATCCGGCACCTCCAAAAGTTCATTTACACGTCCATTTAAGTCAAAACAAAGAGTTTAAATGACCGAAAATCGGCTAAGCGAGAGAAAAAATGGCCGCCGAACAAAACGAAAACGAGGCTCCAGACGTAACTACACTACACTTACTCGCAATAATGAAACACATACTATGCGGAACGGATCACACTCATATTAAACACCATTTTAACCACTACTACGCACAAAATGGCGGATGGAACGCAAATTGTAAGCTGGAACGCAAATAGCGCATGCGTATTGCGTTCTAACGGTCTAACTTTCCAGAATGTTCTACAAGTTTATAAATACTGTCTATTTGACAGAGAAAAATACATTTCTCCTCAGGTGATGAACAGAGTGACTTCGGAGATAACTGCTGCTAAAACTTGAGAAGATAATTCTTTCCTAATTTACTACTTTACATTGTGCAAATTACAACTGAGAGGTAAGCTATAATATATTACTTATTTTATTATCAAGACAGGACATCAAAAAAAAAAATTAAAGAAGACAAAGAGGTTTATGTATACTGACACGCACATATATGCGTATAATGTATACTGACATGTGACACGCACATATATGCGTATAATGTATACTGACAAGTGACACGCACATTTATGTGTATAATGTATAGTGACATATCACATGCACATTTATGTGTATTGCCCCTGCAACAAACTAATTAAACAACTACATTTAAATTACATTAGAAAAAAATAAGTTGGGACTATTAAAATACTATTAAAATATGAGTCATGTATACTGATATGTGACACGCACATATATGTGTATCATCTATAGTCACATGTCACACACACATTTATGTATGTTGGCCAAAAATAAAAATAAGGTTAATTTAACAATTAAAATATGATTCATGTATAGTGATATGTCACACGCACACAAAAAAAATTACTTTCAACTATGGAAATGTGCTTCATGTATGTGACATATGTGTGTAGACCCCACCAAAAAATAATGTTAATCAATGAAATTAATTTACTGCAATTTAATAGATCACCTAAAACTCAATCTTTCTACTTTTTTTAATATTCAAACAGACTCTGCATCAACAGCGTCTCTCAACAATTTGCACCGTGCACTGTGAAGCACAATCCCTTTTAAAGAACACCAACAAAGAAGAACAAAAAATACTTTAAATGCTGAAAAGGCCATGGTTTGTTAAATACAAATAAAAAATTCTATAATTCACTATTTCACTTTATTTTTCAAACAGACACTACAAGAAGACCGTCGGATTAAGATTGGCAGGAGGGGACCCTCTGTCATTCCACACTTCAATCAAGGTACAGTATTAAGTATAAAAAAGAACCGAACCATGAGCCTTATTCAATTGTGAGTTGGCTAATTGAATAGGGCTTTATATAAGCACATAATAGATTTTTTAGACAGACATTTTTAGTTACTGAACTTCTAACCACAATCAAGGTCTTCACTAACTCAAAACTTCTGTCAACAAATATTTTATGTGCTTATATAGAGCCCTATTCAATTGGTCAAAACGCAATTGATTCAGGACCTAAATATGTTTAATGGCCAAGGGCCTCATTCAAATGTGATTTGCCCATTTCAATAGGGCTCTATATAAGCACATTTGGCTCAATTTAACTAAAAACTTCTGTTCAAAAATATTCTCTGTGCTTATATAGAGCCCTATTGAAAAACCAAATTCAATGAGGCCCTCACAATATAACAAATCCAGCAAACAAAGGCCCTCATTCAATTGATATTTTGGACAATTCAATAGGGCTCCAAATAAGCACATTTACAACCCTATTGAATTGGCCAAACTGCAATTGAATGAGGGCCAAAGTATGCAACATATGGTACACACAAACTGGTACACACAAAACAGGATTGTAACAAACACATAGCAAACTAAATTCATATTCTTTTTGTTTAACAACCTATAACCATTAGAAAAAACACTACATAAGTATAACAAAAGTGGTGCCCATCAAACAGGATTGTACGAAAACTCACACAAACACATAGCAAACTACATTTAAATTCTTATTTTAATGTTTAACAACCTATAAGCCTTAGAAAGAAGCCTAAATAAGCATACCAACATTGGTGCCCACCAAACAGGATTGTATGAAAACTCACACAAACACATAGCAAACTACATTTAGATTCTTATTTTATGTTTAACAACCTATTAGCATTACAAAACTACATTAATAAGCATACCAACAGTGGTGCGCATCAAACAGGATTGTATGAAAACTCACACAAACACATAGCAAACTACATTTAGATTCTTATTTAATGTTTAACAACCTATAAGCCTTAGAAAGAAGCCTAAATAAGCATACCAACAGTGGTGCGCACCAAACAGGATTGTATGAAAACTCACACAAACACATAGCAAACTACATTTAGATTCTTATTTTATGTTTAACAACCTATTAGCATTACAAAACAACATTAATAAGCATACCATCAGCGGTGCGCATCAAACAGGATTGTATGAAAACTCACACAAACACATAGCAAACTACATTTACATTCTTATTTTATGTTTAACAACCTATAAGCATTACAAAACAACATTAATAAGCATACCAACAGTGGTGCGCACCAAACAGGATTGTATGAAAACTCACACAAACACATAGCAAACTACATTTACATTCTTATTTTATGTTTAACAACCTATAAGCCTTAGAAAGAAGCCTAAATAAGAATACCAACAGTGGTGCGCACCAAACAGGATTGTATGAAAACTCACACAAACACATACCAAAGTACATTTAGATACTTATTTTATGTTTAACAATCTAGAAGCCTTAGAAAAAGGCCTAAATAAGTATACCAAAAGTGGTGGACACCAAACGGGATTGTAGAAAAACAAAGAAATAATGTCATTTTTTAGTTCATACAAATACATTCAAATAAAATTACATTTTCATTTTTAGTTTATATCAGATACTGCGTCAAGAACATCGGAACAGGAGTTTCAACTGAGGACCACACCAGCGGACGAGGACTTTCAACAGAGGACAAGACCATTGGACGAGGACTTTCAACAGAGGACTACACCATCGGACGAGGACTTTCAACAGAGGACCAGACGATTGGACGAGGACTTTCAACACAGGACCAGACCATCAGACGAAGGCTTTCAACACAGGACCAACAAAGATTCTGCTTCAAATCAAACTTCAACCAAGGTACAGTATAACAAGTAAAAAAAGAGAAAAATTAATTAATATTCTTCTTTAATGTTTAACCACCTATAAGCCTTAGAAAATAGCCTACAGAAGCATACCAAAATTGTGGCGCACCAAAAAGGATTGTAGAAAAACACAGAAATAATGCCATTTTTTCATTAATACAAAGACATTCAAATAACATAACATTTTCATTTTTATTTTATAACAGATACTGCGTCAAGAACATCGGAACAGGAGTTGGAACTGAGGACCACACCAGAGGACGAGGACTTTCAACAGAGGACTACACCATCGGACGAGGACTTTCAACACAGGACCAGACCATCGGACGAAGGCTTTCAACACAGGACCAACAAAGAATTTTGCTTGAAATCAAACTTCAACCAAGGTACAGTATAAAAAGTAATATCTATCATCTATCTCTTATTTGTCTTTTAGGGCCAATAATCTTTAACACTAAATACAAACTTCAATGTAAACTTAAAGAATAAATTGGCATAGTCCAAAAAAGTCTAAAAACACAGAATCTATACAATTTGTCATTGTAACATTCCAGTCCTAAACCCTAATTTAATTGCCATTTGACAAATTGAATAGTGCTGTAAATAAGGACATAACATCTTTTTGAAAATACCTTTTTTAGTTACTGAAACACTTGCTTTTGGATACATGTTTAATAAATAAAAATTTCTTTAAATAATTATCTGATGGCCTTATTTAGACTTTTATTCAATTGACCGCATTGAAATTGATTAAGTATAAAATGTTAACACACTATTCATAACTATTTGTCATGAAAAACAACTTAACATCTCAAAATAAACTAATGGTACATTATTTTATTTTTACAGATTAACATGGCTGATAACGAGAGTAAACAAGAAAAGAAAAGACGCCAAGCAAGAGAACGACGACAGAGAGCAGACAGCCAGCAGACACCGGAGAAGAAGGAAATTCGACGAGAAAAAGAACGCAAAAGAATTGCAAGCAAAAGACTGTCACTTGCAGAAATTAAAGATATGTAAAAAAAAACAACAAAGAAAATAAAGCATTTACAACCTGTTGCTCAAACATCAGATGACATTTTACCAGAAAAAATACAAGAGATACCAAAAAAAGCAACAAAGAAAACAAAGCATTTAGAACCGTTTCATGAAACATTACATGACATTTTACCTCAAACAATACAACATATACCAAGAAAAGCAACGAAAAAAACAAAACATTTAGAACCTGTTGTTGAAACATTATATGACATTTCACCTGATGAATATGAAAGTCAAAATCCTATATGCTTTGCAAATTGTCCTCTACTCAAGTCTTTAGCAGTAGAGGTTCATAGTTGTGGGGACATGACTACTCAATGTCAGTTTTGTGAGGCTTATTATTTTAAACAGGAGAGACCCAGAGATGGACAATTTATTAGTTGTTGTCAAAAAGGCAAGTTCAAACTTCCAGAAAGGAAAGAATTTCCAATTTATTTACAAAATATTATGACTGAACCTACTTTTCCAAACTACAAAAATTTTAAGACAAACATAAGATCCTACAATAGTGCCATATCCTTTGCATCCATGGGGGCAACATTAGCTGCTAATGTACCAGGACATGGTCCTTACTGTTTTAAAGTCCAAGGACAAATTTATCATCGCACTTCCCATTTACATCCAGAGGAAGGAAATAAAAGAAAATTCACTCAACTATATGTTCTAGATACAATGGAAGCTGTTGACCAACGTATGCAGATGGAAGAAAATAAAAAATGCTTACCCACTGTTTTCATAGAGCTAAATAACATTATGGACAACAATCCCTACAGTAAAGCTTGTAAAAAAATTGGCAGAAGTAGAAAATGAACAACTACTTCATTCACAAACACATCAATTACCAATGCCGAAGGTTAATATGGTGCTTAAAAGAGACAGATATACTGATAAACGTCGTTATAACTTGCCAACAACAAATGAGGTTGCAATGGTGTTTCAGAATGATGAAGGAGAACCACCATTTCAAAGAGACATTCGAATATATCCTAGAAATGAGGACCAACCGTTTATTAATATGAGTATCTTAAGTCCAAATTTAGATCCAATGACATATCCCATCTTTTTCCCACACGGAGAAGCAGGTTGGCAACCAAAATTAACTCTTCCCAGTTACCCAAATGCTAAAGCCAGAATCCGAAATAATGTTTCTATGCTTGAATTTAAAGTAGCTCAAATTGCCATTCGCAATGTATTTAATCCAATTTTATGTGGTGGGAAACTAACACAACAATGGATTATTGATTCATATTTGCAAGTTGAGGCAAATAATTTAAACTTTATCAAATATCAACAAGATAAACTCCGTGTAGAACAATATTCTGGACTCATGGACTATGTTGCCGACGTGGCTACAAGCAGAGACATGACAGCTGGCAAAGCCATCATTTTACCATCTTCCTTTCAAGGATCTCCTCGGAATATGAGAGAAAGATACAATGATGCTATGGCTATTGTGACAAAATTTGGCAAACCCGATCTATTTGTGACATTTACATGTAATCCACAATGGCCAGAAATTACACTAAATCTACTTCTTGGACAAACTGCTTCAGATCGACCAGATTTAGTAGCCAGAGTTTTTAAGATTAAATTAAATGAATTAATACGTGACTTCACTATAAATCAGTTATTTGGCAAATGTCTTGCTTATGTATATACCATTGAATTTCAAAAAAGAGGCCTTCCACATGCACATCTTCTAATAATACTTCAAGAAAAAGATAAATTAGATACTTCAGACAAAGTGGATGCAGTCATTGTTGCTGAACTACCAGATCCAGAACTATATGGTAGACTATATGAGATTGTTACTCATCGCATGATTCATGGACCCTGTGGTGACCTTAATCCACAATCACCATGTATGGAAAATAATAAATGTTCCAAAGAATTTCCAAAAGATTATAGAGACAAAACCTATGCCAATTGTGATGGATATCCACTTTATAAAAGAAGAGAAGGAGATAGTGCCATTATTCGTGGAAAAAAAGTGGACAATAGATATGTAGTACCCTACAATCCACATTTACTCATGAAGTACAACGCCCACATCAACGTAGAAGCCTGCACTTCCATCAAATCCATTAAATATGTCTACAAATATATTTACAAAGGTTACAATGCAGCTACTGTAGTCGTCAAAAGTGCAGACAACCCTGAAAGTAGTGAGTTAGTACATGATGAACTTGCATCTCATGTAGATGCTCGCTATGTCAGTGCGCCAGAAGCTATGTGGCGGCTTTTAAAATTTGAAATGCATGATAGATCACATGCAGTATATAGGTTAGCAGTACATTTGCCACAACGACATTTAGTCTATTTCCATGCTGGAAATGAAATGAATGCATTGGCCCAAAGTGAAGATCGTCACACTACACTAACTGCATGGTTTGCATTAAATTCCACTGATGCTGAAGCAACACAATACTTATATATTGAAATTCCATATCACTATGTTTTTGTGAATGGATTATGGAGTCGAGGTATAACAGGAATGCTAAGTTCCCTAGGTATTTTCTACCCTATTGTAATCAATTGGTATATATTGGTGGGAAAGAAAGTTTTAAAACTAAAGTCTTTATTAATAAGGGTAACAACGGCGATATCTAATAAAAACAATACTATATAAAAAATCCTGGATTGGAAAGATAAATGTATAAAAAAGGCTAAATTGGATGTGACCATATAACCACTAGATGTAGTTTTGAACTCTTAATAGAGGGGTATATAGGTTCACAACTAACAGTATTTCCAGAGGGAAAGGTGGATAGCTTATCCAATACAAATTGTCCTGTCCTTGTGATAATAATGGATCTCTAATATCACTTACATGATGTGGTGTTTACTTGATGTATTACATAGAGGTGGCCCTTGTTATTAGGGGTGCACTGTATATAGAGAGCCTGGAGTAATCTAGTTTGCTATAAATATATCTATATTTCTCCTATATGAATAATTATTTTCCACAGTCTCATTAGACTGTATTAATGTGATAAATAGTCAGGGCATAAAGTATTAATTATGGCACAGTTAGTCATAGAAGTGCTATCATACCAAAAGTAAAAATATTATATACAGATGATAACCACTTAGGGCTGTTTCCCTTTTATTTAGCACACACCTCATTAAATGCAGTCTTAATATGGAAGCCAAGAGGTTGTCAAAGAGTAATGAGGAACCAGCAGGTTACCTATAGCTCTATAGTTCATATGCACCATCTATTATGTGCTCCATCTACTACCACAACATGCACTCATATGGAAACGGACAGGGAGGGAAAGCATTCAAACTCTAGATGTCTAAGGTACAATACTGTTAGTCTGGAGAGACGCCGGCGTGCCCTTCACTCTCAGGCATGCCACGTCATCAGGAGCCGACGCGTTTCGACGTCATTCGGACGTCTTTATCAAGGTAAAGTGTAATGGGCCGTCTAGCCCTCTATTTAAACGTTGCCGTCACCACGGCAACCAATTGACACTGCCCGGACTTGCGCAGTGTGTCCAGGAGGCGCTTATTGCGCTATTGATACAGTATAATGAAGTCTAAATAAAGGAAAACGGGGTCTATATAAAAGGGAGGATATGAAAGAAATATGACAAAGAAAGGCATTGAATAGCCCAAATGACGTGGCATGCCTGAGAGAGAGTCTGGAGAGACGCCGGCGTGCCCTTCACTCTCAGGCATGCCACGTCATCAGGAGCCGACGCGTTTCGACGTCATTCGGACGTCTTTATCAAGGTAAAGTGTAATGGGCCGTCTAGCCCTCTATTTAAACGTTGCCGTCACCACGGCAACCAATTGACACTGCCCGGACTTGCGCAGTGTGTCCAGGAGGCGCTTATTGCGCTATTGATACAGTATAATGAAGTCTAAATAAAGGAAAACGGGGTCTATATAAAAGGGAGGATATGAAAAAAATATGACAAAGAAAGGCATTGAATAGCCCAAATGACGTGGCATGCCTGAGAGTGAAGGGCACGCCGGCGTCTCTCCAGACTAACAGTATTGTACCTTAGACATCTAGAGTTTGAATGCTTTCCCTCCCTGTCCGTTTCCATATGAGTGCATGTTGTGGTAGTAGATGGAGCACATAATAGATGGTGCATATGAACTATAGAGCTATAGGTAACCTGCTGGTTCCTCATTACTCTTTGACAACCTCTTGGCTTCCATATTAAGACTGCATTTAATGAGGTGTGTGCTAAATAAAAGGGAAACAGCCCTAAGTGGTTATCATCTGTATATAATATTTTTACTTTTGGTATGATAGCACTTCTATGACTAACTGTGCCATAATTAATACTTTATGCCCTGACTATTTATCACATTAATACAGTCTAATGAGACTGTGGAAAATAATTATTCATATAGGAGAAATATAGATATATTTATAGCAAACTAGATTACTCCAGGCTCTCTATATACAGTGCACCCCTAATAACAAGGGCCACCTCTATGTAATACATCAAGTAAACACCACATCATGTAAGTGATATTAGAGATCCATTATTATCACAAGGACAGGACAATTTGTATTGGATAAGCTATCCACCTTTCCCTCTGGAAATACTGTTAGTTGTGAACCTATATACCCCTCTATTAAGAGTTCAAAACTACATCTAGTGGTTATATGGTCACATCCAATTTAGCCTTTTTTATACATTTATCTTTCCAATCCAGGATTTTTTATATAGTATTGTTTTTATTAGATATCGCCGTTGTTACCCTTATTAAATGGATTATGGAGACCAAGAAAAACCAGAGGCAATAAAATAATTCCACGAATTTACACAGTCAGTCCAAGAGATGTTGAACGTTTTTGCTTACGGATATTACTTTTAAATGTTCCAGGAGCACAAAGTTTTGAACAATTAAGAACTGTTAATGACATTGTATATGAATCCTTCCATTTCGCTGCAAGACATAGAAACTTACTCGCTGATGATACAGAGTGGGAAAGATGTTTAGAAGAAGCAGCACAATGTCAAATGACACGACAGATGAGAGAACAATTTGCTTTTATTTGTATCTTCTCAAATGCTCCAAATGCATTAGCTTTGTGGGAGACTTTTAAAAGTAATATGGCTGAAGACTTTATGCGACGATACAATGAACCCATTGCACACTTAAAAGCGTTAATGGAAATCCAAGAAGTCTTTTTAACTCATGGATTAAGTTGTGCAAGTTTTAATTTGCCTGATCCAGGTCTTATAGATGACATTAACTTTGAAGACTATGACATTCAACTACAAGCAGAAAGAACAGAAGAAAGACTTGCAACTTTAAATACACTACAATTGCAAGCATTTCATGCCATTAAAAATGCTATAGATGATGACATGGTGACAGAGCGTTATTTCTATCTTGATGGACCTGGCGGATCAGGGAAAACATATTTGTACAATTTATTAATGAGTTCAGTACGAGCACAAGGAAAAATAGCAATGGCGTTTGCCACTACTGGAATTGCTGCACTTTTATTAGAAGGTGGAAGAACTGTTCATAGTGGATTTAAACTGCCAGTGCCTATTTTAGAAAATTCTGTGTCAGATATTCGCATGACATCCTTACAAGCAAAGAAATTGAAGAAATGTAAATTAATTATAATAGATGAGGCCACAATGATGTCATGCTATGCCCTCCAATGTATTGACCGTTTGCTTCGTGAAGTCATGGAGAATACTTTTCCATTTGGTGGAAAGGTAATGTTGTTGGGTGGCGATTTCAGACAAACATTACCTGTCGTTGTACATGGAAATCGAACTGACATTATCGAAACATGTATAAAGTCAAGTATAGTATGGAAACATTTTACCCATCTTCAACTGCAACAAAATATGAGATCAGAAGGCCAAACTGATTTCAATGATTGGCTTATTAAAATTGGAGAAGGCAGAACAGAAAAAATACTACATTTACCTGATGACACTGTAGAGATCCCACCTCATATGATTTGTCAACAAGATATTATATCGGCTATATTTGAAGGGAGCATAAATAACGAAGAATATTCCGAGCTTGCCAACCAAGTCATACTGACGTGTAAAAATAAAGATGCATTAATCCTCAATAATGAAATCTTAAAAAAAAATTATGCACCACAAAGAAATTATCACAGTGCTGATTCTGTACTTGCTGATGACAATGAAAGTCAGGCTAACTTTTCGACTGAATTCATAAACTCTTTAACTCCTTCTGGAATGCCACCACATATTTTGCAGCTAAAGAAAGGTGCAATTATCATGTTACTGCGAAATATGAACCCCAAAAAAGGCCTATGCAATGGCACAAGATTAATTGTTCAACAATTAAAGGACCATTTTATAGATGCTGAAATTTTAACTGGGACCCATAAAGGAGAGAGAGTTTTCATACCAAGAATAGATTTAGCACCAAGTGAAAGTAGTCTCCCTTTTATACTTCAAAGAAGACAATTTCCCATTATTATGGCATTTGCCATGACCATTAATAAATCACAAGGTCAAACTTTCAAATCTGTGGGTATTTTCTTGGAAGAACCAGTTTTTGCACATGGTCAATTGTACGTTGCGTTGTCACGGTGCAAAAATCCACAGGCTATTAAAGTTTACATTGAAAACAATGAAAGTCAAGGTGATTTATTAGAAGATGGACGTATTTTTACTAAAAACATTGTCTACTATGAAGTACTATAACTTTGAAGGATACAAATTAACGATGCAAAGATTTTTTTAAAGCATTGCAAAATACATAACAATTGGTTGTTTAATTCAGTCATAATTAATGGAAGTCATGTTTATGAATGATTTGCCTCACAAAATACTTGCCTTGCATTGTTAGTAAAAATTATGTTAAAATGTTAAGTCACTATGTTAATGTTTCTAATGTTACAAGTTTAAAAAATATATTTTCAAGTTATTTCATTCAACAGATTACAAAGTGGATGTTAACAGGTCAAGCACCTTTTAAGTCACAATGTAAATATTGTCTGTTATCTTAAGATTACTAAGATTATTACATTAATGTTTATCGCCAGTTTATGTGCTCAGTAATAAATTACTTTAATTACGTACGTTTTAAGAAGAGTTTTACTGTATGCCTTCCTCTACATTCAATGTATATTCAAGTTAACAATTATTGTGATAGAAATTGAATTTTAATACTGATTAATTTAAATGTCAATTGTTTTTACATTCAAATGTTAATACTTTTAATAAAAAATTAGGTTACAAAATGTATTCACTATGTTCCTGTTTATAATGTTCAAAATTATACAAATGTTTTGTTAACTTCTAAACTTACATAAAAAATAAAGTTCAAGTTTAAAAATATATACTTTGATGGTTATTGCTTACATATAGTTTAAACTTCATGTTAAAATTCGCAACGTTTAAAGAAGGGTTTTTACTTTTTGCTTTCCTATTCATTCAATGTATATTAAAGTTAACAATTCTTCAGATACTAATTACATTTTAAAAAACCATTACATCAACATTTTACAAAAATACACGTTCATATTAAAATACTTACAAGGGTCAAAAATATATGTTAATAACTAAACAACTTGACAAACATATACATCACATTGCCGTCATTTTTTGACGGGTAAGTCGCTAGTACATTAAATAATATGCATTGAATGAGGAATATTCTCTTCAAACCACCACCCTAAACATTATGAAAGTGAGCTTCTCTAAATCTTGAGATATATGTCAACAGTTCAAACATTTTCTATTATCAGGGTCCAGCGAGACTACTTTGGTTGAACAGGAGATAATTCATGGCATAAAGTAAAAAATGATCTAGAAGCAACAGAGTTTTTTTAAGGTTTAACTTTGGGTAAATTTAGAATTATGGACACTTAATAGCTACATTCTCTCTGTTTTTTTTAAATTATATTGATTTTTACAGCCAGTCCGTACCTGTACAACTGTATATTGTGCATTGCTGTAAAAGATGTTTCCAGGCCCCTTTCAAAGTGGGAGGCTATTGATCTAATGGTGTTAAAGAATACACAAAGTAAATTTTTTAAGCAAAATAAGAGCAAAAAAACGAATTATATTTTTTTATGCAAAATAATAGCACTGTATGATTGTTTATAGACCTGGTAAGGGATTGCAATAGACCTGGTACGGTTCCTGGAAATACATTATTAGTGAAAATAGTTCATAAAAATGACTTATCACAGACTATAATAATCAATCCAATCAGTTTAATGTATTTGCAATTAATTTTTATATTAAAGATGAGATCTCATCTGGAGCTGTCTTCAGACACATGTGAATCTTCTGAACAGACTAAAAGGATTCAATACATCGAAAAGATAAGACACATCCTGAAAGGCTGTGGTAGAAGTATATCTAGATGTTTTCTGGGGTAAATGTGGCATAAGGGTGTATGAGACTCAAGAAAGAAGGAGCATCCAGATCCTAAACTTGGATGAATGGGATCATTTAGTTTGAATATTAAAGTTAAAGGTACTCATTCCCTGTTATTGATAATGATCATTGATTTGATAGCAGAGAAAAATGTTGTACCCATCCAGCCTGCACATTCTACCTAGAAACTAGCTTTAATTCATTCCCAGCATGCTTTGATCGCAACCTTTGTTTTTTCCTTACCTCTTCTGTTGGAAGGATGCTTCATTTATCTAACATTCTTTCTCAAAAAATTACTTTAGCAAATTACCACTAAACCATCTATCCTCTGACATTAAATCATGACCTCCCCTTTTGTTCCATCTCTTCCAAACATAGGCCCCCATTTAATTCTAAGCTTGTAATTACCTTCATATGTCCTGTATGTCTGCAGGTTCGAAATTTGCTACAGTTACAGATGTATTTAATTGCTCAAGCCTGCATTTACAGGCTCACAGCCCCAACACACAAACCATGAACCCGTGAGTATAATTTCAGGGCATGATCAGTTAAGCAAGCCCATAAGTTACAATCGAGACAGAGACAATAGTAAATGAGACCGTCATCATGACGTCAGTAAAACATGGAGTTTAGACTACAATTAAATAGTGTTTAGAAGTCCGATTTGCGATCAAACTCGCAACTCAGAAATGTAGAAATCCATAATAGTTATTAAATCATCTGTTCTAGTCCATGTGGGTGGCCTGATCCCCACTCCACCGTCACCGACAGCCAGCATTGATCCATGCACTAGTGAAGCATGTGATCCTGACCTCAATATCAGTCTGAAAACAGATCATAGAGTCTGATGTAAGTAACAGTGAATCTGGCTGCTGACCTATGTGTCCTCTCCGTATTAATGGCTATTTGCCCATATTACTGATTATCCAGAGACCTATCTAATAGTTAGTAATGCTTGCCGATGGGAATCAGATGAGTTGGTATATTGTTACAGTTATTATATTTAGCACAGTGTTGTACATGCATGTTGATTTTTTTTTTGTCCTCCGCCTTTTTTTAGTTGCCAACTTTTTTATTTTGTTTTGTCACCACATTGTATGTGTGAAACTGGATTGGATTACAGAGTCCAGAGGTTTAAGCACCTGTTTCATTGTGCAGATCTAGACAATTTGTAAGTGCTATTAACATTAATGGTTTCTTCAATTCAATGGAGTGATTTGTGATTTTTTCATCACACTCAGATTGCAGTGGTGTAGTGACCACATGTGACCCTGGTAGGTGCTATGCATCATGCTTATTCTAGACTATGGCATTATCCCCTCTAGGTATCCCCTTTTTCCCATTAATTGCCTTTTGGTCTCTCGGGACCCGCCCACAGCACATGATAATAATGCACAGTCTTGACCACTTCTAATTGTGGTCTGTATATAAAATAAAGCTTTTCTATACCGTTCTAACCCTGTCAGTGTGTTTTCAATGGTTGGGGTTATGGGACATCCACATGCATCACATTAGTGTCACATTCCTATATATGTAAACTAATGAGCCCTAGTTACCATGCAATAGATCAATACATATAAAACGATTAATAGTCATAATAGCATTAGATATGCTATGATGTGCTCACCTACAGTGGCCCAACATGGTATAGCTCACAGCTTCATTCAGGTAGACAAGCCCCTTCACCACCATCACTTATCAATCCTGAATTGGACCAGGGGAACATACACCACACTAATATACTCTAACCAATCAAGAAGGGCTGCAAATGCACATGAAGTCTGTGCAGAGGCACGTGGATCAACAGCCAACTCACCTCCATTAGAGGTAATCTCCACTAGGCCCATCCTGGAAAGTCTCATGTCATTGCCGGTGGCCATGTGCCAAGGTGTATAGCCATTCCCATTTGGTGATCTCCCATTATGTTCTGCTATTCATCAATTGACATTAGTGTGGATTGCTAAGTGGTGGTGGTGAAGGGGCTTGTGTACCTGAATGAAGCTGTGATCTATACCATGTAGGGCCACTGTAGGTGGGCACGTCATAGCAGGGAGGTCAGACAAATCCCAGTCCACTAGAGAATGAACCGGCAACCCACTCCAGTATCTTTGGCATGCAAACCTTGAGGAACAGCACAGACAGAGACCTAGCTAAATGTGTGGCAGTCCATAGGGTCACAGAGAGTCATACACAAATGAAGGACTGAACAACAATTACTAAAATGTTCCCCGGGTACTTGATATACATGGTGGGGTGGTGAAATATGGCCACTATTTGTGTTCCCAAATGTAGATGTGATGAGCAAGATATATATGCAATTCTATTTATGTTTTAGGGGCCACAATAGAGCCTCTGTGAGTGAGAAAGGGTTAATATGGCAAGAGCTTCATGTTTTTGTGTTGACATTTAATCAGGTAGTGTGTCTTTAATTGCTTTCTGCATGTTTCAACATGGCTTTTCATATTGGCATATGCATGACCATTCCAACATATGATAAAATAAATAAGCATTTTTATTATTTCAGGATTATTGTGTAAGTAATTTTAATGCCTTGCCATGCTTTCCCTATATTTTAAAGTGCATTGGTGTGTTGATATTGTCCTTTACAGTGTTTTAAAGTTGTGTGTAAACCCTTTGCGGGTCCTATTTTGAGGCCACCATGTTCTGGACTCTATTTGCGGCTTACGGGCTTGAACGCCATGGTGCCTTTGGAACTTTGTTGCAATTTAATATCAAAATTGAAACGTAGCAGTTACAGGCTTGACAGAACAAAGGATTTACGAAAGTTTAAGTTGCAAGTCGTGCACGGCTTGCTTTACGTGTCTAGTTTCATAGCTCTAAGTCTTGCGGGCTACGTTACAGGCTATGGTATTACGAGTTAGGGCAATTTAATAGGGCTGCATGTTTTACTGACGTTATGTTGAAGGGCTCCATTTCTATTGGCTGTTTCTAATTCAGGAGTTACAGCCTTGCTTAATTGATCATGTTCACGCCCCCGATATGCTACATACGATAACACGGTTTACGATGTGAGCTATCGGGCTTGGACTTGTGGGCTCAGCCAATTGAATAGCACCATAATTTGCAGATGCTGTGGCCTCCGAATTAAATGAGGCTCATAGTTTTTTAGAAATATGGAGCGTGATTCAATTGAGCTCTCACTCGATCTGGTAGCCCGTAAGTGAGGTCGCAAGTTAATTTGCTATTCAAATTAATATTGTATTTCTTTTTTTGGGGGGGGGCTGCTGCAGTGTAGAGCCTTCCTCACCCCAGCCAATCCTTCATGGCTCCCTGGACCTCACCTGCCCTGTAGGTTTCCACTGTGCCTCCTTGGCCATACACCTCCCAGGCCAGAAATTGGTGTGTGCCTGTTTCAAAAAGAGCATTTCTACTAAAGCTCCAAAGGGGGCAGTATGTAGCAGTTCAGCATGCTGGGGATGTGTTACAGGGAAGAGGTAAGAGCAGGGGCTACAAAGTGACAGCAAAGTACAGGGGATGTGTTCTATTAGGGGGAGCAAAGGAAATATGGGTGTTATGTGAGGTGGGTGCTGCGAGAGTTTGGGTTCTGTGTGGGTATGGATGCTAAGAAGGGTGGGTGCTGTCTGGGGATAGATGTTGAGAGGGACTGGATGCTATATAGATATAGTATACAAATGGAGATGGGAGCTATTATGGGAAGGGGTCTTGGGGAAGAACACTGATTGAAGTGGTACCCAGTGCAATAACATTTTTACAATCACCCCTTGGGGGTCCCAAAGCATTTCTGCACCAGGGCCCTCCATTCTCAAGCTTCGTAACAGTACAAATTGATATTCCACAGCATAAGAAGGGAATGGGATAAAAGGACAAGAGAGAGTAGGATTGTCACAGTAGTGTTACAGTATATGTACACACATTATGTGATATGTTCCCCATTCCTCATGAAGTCTAGTTACTTTGTACTAAGTTTGTTTTGAATTATTGTTTGTTTATGCTTAGTATTTTTTGTATTGTATTATTATTGCTACATTGTGTTTCAATGGGAGAGTTTTCCTGGTAAATCAGGTAGAATTGTATTACTACAACTGATCTTCATAGAGCAAAACTAAAATTGACACCAATGTCACACAATTAATTTTTTGATTGAATTAGAATATCACTCTTAAGGAGCCCCATAATCATACCTCAAAAAGCTGAGAGGACTTAACTTCTTAATTTAGATTTAAGTATTATCAGTCACTTAATGCAGTCACATGACTTTCCACTTCTTCATGTAAATCCATGGCCTCTCATCCACTTGATGTAGTTATAGAGACTCTTAACTATTTCATTTATATCCAGGGCCTCTTGTCCTCTTGACATAGACCCTAGGCCTCTTGTTCTCTTGAAGTATATCAGAGCCCTTTTGAGGTTCTCCAAGTACAGGATGAATCATCACACTAATAAATATACTTCCGCTAATGTCTATAACTATCCATATTCATCAGTTTCCATCCTTCATCGCCTGTCTCAGATGAAGTTATGAAATCTTCTCTACGAGATGCCAATATTTCTTATTAAATGGATCAGGGTGGCTAACCCAGCATCCCAGGATTAAGGCAGAATTATTTTTGTTCCTGATTACCAATTGCAGACTTGTGGTGAATCACTGAGAGAATTAATAAAGTCTTGATCTCTCTCGCTAACTCTCCAGCTCAAGTGATTAAAATTCACACGGAAGAGACCGACCCCAATAAGATGCAGCTGCCACAGACACTCAAATATGCAGCAAGCAGGTTAACTATATGTGCTGTATATTACATTAATCGCCGAGCAGCCCCTCTCGTATCTTGAAAAAGTGCGTATTTAAGGAGAGATAGCGCAGATTTAGATTTCCTGCATTTTCTGACCCAAGAGCTCACCACAATCCCACTCAGTCCATCCGGCTCCTGACCCTCCAGTATAACACATTATCACTATAGGTCTGTACATGAGAGATAAAAACCTGAAAATTGGATTTTCTGGTGACAACAGTGTCACTGCTATTATTCCCAGAGGAAGCGAGAGATTTCATGGAATGGTATCTGCCGCGGCCTCCAGGTCACATCTGTACTCGCCCACATTACTGCTCATTTAAATGACTGAAACAGGGACAACATGCTCCTTAGACAGCTGGCACTACTTGTGAGCTTTATCCTCAATAAGTGCAGAAAGATGTAAATGTTATTTAAGTGACTGACAGGAAACGTTTCGCGTGCACAGACATACAAAATAGCGTTTGTCTTCCTTCCCAAATAAAATCTTCACATTTAGCACCTGGAGTTTTGCCTGGTGGTGACTGCAGGTGATTTATGTGTTTTATTTCATTGCTGCCAGAGACTCGAATTGAAATACCTGAAATGATCCAAAACACTGGAGCGTCAGAGCATAAATGTGTCCTGGAATTTAAATTGCAGGAATTAAGATTATTGTTCTGTGCATATGTAAATGAGCAGACACATTGCGACTGATGCTGCAGGTTTGGATGCTTTACTCAGCTGTCATACAGTTACGTGTCATCATATATGACATTAGCAGTAATCAGTATGAAAGCATGTTTAAAGAAAATCTATATTTTAGATGACTACTTTTATATGACTACTATCGACTTGCCCGTCTACCTCTCCCAGCCTCTACTTGACAGGAGGTGCTCATTGCGAGCCTCCCCCACCTCTCCCACCCTCTACTTCTCCCACCATCTACTTGATGGGAGGCGCTCATTGCGAGCCTCTCCCCCTCTTGGCACACATCACGGCCTTGCATTGAGCGCCTTTGTCTCTTTTCCCCATCCCCCTCCCCGTGTCTCTCTTCCCCCCTCTGTCTCTTTCCCCTCTTCCTCCCCTTTGTCTCTCCCCTACTCTCCCTCCCCTGTGTCTCTCCCGCACTCCCTCCCCCTGTGTCTTTCCGCCCTCTTCCTCCCCCTGTGTCTCTTCCCCCTCTCCTCCTCCCCTGTAACTCTTCCCCTCTCCTGACTCCCCTGTGTCTCTCCCCATCTCCTCCCACCCTTGTGTCTCATTCCCCCTCCTCCCTCCCCTCTGTCTCCTCCCTCCTTTTCCCTTCCCTGTGTCTCTTCCCCTCCACTGTGTCTCTTCCCCCATCCCCCTACCTGTGTCACTCTTCCCCATCTGTCTCTTCCTCCTCTTCCTCCCCTGTGTCTCTCCCCCCTCCTCTCTCCCCTGTGTCTCTTCCCTCCTTCTCCCTTCCCTGTGTATCTCCCCCTCCTCTGTGTCTCTTCCTCCATCTCCCTCCCCTCTGTCTCTCTTCCCCCTCTGTCTCTTCCCTCCCTCCTCCCTCCCGTGTGTCTCTCCCCCTCTTCTGTGTCTCTTCCTCCATCTCCTTTCCCTCTGTCTCTCTTCCCCCTCTGTCTCTTCCCTCCCTCCTCCCTCCTCTGTGTCTCTTCCTCCCCTGTGTCTCTCCCCCTCCTCTCTCCCCTGTGTCTCTTCCCTCCTTCTCCCTTCCCTGTGTATCTCCCCCTCCTCTGTGTTTCTTCCTCCATCTCCCTCCCCTCTGTCTCTCTTCCCCCTCTGTCTCTTCCCTCCCTCCTCCCTCCCCTGTGTCTCTTCCCCCACTCACACAGTAACGGGACTCTACTCACATAGCCTCCACTCAAAATACATACAGCCTCCACACACAATATCCACAGCCTCCACTCACATTACACACAGCTTCCAATTATATTATCGTAAGCGTACATCAGCCCCCACTCACAAAGCTCAGTAAATTCAAAGCCATTGCACAGAACATCTACTCATTAGTGGCAGAGCTAGAGAATTGAGGGCCCTGGTGGCAAAAAAAATGGGTGGCCCGCACCCCCCACAGCAGCCATCCCCTCTGTGCATGCACCCCACTCTGCACCCACTTCACATATTACCCATCCCTATCTCCTTTGCTCCCCCTTTACAGGACCAATCCCGCTGGATGATTTTGCTGTCATCCAGCCCTTGCTCTCTCTCATCTTTTCCTTGGTACACATTCCCAGTGTGCTGAACTACTTCACACTGCCACTTCTTGGAACTTCACTAAAAATTTTATTTTTAAATAGGCACAGACTAAATTCCAGCCAGGGGGGGTGTGCGATCAAGGAAGCCCATGAAGGAACATGGTGAGTTGGGCCCGGGTGGGTGCCCCATACTACAGAAAAAATATAAATGCTAAAAAAAAAAAAATGTACACAGCACTGGGGCCCAGAGGAGGGCCATGTTGGATTGCACCACCTGCACCACTGGTACCTCCTCCCCTGTCTCACATTACATGTTGCTTCCACAAACATAAGAAAGTCTTCACTCACAAAACATAATGTTATTGCTCATGTTACAAGGAGCTTACACCTACTTTACAACCCCCACATTCTCTATTTCTTTAATACAGTAAATATACATAGTTTTCCTGTCTTCAATATAACTGATTAATAAACATGGCAATCTATTAAACGTCTGAAAATACAAATAAAACAACAAAACATTGTTATATATAAAAATATATTTATACAATCTTTGCTTTAATTATTTGTTATGACAAGCTGAATTCTTACACTTATTTTACATTTGATCAATGCACAGCAGACGTGCCGCGCTCCTTCTCTGAAAATACATGTTTTTGTCTGTATTAGGAAGGCAGGAAAAGCGACAAGAACAAATAATTACAGTGCCCTAATTGTTTTCTCTCCAGCGCTGTTCATATGATGCGAGATAACAGCCTGAGACCAGAGGCCACACACAGCTCCCATTTGCTGATTAGCGTCTTAATTAATACTGACTGTTTCATAAAGTAATTTATTTGAATTATTTCAGAATTGTGACTAAAGAATTATTTAGCAGAACAGAGAAAATATATATAAATACATATAAATGGTGGATGGAATTAGTCTCTGCTCTAACCGCTCACTCTTTAAGGACCCTATTCCATTAAGCAATGGTTGTTCACTGTAGCCCGTAATGTAGCCAGTAAAGTAATTTGCTATTCAATTGACGTCTTTTAGCAAACAATTTGCAGGTTACAGACTGTAAATCCATGTGGTTGTCAAAATTGTAACTCCAACCCAGGGTAGCCTTTGATCTTTCAAGCCCGTAAATGTTACAATCGCAAATCGCTATTCAATTGCTACGATTCCTCAAGCCCGCAAATGTTCTCACACCCGTAAATGGCAAATGTAGAAGAGAATCCTACAAGTACCAGATAGGACTCACAGGGGGGTTAAACACCTGTTTGTAGCACTGTAAATGCAAATAAACAATGAATACTGTGCTTTAAAAGACGGGGAAAGCGATGAAAGACATTAGAATTAATTGCACTACAGTCTCAAGCCTCAAGCTCTCAAACCTGCAATAAAAATGTTTTATTTTATGTTTCATCTCCGTGTTATATCAATCTAGGTAATAAAGGAGTTAATACATATCAGGCCACCCACATGAACTAGAACAGTATTGTCATTCATTTTTATTATTTTGTACATTGCCGGATTGCGAGTCTGATCACATATCAGATTTCTAAACATTAATTTATTGTGGTTTAACCTCCATGTTTTACCGGCGTCATGATGGCGGTCTCATTTACTATTGGCTGTTTCTAAATCGGTAGTTACGGCCTCGCTTAATTGATCATGATCATGCTCTGAAATGCTACTTATGTGTGCATGGTTTACGGTTTAGGCTTTCGGCCAGATAGCTGCAGGCTTGATTAATTGAATCTCTCTTTAACTGTTGCGAATTTCAAACCCGCAGACCTACGGCCGGGAAGAAGTCAACTGCAGGCTTGCAATTGAATGGAGGCCTAAGTGTTTGTCTAATTATTTTCCTTCTTTTCCCTCTTTACTTGTTGTCAATCTTTCCATTTACTTTCCTCTTCATGTTTGTCTCTACATTATTATATGTATGGATCAGGGGTCTCCAAATATTAATTTAATGAGAGGCATTTCTGATGAATGAAAAAATATTTCAAGCTATTCAATGAACATTGTCACCCAAACAGGAAGTTTAATTTAATTTTACAATACATTAAGATTACATAATTGCTTATGTGGAGCTCTATATGTTAATTTGTGTCTCAGAGTTTTGATAAGGAATAGGAAGGAGTTCTAATTTTTTTTGGGGGGTCTTATCCAATTATAAAATTGTAATTTTTAAAGTTATGTTTTTTCAACAGCGCAATCTTTTTTCAGTAATGATATGCATGTATCCAATTGCTCTCAGACATAATAAAGAACAAGGCATAGGATTACATGGAGATTCAGCAAAAGTACATTACTCAAACACCACTGCCAAAAATGAGAAGCCCTGTGGATTTCCTTAATAAACTCCCTTCTCCTGCTCACACCCGTTCTACCCATTCCACGCTCACCCCAGGTCTTCTTTGTTCCAGCTCCCACCCGATCTCCAGTATACATAACTATGAGGGTCCATTGAGTCCCCATGGTACCAAAAATATGCACCCTGTGTAATCGTTAAGGACCCCATGATAGTTAACAGGTTAATTTGGATACCATAGGGGTCTATATACACCACCAATGGTATGTTGGGAGTTCCTTGTAACACCATGGGGGTCCTTTATGCAAAAGCAACTCATAATATTACTAATGTCAGCAAATCAATGGGAAAGCCTGCCGTAACATTAGGGTTGGGCCTTGTTCACAGGCATTGCAAGTAGCACACTAACAATCATGTTAAGAAGGATCAATTGGATAGCTAAGTAAAGTTACTGACTACTTTTTAGTAGTAAAACTTTACAAAATGGGCAATTGGATGAGGCCCTTAATTAGTGCAAATTAGTGTAGTATTTCATTAAATTGCAGCCAAATCTTCAACGTGAGCCTTGCAGTGGCTGCGGGCGCGAAATTTGGCAAAGTTACGTTGCTATTAAATTGGAAGGGGCTGCATGCTATGGGCCGTAGACGCAAAATTGCAATGCAGTCTGTCGCACTTGGATGTGCGACCGTGAACATGATCAATTAGTCTAACCCGTTGAAACGGGTTAGACGTAGCCAATGGAAAAGGAGATTGCCATCCTGGCTAATTAAAGCCTACAGGACCCCCACTGCATTTAAAAATTCAAAAGTCCAGCCTCGTGGGTCCTTATTTGTATTAAATCTCATCTGCCATTCCTCAATTTTATGTAAATCCCTTTGGAGGGAAAGCACATAATTATCTAATTTAATAACCTTGCACAACTTCATGTCATCAGCGAAAATGGAGACACCACACCAATGCTACCTCTAAGTCATTAATAAATATGTTAAAAAGGAGAGGACCTAATACTGAACCCTGAGGAACCCCACTTACCAGATTAGTCCAATCGGAGTATGTTCCATTTACAACAACCCTTTGCTTCCTGTCTTTTAGCCAGCTCTCAATCCATGAGCAGATATTTACTGCAATTCCTGTATCTCTTAGTTTGCACAATAGTCTCCCATGTGGCACTGTATCAAAAGCCTCTGCAAAATCCAAAACGACTACATCCACTGAGTTGCCTTGATCCAGGTTCCTACTAACCTCCTCATAGAAACTAATTAGATTTGTTTGACATGACCTATCCCTCATAAATCCATGTTGACTCCTACTTATAATCCTGTTCAAATAGATATATTCTTGTATATTATCCCTTATTAACCCTTCTAAAAGCTTCCCCAATGCAGAAGTGAGGCTCACTGGTCTATAATTCCCCCGATTTGCTCTTGCTCCCTTTTTAAATATAGGTATCACATCTGCTTTTCTCCAGTCATCTGGTAGAGACCCTGTATTGAGTGAATCTTGAAAAAATTAATATAATGGTTTGGCTATTACAGAATCCAGTTCCCTCAGTACCCTTGGATGTATTCCATAAGGGCCCGGGGCTTTATTAACATTTATTTTTTCCAACTTCTTTTGGATTACTTCCTGTGTTAACCAATTATTTGGCAAAGGTAGTGTAGCCCCATTATGTTGCAGTGTCCCAACCACTGGTACCTCCCTTGTGTATACCGAAGAAAAGAACCTATTTAGCTCATCTGCCTTTTCCTGGTCACTAATTATCAGACGGCCTGTGTCACATTGTAATGTTCCTATAGCTTCCTTTCTTGCCTTCTTCCCATTAATATACTTAAAACATATTTAAGGATTAGTCTTACTATCTTTTGCAATTCATTTTTCATTTTCTATTTTAGCCAGTCTAATCGCGCTTTTGCTGCCTTGTTGATTTCCTTGTATTCCTGTAAAGCAGTCTCTGTCCCCTCTTTTTTGTATAATTTAAATGCCTTCTTTTTACTACGTATCTTGATCTTTAAATCATTGTTAAGCCACATTGGATGGGATTTACTCCTTTTACTTTTATTCCCACACAGTATATGCCGATGTGTATGTATATTTAGTAAGGATTTAAATGTTGTCCACTTGTGGTCAGTGTTTTTACCTGTCAGTTCTCTGTCCCAGTCTATACTTTGTATTGCTGCCCTTAGACCGTTAAAATCTGCCCTTTTAAAATTAAGTGTTTTCGTTGGCCCCTTAAAATTTTGTTTTTTTAATTCAATCTCAAATGAGACTGTGTTGTGATCACTGTTTCCCAAAGGTTGCCCTATTTCAACATTTGATACAATATCAATATTATTTGTAATGAGTAAATCTAAGATAGCTTCATTTCTAGTAGGTTCTTGTATAACCTGGGCCAGAAAATGATCCCTGAGTGTACTCAAGAACCTGCTCCCCTTGGCTGAACTGCTGGTCTCATTTATCCAGTTTATTTCAGGGTAATTAAAATTGTATTTATTTATGTATTAATTGTAATGTTTCTTTGTTTCTAGGTGTGCTGAACCTGGGGATATTTATGGAGGGCCCTTGTCTGGGACGAAGCATTTGGGTGAGGTAAATGGTCTAATTTACCCTATTCTAGTTTTAGTAAGGGGGGTTGTTTTAGGTGTAATGCAGTTTTTTTTATTGTATATTATTTGGAGTTTTTTATTGTATGTGATTTCGTTTTTTTTTATTGTATGTAATGTAGTGAATTCTATTGTATGTAATTTAGTTTGTTATTTTATGTAATTTTCTTTATTTTCATAAAAGTAGCTTTTTTATTTTTTGGAATGTAGTTTGTTATTTTCAGTAATCATTTTTTTTTTCTGTAATGTAGTGTATATTTTTGTGTGTAATTGGTGGGCTTATTATTTTTGGTACTTAGTGGGGTGCTAGGGATTTTATTAGGGGGTTAGGTAGGTTGTTAAGGGGTAATATGGTAGAGGGGGAGTTAATAGTGTAGAGGGGGTTAATAGGGTAGAGGGGGACTAATAATATAGAGGTGTGGTTAATATTGTAGAGGGGGTTAATAGGTAGAGGGAGGGTTAATGGTGTAGGGGAAGTAATAGTTTGGTGTTGTGACTTTGTGTCATGGGTCCTGGAGGACCCTCAAGGCACTTATAGTGTTAATTGGGAGGGTTAAGTATTGTCCCATATGGGTCCGTATAGGACTGATAGGGTTAATGGGAGGCCAGTGAGGGTCTAGATAGACCCTCATGAGTGATGGGGTTAATCTTAGATGCCGGGGGGTACCTATAGTACCCCCGTGGCAGGGGTTCATTTTTTAGTTAGTTAATTTTTTCACGACCCGCTGCAAGGGGTAATATTGGGACACTGCGGGGGTCCCGATGGGGAGCCTCAGCATAGGGGGGTTAATTTTAGGTGCTGCGGCGGAAACTGTGCAAATGTTCCATATGCAAAAAGTGCACAAAGTTTCAGAGGATGTCTAGATTATGTTGTATTCAATGAGCAAGAGTTGCTATCTTCTTTGAGTTCATATCCTGCACTTAAAAGTGTGTTTGAAGTATCTCTGGGTTGTAGTGATGAGTTCTTCATAAGTGAAGATGACCCCATCTGTTTGTTTAGCTCCAAATACTCGCTTTGCAGTTTTAACGTTGCATTACCAACGATGTTTGGCAAGTCTGCGCTGCTGATAACTATATATGTGATACATGTGTATTTACTTTTATGTACTTTATTTTATTAGTAAGTGTTTAAAAGCTTTGATTTTAACAGCCCTATTAACCTGAAGCTACGTTTTAAAACGAAGTTCGTAACTCCGATTTTAGGTGTTACGGCTATTAAATTACCCCTGTAACTTTGCCTGCACCTTGCTTTGCGTGTTAACACGCAGGACAGACGAGAATAGGCGATGTGGAGAGCAACATTGAACTTTGTACACATAAATCCTTTGATCTGTCATGCCCGTAACCGCTATATGTTCCATTCAGCTATTAAATTGCAACGTGGTCACTCGCGAGCAACCACGTAACACGCAAATGGAGCCCAAAGCCAAATGTGTGCTCGAAAGCACCTGTAAGGGGGGTAAAGTCCAATACTTAGCACTTTGTAATAAAAAAAAACCACACTACTGTACATTTATTATAAGGGAAAGTGATGTTAGGTCTTAGAATTAATAGCACAACATTCTCAAGCCTGAAAATCAACCCAGAAAAATACTTTATTTCATGATTATATTCTGTGTTACATCGATCCCTGCAATCAATGTGTTACGACATATACTGTAACTTCATGTAATATAATATCATATTTACTGCTAATATTGCATTATATCTGGCCTGTGGGTCCGATCGCAAACTGGATTTGAAGCTTCGAAATGTACCCTCCCCTTTTTCAGTCACGTAACACTAACAATCTCTTTTTCCATTGGCTCCATCTGAACCTGTAGCTATGTAGTTTCTTAATTGTTTGCGTTTGAGCACGCAACCCTGATGGCCGCAAACTGGTTTATGAAATAGCCTCTCTCGCTCGTAGCTCGCAGCCCTTTCTAATTTAATAGCAACGTAAGTACGACAAATTTGAAGCACGCAGCCCTTATGTGCTACACGTTGGATTTACGAGGCTGGAATTTAATATGGCCCTAAATCAATCAAATATTACCTGCTATGGTCTGCACTTTGCAGCTCACACAGACTCTGTAGTAATGGGCATGCTGTGTCTCATACTACCAAATCAGTGACCATCGTTCAGCAACATCCTGCAATATACTGCTGAGATGTGGTCCCTAATAGTCTGTGTCTGCATACACTGCAGTGGAGAGATCCAAACAGGGACTATTTGTTTGATTTTGGGCCATAAAAACAGAGTTTATAAGAACTTCTAATAAAGTACATAAAAGTAAATAGATACACAAGTATATTATATACCTAGTAAAATCCAGAAACCCTCTATATCCCTTTAACTATTATATGTAACTAGCCACTTGCTCGTCAAAAAATGACAGCAGTAGAATTGTAAGTCAAGGAATGTTGTTTGGGCCAGACATTATTTTTTATGGTGGTGTGAGATCTCGGCGCTGATTGTAAGGCTCGCGCTGAGCGCCTTCGGCAACGCTCATTGCGAGCCTCAGGTTGTTGTATTTTTTTAATCAGAGGCGCTTTTGCTGTCATTGTAAGGTAGGCCCAATCTACCCCCCCCCCTCCATTCCCACAGCCACTCTGGACTTCTTTACCCCTGCAACAGAAGATGAAGTCTCCATCCTAATATCATCCTCTCACCTCACCACCTGTCCTTCAGATCCTATTCTATCTCAGCTCATCCCTCCCCTCTCTACTACACTAATCCCAGCTCTCACACATATCTTCAACCTTTCCCTTAACACTGGCACATTTCCATCATCTCTAAAACATGCCATAATTACACCCACTCTCAAGAAACCCTCATCCGAGTCTGACGTTGCATCTAACTATCGCCCTATCTCTCTACTTCTCCTGGCTTCCAAACTGCTGGAGCGGCTCGTCTATAACCGCCTTACCAGTTTCATCTCCTCTAACTCTCTCCTGGACACTTTCCAATCCAGCTTTCGGCCCCAACACTCCACTGAGACAGCCCTCATAAAAGTCACCAATGACCTGCTCACTGCCAAGTCTAAAGGCCACTTTTCTATTTTGCTTCTCCTGGATCTCTCTGCCGCCTTCGACACAGTTGACCATTCAATTCTACTCCACACTCTCTCCTCCCTCTGCATTCGAGACACTGCTCTCTTGTGGTTCTCATCATACCTCCAAGAACAATCATTTAGCGTCTCCTTCTCCGGCACATCTTCTTCTCCTCACCCCCTGTCTATTGGCGTACCCCAAGGATCAGTCCTAGGCCCCCCTCCTCTTCTCTATCTACACATCCTCACTCGGCACCCTAATAAACTCTTTTGGGTTCCAGTACCATCTCTATGCAGATGACACCCAAATCTATCTCTCAGCACCAGATCTATCCCCCTCTCTTCTAGCACACGTCTCCGACTGCCTCTCTAGTATATCCTCTTGGATGTCCACCCACCATCTGAAACTCAACATGTCTAAGACTGAACTCCTAATCTTCCCACCCTCTACTACAGCTTCAATTCCTCACATCTCTCTCTGTCAACAATGCCATCATCACCCCCACCTCCCAAGCCCATTGTCTCGGGGTTCTACTGGACCCTGCCCTCTCTTTCATCCCACACATACAGTCTCTAACCAAATCCTGTCTTTTCCATCTAAAAAACATATCCAAAATACGCCATTACCTTACACAAGACACTACTAAGATTCTAATACACTCTCTCATCATTTCTCGTCTTGACTATTGCATCTCGCTCCTTGTTGGCCTGCCCATCACTCGCCTCTCCCCACTTCAATCCATAATAAATGCCTCCGCCAGACTCATCTTCAGTACACATCGTTCAGTGTCGGCAGCTCCTCTTTGTCAATCACTTTACTGGCTTCCCTTAGCCTCCAGAATAAAGTTTAAAATCTTGACCCTAACTTATAAAGCCCTCAACAACAGCACACCCCCATACATCTCTGCTCTCATCTCCAAATACTCCCCCACATGCCCTCTTCGTTTGCTAACGACCTTCTTCTTTCTACCACTCTTGTAACCTCCTCTCACTCCCGCCTCCAGGACTTTTCTTGCGCTGCCCCTATTCTCTGGAACTCCCTGCCTCACTTCACCAGACTATCCTCCTGCCTTAAATCCTTCAGAACATCAATAAAAACGCACCTCTTTAAAGAAGCCTAAAACCTTCCTCCCTAACATGCTCAGCACTACTCTCTCCCTACTGTACCACATAAAACTTTAACCTTTAGATTGTAAGTCTGCGAGTTTCAATCCTGCGCAGTGCTTTAGGGAAAGCGCTATGGACACTGGATTCCAAGCTCAAAGACAGGGCCCTCCACTCTTTGCAATGTATGAATCTTTAACTTGTCATTGCCTGTAACTTAACTTATGTATAGCGCTACGGAATATGTTGGCGCGTTACAAATAAACAATAATAATAACGATAATAATCTGTTTTTTGGGCTTATTGCAAGGCTGTCCCGTGGTCTAGTTTGTGTGATATGAGCAGCGTTGGCGCTCATTGTGAGGCGCGTAGTGAATGTCTTTTGCGTTTATTGTGATAGGGTTTTTTTGTTTTTTTTGTGTATATGTATTTTGTGCTGCTAATTAAATAAGTATTAAATTAATAAATTAATATACTTATCTATTTGTAAGTAATACATGCAGGAACCATTGTTATGAAGAGCTGGCAATCTGTTTTGATGTTCCTGTAGCATACAATGTAGCTTTCTAGTGTTGTGGAGCTGAGGTATGAGTGTCAGCAATGTGTGCAGTGTGTAGTGTAAATAGGCTGCGTGCGCGAGGGGAAGCCATTAGTGTAGCTGTGTACTTCCGCATTGTGTAAGTTAGTGTTGTAAAATGGCGGCGAATGTGTATGTGGTAGGCGGGTTTGTATGATGAAGCGTTCTTGCTAATGGTGTATGTTGTAGGTCGTACGGGTTTTTGTAAAAGCCGTATTTGCTTTGTGGGATTTAGCGGCTTTAGGGGTGGTGTAGCCTTATTTTCATTTTTTTTGGCAGCCATTTTTTCTCTCACTTAGGAGATTTTCGAGTGGCTAAACTTTGTAAATTTAACAGAACTCTAGATTTGAGCAGTGTTGCAGAGTGCCTGGGTGTCCCCCCTTGGTGTGTGTAAGTTTTTTATTTTATTTTTGAATGTATTTGTGTGTTTTTTAATGTATGCCGCTGTTTGTGGTTTCTCCGTTAAGGTCGTATGGATTTTTTCAAAAAGTCTTGCGGCTCGTAATTTTTTGTGTAAGTCCGTAGTTAGTCATTGCGTGTTTAAGTTTTTGTTTTCCAAGTCCCGTTTTTGTGTGGTGGTTTGGAACCGGTTGTTAGGCGCTGTAGAGCCTCCACCTCCGCAAATGCGGCACCTCACT
Organism: Discoglossus pictus; assembly: GCA_027410445.1. Taxonomy (NCBI): domain Eukaryota; kingdom Metazoa; phylum Chordata; class Amphibia; order Anura; family Alytidae; genus Discoglossus; species Discoglossus pictus. Next base: position 93,252,147 of record CM050172.1, read on the forward strand.
TTGCAAGGATCAGCATTTGCGGTACGAAAGTTGTAGGGGGTCGAAGGGATGAGCGCCTATGACGCTCATCTCCACCAGTGCAAGGAGCGCCTTCAGTGCTCCTTGCCAGCAACTGCGGGCCCCCCTTCACGAGCCCGCAAGCGTTAGCAACAACCCGCTTGTGGACAACTATATATGTGATAAGATAAGATCATTGCAGGGGCCATCATTCTTGTTTCTACTGATACGCTTCTACAATTGGATGGATACTTTAAATGTGCAAAGCTTTCAGCTGCTATAGCCGAAATGTGTCAATTTGTATTACTTTCAATAGCGCCAATTGGCATCCAATGGTTAATAAGTCCCTTCACTTTTGAGGGTGTACACAGCCAAGCATCCCAAAGAATACAATGAAAGCCCACACTAAATAAAAATTCTATACATTGGTAAAAGGCTGTATTTGATTTGTTTTTCTAAAAATAAGTTGACCATTATTGCGTTTAGTTTTTCATAATAAATATGGGGACAGTGTAGTTACATATACACAATATACTCTACTGAAGAACTAGATAATGGGCATATGTTTCATAAGAAGTAAAACAACTGAATACTGACTTTAATTTATTAGCTATTTTGCTTAATATCCTTGTTTGGTATCATGAAATGTGGAACTCCAACATTGAGTTAAATGTATTAATCTTTTTCTAGCATCACTATGTGTAGTATCTCTGCTTTCTGTCCCCATTTGTGTACAGCTGATATCCTTCCAACCCTCTTCACACCCACACATCACTTTTTCTTAATCCTTCTCCTCTTCCCTTCTCACAAAAAGGAACATTGTGTGGCATACTGATCATTCTTTTGGACACCTAAGAAACAAATATAAAACTTAGTTGGTTGTACTTAAATAATGCATAATAATAATAATAATAATAATAGTAAAAATAACAATTAATAAATATGCATACACAATAATACAACAAAATCATAGTGATAAAAATGTATCATATGTCCAGATGTTAGACGTTACCTTTAAACGCACTAACAAGATGTTGGTATCCATTTAGCAAACCATTGATTATATGTTAGAATCTACAGAGCAACCCAATATCCAAATATACCAGATTTAAAAAAAATTCTAAAAAACAGAGTACAGAGGTTTAGCTCTGGCTAATCACTCAAACCAAGTGTCCGGATGTTGGCCACTACCTAGAAATACGGTGAATAGCTGTTTGATAAGAAATCCATTGTTAAAATGTTGGGTTTTGTCTACAAACCATCTACCAGTGATTCAGGTGGTACAGTGCACCAGGGCCCACCCCTGGAGGAAGGAGAGTGTTGTATTTTTGTTTTGCCATGTAATTTTGTTTTTGTAGTGTAGAGGCCATCTCAACTCAGCCAACTCCTCAGGGTCCCCCTGGAACTCCCCTGCCCCCTAGGCCTCCCCTGGGCCTCTTTGACTGCACACTCCACCAGGCCAGAAATTGGTGTTTTCCTCTTTCAAAAAGAACATTTCTACTGAAGATCCAAAAATTGACAGTATGGAGCATGTGTAGCATGAAAGAAGGTAAGAGGGCAAGGGCTGCAAAGTGACAGCAAAGTACAAGGCTTTATGTGGATTATGTGAAGGGGAGCAAAGGAAATAGTGATGGGTGCTATGTAAAGTGGGTGCTGAGAAGACGGTTTGGTGCTGTGTGGAGATGGATGCTGAGAGGAGGTGGCTGCTGACAAGGACTGGGTGCTATCTAGGGATGGATGCTAAGAGGGATGGGTGCTGTTTGTGGATGTTGATAGGGTCTGGGTGCTATGTAAAGGTAGTATATATATATATATATATATATATATATATATATATATATGTGTGTGTGTAAATGGACAAGAGTCTTGGGGGAGCAGCAATGGGAAAGGCTCTTGGGGAGGGGTGCTGTTATGGAAAAGATCTTGGGAAGGGACACTGAGTGAGTTAGTACCGGGGTGATTCAGTGCAATAACATTTTTACAACCCCCCTCGGGGGGGGGGGTTGTTTTTGCAATAGGATCCTCCATTCTCTAGCTCTATGACTGCTATAAACCCCATCTCCAGATGCTAGACTCTATCTAGTATAAACATGTACAGATGTTGGGCTCTATTTAATGTCAGGCTGTATTAAGAAAAACGTTTTCTAGATATTGATCTGGAAAATTCATCCGAAGGCCGAAGGCTCTCATTGCAGGACACGCCATGAGCGCCGAAGGTGCTCATTGTGAGGCCCGTACATGACTTGCTTGATGAGGGGCAGAGGCTCAAAACGGATGACTAGTTACAGGCTTCAAAAAAGTTACGAATTTACCGGCCGCAATTTTTTCCAAGACTGTAACTGCATCAAAGCCATCGGAACACCGCCAAAAGACGAAAATGTATTAAAAATTAACTTACAACCTCTCACACAGCACAGGGGGAGAGGCAGGGGCCTGTAAGTGAGGTTGCAAGCTAATTTGATATTTAATTGCCCTTTTTCGGAGGTCTGAAAATGGCTTAGCAAGGAAAAAAATAGTGTAAAGCCGTAACTTTTTGTCAAGCCCAAAAATCGGAAACACAATTTGGTCTTGGGGAAAATTAACAATTTCCCTAGCCCGGAAAGGTTTCACACCCGTAAATGCAAACATGAGCACAGAGGGGGCTGGGGGGGGGGGGGCTGAGACACAATGGAGGAAGAGGGGGAGAGGGTGGAAAGAGACACAGGGGAGGGAGTGAGGTGAAAAGAGACACAAGGAAGGGATTGGGGGGAAGAGACACAAGGATGAGAGAGCAGAGGAAACAGACACAGGAGAGGGAGTTAAGGGGGGAAAATAATAGGGGAGGGAAAGGGGGCAAAGAGACACGGGAGGGATAGAGTGGGGAGAGGCTCAGAGTGAGTGCCAGAGGCGCTCATCGTGAGGCCCGAATGTTGCGGGTTAGCCGACGCCTGTAATGAGCGGCAAAGCCTTCTGCACTCATCACGAGGCCCATAAAATAGAGGGGAGGAGATTCTTGCAATGAGCGCCGCAGGCACTCATTGTGGGGCACGGAAGTTTTTGGTTGGCCGAGGCCTGCACTGAGCAGTGAAGCTCATTACAAGGCTTGTAAAGTAGAGGGGGGGGGGGGAGCGGCACGAAATTTATGGGTTAGCCGAGGCCTCTTCGCCGCTCATTGCATGGCCTGCGATGAGTGCCGATGGTGCTCATCTCGAGTCCTGCAAGTTAATGGGGGGAGACCCACGCATTGTGTGGCAAACAGCATTGCCAGGGTTCAAATTTTATTGCCATCATTTTTGACGGGCACATTGCTAGTTTTTTATATAAAATTCATTCATTAATGGGCTTTTACTCTAATGGGACATTAATAACAGGAAATGCGCATGACTAACATACATATGAATATACTGTATATATATACGCACATACAAACACACACACATATATATCTGTCTTCCACTCTGTCTTTGCCCCTATCTTACTAAGTATATTTGCCAATTTTGCAATATATAATAACACCAAAGACAAAAGCATAAAATAAACAGGCCTAGCTCTGTCAGAGCAATAACTCTAGTGTAACATAGTTCCCTCACCATCAGAGCTTTCATTCAGCTACGATGGATGAAGCAAAACAAACAAACTGTTCAGTTTATATGACGAGGTATTGGCTTATAAAGGGGGTGGTCCTGTCACTCTTCAGATCACTGATCAGACTCTTCCTAAAGTACTGTATATTTTGCATGACTGAAAATATGGATGTTCCATATCAATTTAATATGTATAGATCAGAGGAAAAGATGAAAAAGAGGACAAATGTAAGGTTCTTGGCTCAAACTGTCTAAAATAGATAACTTAAATTCTCATTTTTTGGGGTTATTTATAAAGACTTTTCCATGTCGTTCCTCCTCTGTTTCTTTAGAATATTTTATTCTGACAACCCTCACGGTAATGTAGACATGTATTTTATATTGTTTAACCACTCGGTTTATGTAAAATCTCTACCTTGCCCATCTCAAATTGAATTTCCTTGCTATAAATTTCATGTTTTCATATCAGTTAATTGAACAGCTAAATTGGTTGTAGACAGTGTCAGAGCGAATATGTTCTGCAGTCTATCGGCCAGTTCTGCTGCAACTGCAAATGTCTGGAACTGGGAATCCAGCCCCACAAAGTGACACAATCATATTATAAATTAATTACAGCGCTACATCAGCTACAAGTTTAATTTTTAGCCACCAGCATTTCCAATCTTATCACTGGTAAAGCAGTTCCTATTGTTATTCTAATAAAAATAATTATTTGTTAAATTGTAATTGTCTGCATTATGTTTCAATGTGTCAGATACGAAGAGGTGTCAGGACATTTATACCCCATTGTAGCCTGCTATTTCAGAGGTCTAAATAAATATTACAGTGGAAAGGGGTATAAAATAAACAAATATCTGTAAGGAGACACAGAAAGGGTCCTATATCTGGTATAATATACCAGACATACTTTTGCAATTAAATACTTTTGCAAGCTAAAACTTAGCTTGGAGACAGGTAGGTGGTACGAAAGGGAGCAGAGGAGTGAGGGGGATAAAGAAAGAGGGGAGGGAAGGAGAGTGTCCGTGTTAAAGACAGGAAGAAGGACATTTTTAGAGTGGAACAGGAGCACAAGGCACAATAGTTTTCTACCATCCCTCCACTGTGATAGTAAAGACATTGGTTAAGTGATGCATGTTGATTTGTCACAGCATTGGTGGGTGGTAGAGCTTGCCCTTTCATCAGTGGACAGTGAGGAGCCTCTAGGGGCACGGTGGTCCCCTGTGAGGGGTTGTGGTGAATTGGATGGGCAAGCACTAATGGGTATTGTTTTATGGCATTGCATTTCAAAATCAATTACAGAAGGTGTGGCCAGTTTTTCTACCAAATCTTGTGTTGTATGACTAGGAGGTTGGCTCCGTAGTATATTGAGAGGTTGGGGAATACCAAAATATGACTCTATCAGTGTCACTGACTCCTCCTCAATCTGTCGGGCAATTTCCAATATTAGAGCATAATTGTGTTGCTGTCATGAGCTAATCCAGGAAATTAAAATAACTTCCGTTTTCTGGATTACATTGTCATGTTTCCTGGAAGTTCATGGCTGTAATCACATTTGGGTCTAATAGTTGATTTATTAGTTAGTAACTAGTTCATAGCTGATTGATGAACTGTTTGTTTAAAGTTCATTAGGGCCTTCAATTAAAAAAAGATATATGAGATAAATTATGGGTTCAAAGCTTTCATGTGAAAGAAAAACTGCTCCATAATGCTCCATAACGTGGCCAAATCTGGTAATGCATTGCAGTTTAATTTTGCTATTTTTTGTGTCCCCTATTCATTTCATCTGGGGGGATTTGTCCCACCGATTCCCCTCAGCCCCTACGCCCCTAGCATCATGACTGGAAGACGACTGTGCATATGCAATGTGCGTTAAATCATTGCACAACCACACTGAGCATTGAGAAGAGCATTGTAATCCCCTAGAGGCTTAGTGCGCATCACAGAATGCGGGGCAAACATAAATGTCATTGCTATCATGAACATCCAGAAACTATAAATAATATAAATAATGTGTGTTACAGAATAACTTGTGAGAAGTGATACAATGTGAGTAAAGACTTAATGTGTGCAGTGTTACATCTTGTTTAAAGGGCTATAATGTGTGAATAGAGCACATACATTGAGGTGCCACTTTAAAAAATTAGGCTTGTAAGCAAATTAAAAAATATTTATATACTTGAATATTGAACCAAAAAAATGATATAAATAAGAAAAAAACATACCTATTATGGGAAAATTATTTATTACTCATCACTGCATTTAACCCTGCTTTTACTTACTCTGGCCCAGGCTCAGCGCCGCTTTTGGCGAAGCAGAGAGTGAAATAAAATGTATTTATTAAATACAGTAAAAAGTAAAGTTAAGTGGGGTGAAATTATTTGGAATACATTATTAAATTGAGTTAAACTTTAACCTTTTGGTTTATAGGCTCAACGGAAAGCATAGTGGGTGTATAGATACAATAATTGTATGGCGCATTAATGTGAATAGAGAGTTGCACTGTGTATATAATTTGTACGTAGCTATACAACGGGTGGATAGATGTGCTATGTGTTTATAGAGCTGTGTGTTAGAGCTATGTCTATAGAGTAGTACACATTAGGTACAGTAGGTCCAAGTGGCATTATGCCCATTGCATATTTTAATGTCAGATAATCTTTGTTGCTTTTTGATGCATCCCTGGCTCCTACCCCATAAGTCTTTGGTCAGTTAATATCACACAGCCAGTAACCCAGAGACACTGATCTACAGGGTTTTGCTTGATCTTCTGTGTAAGAAGCTGATGTATAATCAGATTTAACTAATCACATTCAATATAAAATCAGAATCATAAAGTCAGCTGATCCAAACCACCATCTGTTCACTGAGTGATGCTAGTCCAGTATTCTGGCTTTATCTGGTACCACACAGGCGGCTTTCAGACCTTTCCTACTGCTCAGAAGCTTAATACCAGGATCTCTGGCTTTTTATAAGGCAGATTAAGCTTTAAGATGTATTTGTATATGGATTTAGTTTCTCAAACAAAGGAAAATATTGTCCATTAAAAGCTGAAAATATATCTGTTCATACAGCATACATTCATCTACTGTAATGTAGCATTTAACGGTGAGATAAAAGAGCATTTTTAACATATCTTGATCCCTGCACACTCTTGTAGCGATATCCCCCTCTCAGCTAGAAGGTATATGACTAATAAATAAGAAATAAATAACAGCCCATAATTATTATTATTGCCCCATAATCAAGCTGCTGTAGAATACATTGTTTCCCTGGAAGGTTAAAGTCCACATTATTTGACCAAGAGTTTTCCAGAAGGATCCCCATCAAGTCAGATCTTGTCATGTCTGTTGTGTCTAAGTCTTCAACCTGCAAAGTTCTTCACCAGCCCACATAGAGATAGGTCACAAAAGAGTGCAATAGGAAGACATCTCAAATAGTAAACACTAACAGCCTTATTAAATTCCAGCCTCAATAATAAGAGGTTTCTACTTAAACCCTACGTGCTGCAAAGTTTGAAAAAGTACGACGCTATTTAATTAGCCCTGCTGTGAGCAACGTGTGAACTACGCAGCACGGCCGTCCGTATGAACTCAGAGAAAACCTACATGAGGAGTGTCAGCCTGCGAGATGATCTTGCAGGCTCCCCACCTCATCAATTGCTGCGGGGGTCCTGAACGGGACCTCCTCAGCAGTCCTACATATAAGCCCTGCCATAGGGGGTACTCCAACTACCCCCCGGCACCTAAAATTAACCCCCCTCTACAATCCGAAGTGACCCACATTAACCACTTGCTGCAGGGGTCCATCAGGACCCCCACAGCCCCCCCCCCCCACACTTACATTAACCCCTTGCAGCGGACTGTCCCCGATTGGCAGAGATCAGGCTCCTGCTGCATTTAAAAAAATGTAATTACCCGCCACGGCTCCTTAAAGGGTCCACGGCACACTATTAGCCTATCCTGGCCACGGCACCTAAAATTAACCCCCCTCTATTGTGGGAGTCCCCATCGGGACCCCCAAAGTATCCCCACATTAACCCCTTGCAGCGGGGGGGGCCCGGATCGGCAACGATCAGACTCCTGCTGCATTTAATAATGTTAAATTACCCGCCACGGCTCCTTAAAGGGCCCGCAGCACACTATAAGCCTAACCCTGTCACTCATGGTGGTCAATACAGACCCCAATAATCATTTAATTAACCCTATAACTCATGGGGGGTCAATGCAGACCCTCATAAGCCTTAATTAACCCTGTCACTCATGGGGGTCAATACAGAGCCCCATAACCCTTAATTAACCCTGTCACTCATGGGGGTCAATACAGACCCCAATAATCCTTTAATTAAGCCTATAACTCATGGGGGTCAATACAGAACCCCATAAGCTTTAATTAACCCTGTCAGTCATGGGGGTCAATATTGACCCCCATAATGGAAAGGGTTAATGTGGGGGGACTGCTGGGGTCCTTATGGACCCCTGCAGCAAGGGGTTAATGTGGGGACAGCATAGAGTGGGGTTAATTTTAGGTGCCACGGCCGGGATAGGTTAATAGTGTGCCGTGAGCCCTTTCAGGACCCGAGGTGGGTAATTTGAAATGTTTAAATGCAGTGAGGGCCTGACTGTTGCCGATCGGGGACCCCCCGCTTCAAGGGGTTAATGTGGGGAGGCTGCAGGGGTCTCTATAGGGACCCCTGCAGCATGGGGATGTGTTTAGGGAGCATTTCATTTATGTGTAATGTTAGGCCTCAGGCTCTGTTCATGTACACTGCGAGTATTCAGGCCTACTATGAATTGTCTGTAATGTTTAGTGTTCAGGTTGTGGTCAGAATATGCTAAGACATGACACTATTGGTCTATTAAGGACTAAATGTGATAGTGACTCATTTTAAATTAGTAGAAGAAAATGATCCAGTTCCTATTTTCGTATGTGGTAAGCCTTGCTTGTTAGACTGACTCCCACCTTGAATATTTCCCTCCCCAGGTAGAAAGTCGAGAATGAGTGAACATTTAACTCCCATGTTAACAGAAAGACTAGGATACATCCGACAACAAGAGTATCAGTTCTCTATAAAACAGAGAAATTACAGGGGCACTAGCATGTCAATCAAAATCAGGTAGGTAGGATAAGACCAGCTATTAGTGATTGGCTGAAAAGTGGGTTGTCCAGTCAGGGGGCTTCTGGGGGTTGGTTCTTTGTACTGTTTAAAAATATCTGTGCAAGAGAGAATAGATGGAGTCTCTGTCTGTAGACTAATCCAAAAGGTGTATGTTTTTACTTGAAAGCTGCTCTAGCCTAGGAGAGGGGTTATAGTGAGGGAAGGAGGATTTTATTATTTTAACAAGCCAGTAAGGGCCAGTATAAGCCTATAACCTTTTGAACCCAGCAACTCTATGTTGGATAATACTGAATGGGAATTTAAGCTGTTCCTGTGATTTCAAAATCCAGGGGTGTTTCTGTAGCAGAAAGCATGAGGTTTTGGGGCAAATGCGGTCCTCTCACCCCTGTGTCTTGACAACATACATAATAGCAACCAATTCAAAGAGAGTATTTATTATATGATCTGTTCTGACTATGTGTTAGTTACTAATACCTGTAGGTCTTGTTTTTTTTTTTTTTATATTAGGGTGAGATAAGATAAGAGTGAACCATCTAATTCCAGTAGAAACCAAAGTATAAAAGTATCTTGTCTCACAGATAATCAGACATGGACCTATAAACTTCCTCTTCTGATTAGCCCTAGCCTCAGCAATTCTTTTACAATCTGTGCATGGGATATTCACTTATAAAATAATATGTCAAATTCCAGTATAATAACAACACAAACACACCCAATTAATCTCATATGCACAGAAAAATACACAGCAATGCTAAAGACAAAGTGTCATGATGTTTTGAGTTGTAACAGAAACACAACACCTTTTCCTTCGTTTTTATGGTCCATTAAAATCTGATCAATCAAAAAATATTATTTATCCCTGGAAAATCACATCCCCAGTGTATGGGTGAGAATTTTTTTTCCATATTCACATGGAATAATACATTTTGTTTGTTAAACTATGATCCCGAGCTCCGCTACTTTTAGCATTTCAAATACAAACATCACAATTAATTGGCCTGTCACTGCTTTTTACTTGTTTCTAGTATAAATAGTTTGCCATCAGCTCACAACAAACATTTAAAATGAGGAGGTTACAATTATATATAAAAGGGCTAGAACTGAAAACCATTTCATAGCATGTGGGAGAGTCAATATTATAATGTCCAGATATTTAAAGTGAGCGTTCAAGAAGTCTTGTGACATTTCTGCCACTGCCAGACACTGTAACCTCATTCTAAAAATGATTCTTTAGGAAGTCAGGTCTAAATATTTGCTTCACTACTTTTTAGCCCTCACTCAAAGTGAGAAATTCCAACTGGTTACTTACCAAATTTCAGATAATAATATATATATTTTTTCAGTATAATTACTTTCAATAGGTGGATAAACTCCTCTCACTGTAAAGGACAGCTGCCAGATGGTAGTGTAAAAGTTTCAGTCAGACTTTAGGATGTTATCTTAAACAGTATGCAGTATTTATGTGGTGTGTTTAAATATTTTCATGGAAAAAAACAGCCATGTATTTAAAACAGCATGTTTAAAAAATATTATTTTGCATTAAAACATAATGAATAAAATTAAAAATAAGTTAAACAGAAACAGTTACAGAGAAAATATGATTTTGAATCACTGATGTTAGGCTTGGTATGTTTAGGGTTAGCTTTTAGCATTGCAGTTAGGGTTTGGGGTTTATTGTTAGGATTAGGGTTAGGATTAAAAGTCATGGAGCCTCATTCAATTGCAAGGACGCATCTCGCGGTATACAAGCCGGATGTCTGTGTTGACTGTGTTGTAAATTCTGATGACATAGCACGCAGGTCACGGAGTTGGAGGTTTGAGCAGAGAGAGAGAGAGAGTAGGCGATTTTTGAGAGTAGTATCTTCCGGTTTTATTACTTTATATTCACCTAATTACAATTTTACACTTAATATTTGATTACACATATTTACAGATTACACATAATACAAATACACATATATTAAATAACACACATAGATACACATGGATCTAGGTCACTCCATACACACACCCCCATCCCATACCCCACACCCCATCCCCCAACAGTTAATAAATACACATAAAACACACATTCCCCCCCCCCATCATATATATATACAGGAGTTAAGGAGTGGTGGAGGAGAGGAGGAGGTGAGGAGTGGTGGAGGAGAGGAGGAGGAGGTGGAGGAGTTAAGGAGTGGTGGAGGAGAGGAGGAAGTGAGTGGCGGAGAAAAGAGTGGAGGATAGGAGGAGGATGAGAGTGTCTGAGAGTAGAGTGTAGGAGAGGAGGAGGAGAAGAGTGGCAAAGAGGAGAGTGGAGAAGTGGAGGAGGTGGAGAGCAGAGGAGGAAGTGAGTGACGGAGAGGAGAGTGGAGCATAGGAGGAGGATGAGAGTGTCTGAGAGTAGAGTGTAGGAGAGGAGGAGGAGAAGAGTGGCAGAGAGCAGAAGTGGAGGAGTTGGAGAGCAGAGGAGAGGAGGATAGTGGAGTAGAGGAGGTGGGTGGTGGCAGGGTGCACATAGAGATAGGCACATCAAGTACAGGGACAGAGGAGGAGGGGCCTGATTTTAGGGGGGTTGGTTGTTCGGGGGAGGGACAGGCCTCAGGGGCAGATGAGGGAGCAAAGGATCCCCGTCCACAGTTGGGAAGGCAAGGGGCTAAAAGCAAGCACAGGGCCCTAAACTACATGCACCAGGGGAAGGTGGTCCTACTTGGTGCCATCCGTGGATGCCCCGTTATCCTTGCGGGGAGGGAAGCTAGGCCCGGGGCTAAGGCGCAGGCATGGAAGGAGGTAGGGGCCACAGTAACAGTAGTGGGAAAAGCAGAAAGGGATGTGAGGTCTGTGAAGCACAGGTTTGACAACATCAGGGCCAAGGTGAGGAGGTTAATGGCCAAGGAGGCCAGTCAAGCTGCAGCACCAAGTGGTGACCCCCAAGTTACTATGCGATACAATGAGTGGGAGAGGGTGGCCAAGGACCTTTTGAGCAGGTGCCCATCGCGGAAGCTTCAGGCCCGGTGGCCCAGCAAGATCCAGCCTCCATGTCAGATGAATATGACAGACACAAAGATGCCACCACATGTACATCACACACACTACACAAGGACACTGACATGTCAGCTCCATGGAGTTAACAAGGGATAGATGGATGTGTCATTAAATCAATGAAGCTGACAAATCACTGTCATTCCTGGGCACAACAACAGTAATCAAACAATAGAGAGTCCATGTATGGGTGTGCCCACTGCGGCGTATGCAATTACAGACTGCAGCCAGAATGAAGATAGTGTTAGGAGCCAAGAACAATCAAGATCAAGAACCTAAGAATAGATCACATTTCGCAAATGATAGCTACTCATAGTTACAATTAAGAGAATCATCCGGGTTCAAGGCTTGATGAGGAATGAACACAAAACAATGTATTATTAGTCATACTAATAACATATACATTTATTTTCTCTCTTTCAGCATCAAGGAGGTCTAGGTCCAGTGGTGAGCCAGAGGTGAGGGTGTCAACTCTATTGCAGCAAAACGTTGGCGAGCGAGCACTCCTCCAGAGACTAAGCATATCACCAGGGCCCTCCTCCAGAGACTAAGCATATCGCCAGGGCCCTCCTACTGGAGAGACCAGCGTGTCTTGACCATATCTCCACCTCCCCTTACCAGTTCGGCAGACTGTCCACCACTCTCCCTACTGGGCAAACACCACAACCTCCTCCTGACCCAGCAACGCCCCACAGATCTCTATCCCCACCACCAAGCCAAGTTGTGCAGGTGAAAATCTTAAGGGGATCCAGGCCAGCATCTCCACCAATCATGTGGAGGTCATGTGCAGCCTGACCAGGACCAATAGGGAGGAGAGGAGGTACCACCTAATGACAGAATCATACCTTGCGGGGCTGCTCAGGATGGAGGCAGACTAGAGAGCAATTCAGTAAGTGACTGCAGATGCCATGCTCCGAGCTCTGGTCCCCAGCTGCGCTTCCTCCACCCCGGAGGCCTTCCCCGCACACCGGTAGCTCGGCCACTCCTCTCCTCCCCCCATGCCTCCGTCACCACCACCACTGCTATTGCTGCTGCCTCCTGCTGGGATGCCTCACCCGTCTCCCCTTCACACCACAACCACCAAGGAGACTGCACCCGGCCACAGGGGAATGGGGCCTTGATGCTAAGCGGAGGAGGATGTAGGGGCTGAACATATGTTTGTGCCTTTTAATAGCACTCTTCAGTGACAATCTTTTGGTCCAAATGTTAACGTAATCTAGTCTGGCTACAGAGTCTTGGATCTTGGCCTATGTGATGGTGATATTTTGTACGCAGATGGCTACCTCCCATTACATGATCCATGACCCTCTTCTCTGTGGACATGTAGGGTTCTATATAACATTTCACTAATTGATGGTCTCCGAGAAATGCTTTTGGGACAGGATGCTGCAGTCCCTATATTGTTTAAGGTCTTATTTTGCTGGTGTTATTTTTTTGTTTTGTTTTGTTTTAGGTACAATTCAGGTCCATGAAGGCATCTTCTGCATCTGCAAGCATTGTGAAGGAAATGTATGAGGTGTAAGGTTTTCCCAGTGCCTCTTAGGTAGACATTCTTTCAATGACAGTCCCCTTAACATGTAGCTCCCACAATATTAAAGCTATCACGTAGCCAGAAATCTAAGACATGATTGTTGTTAACTTAAATGTAGACTAATACCGCTATGGCTGTGGACTTGCAGAGTCTCACAATGGCATGCTAATGAGAGCCAGCATTAATATATGCACTAGTGCACCTGTGATCCTGTCCTCAATATCAGTCTGAGAACATATCCTCGTGTCTGATGAATCTGTCTGCTGACCTTTTGTTCTCTCCGTATTAATGGGTATTTACCCCTATTGCTGATATCATGAGTATCCCAATGTTGATGAACAATATCATTTGGAGAAGGTGATAGTACATCTTGACTACTGACACTGGTCTCAGCTAAGCATTTATTTTGAGATGACGCATCATTATTAATGTTCATGACCAGTGAGTTATCCTGAGACCTAACTAATAGTTAGTAATGCTTGCAGATGGGAATCAGGTGAGTTGGTATATTGTTACAGTTACAGTATTTAGCACTGTGCTGTACATGCATTTTATTTTTTTATCCTCCTCCTTTTTTTTTTTGACCACTTATTTTCAGATTTTTGTTTTGGGAACACACTGTATGTGTGAAACTGGATTGGATTACACAGTCCAGAGATTGAATGGTCTGTTTCATTGACAAGTTGTAAGTGATGTGCATACTAATGGTTTCTTTAATTAAATGGAGTGATTTATGATGATACTTCATCAGATTCTGGTTGCAATGGTGTAGTGACCACATGTGACCATGGTAGGTGCTATGCATCATGCTTATTCTAGACTATGACATTACCCCCTTTAGGTATCCCCTTTCCCCCCAAAAAAAAGTCCCTTCCTCTTCTGGGATCCGCCCACACCACACCCATGATATTAATGCACAGTCTTGTACATTTCTGATTGTGCTCTTTGTATGAAATAAAGCTTTGTTATACCGTTCTCACTGTGTCAGTGTGTTTTCAATGGTCCCGGGTTTTAGAACATCCACATACATCCCATTTGTGTCACATTCCTATATATGTAAACTAATGAGCCCTAGTTACTATGCAATAGTTACATAGTTACATAGTTACATAGATACATAGATTTCAGGTTAAAAAAATACTTTTAGTTCATTAAGTTCAACCTTTTAAGATCTTTTCTGATCTGCAACATGCAGATTAGTTGTTAATTGATCCAGAGGAGGGCAAACAGAAAAAAAAATGATTGAAGTATTGCCAGTCTTCTCAAAAGGGAAAACAATGAATTCCTTTCTGATCCCCAGAAACTAGAGATTGGATTCCTTCCTGAATCAATACTCTCTCTCTAATCAATCCGGATAACCCTAAATGCCCTTTTTATTTAAAAATATATCCAATCCCTTTTTAAAGTTTTCTATCAAATACGCTGTCACCACCTCCTTTAGTAGAGAATTCCACAGATTAACTACCCTTACTGTGAAGAACCCTTTCCTCTCTTTAAGATGGAATCTTTTTACTTCTAACCTCAAAGGATGTCCTCTTGTCAGTTGAAAACCTCTTGGCACAAAAAGCTCCCTTGACAAATCTATATACTGACCCTGGATGTATTTATATAAGGTAATCATATCTCCTCTTAGACGCCTTTTTTCTAGAGAAAATAAGCTTAATTTGGTTCGTTTTTCTTCATAACTTAGCCCCTCCATTCCCCTTATTAGTTTTGTTGCCCTTCTCTGTACCTTTTCCATATCTAAAATGTCCTTTTTATGAAGTGGTGCCCAAAATTGTACTCCATATTCCATATGAAGGCGAACTAGGGATTTACAGTATATAGTGGCAGAATTATATTTGCTTCCCTGGCTTCTATACCCTTCTTAATACATGCTAATATTTTATTTGCCTTTGCAGATGCTGCTTGGCATTGAGTACTGTTACCTAGATGGTTGTCCACAAGTACTCCCAAATCCCTTCCAATATCTGATACCCCTAGATTTGCTCCATTAAGATTATAAATTGCTTGGCTATTTTTCCTTCCCAAATGCATAACTTTAAATTTATTCATATTAAATCTCATCTGCCATTTAGATGCCCATTCCTCTAATTTATGTAAATCCATTTGGAGGGAAAGTACATCATTATCTGATTTAATTACCTTGCATAACTTCGTGTCATCAGCAAAAACGGAGACAATAATTTCCAGTACCACCTCAAAGTCATTAATAAATATGCTAAAAAGGAGAGGATCTAATACTGACCCCTGAGGAACCCCACTTACCACAATATTCCAATCTGAGTATGTTCCATTTACAACAACCCTTTGCTTCCTGTCTTTTAGCCAGCTCTCAATCCATGAGCATTTACTGCAACTCCCGTATCTCTTAGTTTGCACAATAGTCTCCCATGTGACACTGTATCAAATGCCTTTGCAAAATCCAAAAAGACTACATCCACTGAGTTGCCTTGATCCAAGTTCCTACTAATCTCTTCATAGAAACAAATTAGGTTTGTGTGACATGACATATCCCTCATAAATCCATGTTGACTCCTACTTATAATCCTGTTCAAATAGACATATTCTTGTATATTATCCCTTATTAACCCTTCTAAAAGCTTCTCCACTACAGAAGTGAGGCTCACTGGTCTATAATTCCCCGGATTTGCTCTTGCTCCCTTTTTAAATATAGGTATCACATCTGGTAGCGACCCTGTGTTGAGTGAATCTGGAAAAATTAAATATAACTTGTTTGCCTAGTACAGAACCCAGCTCCCTTGGATGTATTCCATCAGGACCTGGGGCTTTATTAACATTTATTTTTTCCAACCTCTTTTGGATTTCTTCCTGCTTTAACCAATTATTTGGTGATGGTAGTGTAGCCCCTTTATGTTGCAGTGTCCCAACCACTGGTACCTCCCTTGTGTATACCGAAGAAAATAACCTATTTAGCTCATCTGCCTTTTCCTGGTCACTAATTTTCAGACACATTGTAATTTTCCTATAGCTTCCTTCCTCTCCTTCTTGCCATTACTACATTTAAAAAAATATTTTAGGGTTTGTCTCACTCTCCTTTGCAACTCATTTTTCATTTTCTATGTTAGCCAGTCTAATAGCCCTTTTGCTGCCTTGTTGATTTCCTTGTATTCCCGTAAGGAAGTCTCTGTCCCCTCTTGTTTGCATAATTTAAATGCCAGTTTTTTACTCCATATTTTGATCTTTAAATCACTGTTAAGCCACAAAGATGTGATTTGCTCCTTCTATTTCCACATGGTATAAGGTGATACGTATGTATATATAAGGATTTAAATGTTGTCCATTTATGTTTAGTATTTTTACTGGTCAGTTAATACATATCATAATAATAATAACACTAATATCATAAGATATCATATAATATATACTGTAAATATATATATATATATATATATATATATATATATATATTTATATATATATAAATTATAACATAATAAAGGGTTAATACACATGCACAGTCCAACTGTGGAGTATCAACATTCCCCTGAAGGCCTGATAAGAATATGACAGGTGATAATGTCAATTGATAGCAAAACACTAAATGGGATGTCACCAAATGATAATGGGTATACATCTTGGCACTTGGCCACCAGAAATAACGTGGGACTTTCCAGGATGGGCATAGCAGAGATAATCCCTGATGGAGATGAATTGGTTGTTGATCAATGTGTTTGCAGCCCTTCCTGACGGGTTAGAGTAGATTAGTGTGGTGTATGTTTCCCTGGACCCCTTTTGGATTGCTAACTTTTGGTGGTGAAGGGTCTTGTGGACCTTAATGAAGCTGTGAGCTATACCATGCAAGGCCACTGTAGGCCAGCATGTCATAGAAGAGAGATCAGATAAATCACTGTCCACTGCAGAAGGAACTGGCAACCCACTCCAGTATGTTTTCCATGCAAACTTGTGGATATGCACAGACAGAGACATAAGTAAGTGTGCTGTAGTTCATAGGGTCACAGAGAGTGGGACACAACTGAGGGACTGAACAACCAAATCTAAAATGTTCCCCTGGTACTTGATATATGTGATGTGGTGGTGTAATTTGGCCACTTTTTGTTTTCCCAATGTAGATCTGATGAGTGAGATATATATAAGATGATCTTTGTATTTTTAGGGTCCACATTAGAGCCTTTATGAGTGAAAAAGGGATAATATGGCATGAGTTCCATGTTTTTGTGTTGCAATTTAATCAGGTAGTGTTTCTTTAATTGCTTTCAGCATCTTGCAGCATGACTTTTCATATTGGCATATGCATGACCATTCCAACATATGCAATTTTTTATTTTATTTAAAGCATATCTGTTATTTGGGAATTGTTGTGCAAGGAATTGTAATGCCTGCAATTGCTTTCCGCATATTTTAAAGTCCATTGTTTTTTTTTAATTCTCTTTTGCAGTATCACAAATTGTTCCTATTTGGAACTCATAAGCTTTGGGCCGACATTTGCCATTTGCGGGCTTGACTGCGTTTGCAGTCTTGAGGAATTGTAGCAATTGAATAGCGTTTGCGATTTTAGCGGACGTAACTCTTGCAGACTTTAAAGATCAAAGGCTTAGATGGGTTTAAGTTCCGGTTTTAACAACAGCAAGGATTTCAAGCCAGTAACCCGTAGACCGTTTGCGCCTCGCAATGACCGGCAAATTGAATAGCAAATTAGCTTACTGGCTCCATTATGGGCTCCACAAATTGCTCTACAAATTGCTCAATTGAATGAGGCTTTAATATGGGTGGTAGGTTTACTGTTAGGTTCAGGGAAAGGAAACATACAACTCATGTAACTGATTATAGATAATAGACCCAAAACATATATGTGATCTGTAAAGTGAGATGATCTATTAGGGAGTACATGATTATTGGATGACTGGTAAGGGGTGAAGACCTCATGGGGTGCATGGAAATGTTTGATGAACTGTAAAATATGGTTATGTATGGACAATGAAAGGAAAGGGGTAGATCATCTGTAAATTGTGATGATCTGTGGAGTATACTGAAGGACCCACGGGGCGGAACCAGCGTGCTGGTATCTGCAGCGGGGGTCCCTTGACATGGTAGGACCAAGTGCCGGTGAAGGAAGCGGGGGGGCGGGCCTCGCACGAGAGGTGCGGTGGCCCCGCACCCTTAGGCAAGCACAGGCACCATTTTAGCTTCACTCCGCGGCAGGCAGGGAACCAGGCAGCATCAGGAGCGCAGGAGGAGCCGGATGGTGAACATAGAGTGGTTTGATTTTGTGTGCATACTTCATAAATGCACTATAGTGTAGGGTAGGGATTTGACAGTGTTTTGTCTTCTTTTCTTCCTTCCTTGCCATTTATTTCTCGGGGGGAGGGCCTTATATGTCGTGTCTATTGTGTTGTTCAGCTTTTTTTTAAATTTCCTAGCTGTGCTTATAGTTAGGTGTCATACCCAGGTGTGTGCCTTTTGTGATTGTGCTGGCTGTGGTGTGCTTGTGTGTTCTTCATTTTTCACCCCTCATTGTCCTGTGTTATGTCTGTGGGTATGGATGTGGGGGAGTCAGTGGGTTCAGAGCGCATCCTGGCGGAGGTGTGGTCCAGAGCCATCAGCCATGGGGTGAGATGGTTGGAAGACCATCTGGGCTGTGGACAGGCTGCTGCAGCACCTGTGGCGGACTCTATTGAGGGAGAAGAACCCCCCTTTATCTGCGGGGAACAGTCGGTGGTGGCTGTTTCCCCCAAGGTCATTGGGAGCGGCATTCCTCCCCACAGAGTCACGCGGGGGTTTTCTAGGTCTCAGAACCAGCCGAGGGAGGAGGTAAGGAGATCCAGTGGCAGCCATGCTGCCGGCAGTGGCTCTAGGCCAGCTGGCAACTCTCAGAACGAATCCCCACGGCGCTCTAGCGGTGTTTCTTTATCCATCCGGCCACCGCAGAGTCAGTCTAGGGTTCATAGGAACAAGAGGGGTAAAATTAAAAGGAGTGCCACCAGGGCTCCGACACCTCAACCTGGATTTGGGCTAGCGGGAAGCGGGAGTGGTGATAACTGTCAACCTTGAATTCGCAGGGCTTGCCGCCATCCCTATCATCGCAACTGAGAAAAAATAGAAGCAAAGTGGAAAAAGAGATGGTCGCGGAGACCATGAGGTGAGATGAAGCAAGACGATCCCCACGTCCTGTGAGAAGAAGGAAGCCAACAGCAAGGTACAGCCCTCTTTCTTTATCTTCCTCAGAGTTGGTAAGAAGCAAACCGCTCAGCCACCAATGCGGTAAGCATTGACGGTTGGTTACCCAGCCGTGGGGGCCGCGGCTGTAGATGACCTAATTAGTAACACCAGAGGACTGACAGGGGCTTCAAAAGAAGATGGTAAAGCTGTTCGGGAGGTTAGAGCCGACAGTCCTTTGACTGGGCTGTCCTTACCGTATTCCAACTACGAGTCATCGCTGGACGAGAGTGGACGGGACGACAGGTATGGCAGGCAAGGACAGCCCTCACATGGTTCTTTAATAGATCACCTATGGGCAGATCTCACTCCCATAGCCGCAGGTCCTATCGGCGCGTCAGGACGGACTCCAGTTCGGAGAGGGAATCATGTGCAACGAGTATGAAGAGCAGGCGACCGAGGTCCAGACAGGAACAGTCCAGCAAAACAGAAGCCACGTCAAGAGCTTGCCAGGCATGATACAGGTGATACACTCACTTTGGGCTACACTGGTAGTGGCAGGGACGTACAGTCACAGACGTTTTGGCTGGGTTAAAGGGATTCTTGAGGTTATATGATGTTAACTTGAATAATGAAGATTTAGGAGAATGGGTGTCAGGTTTGGCAAGGCAGGCCTGCTGAGGAAAAGGTACTGTAGCACAGGAGAAGAGACGTGCTTCCCGGAGTGCTTCAGGGTTAGTCTCACTGCCTTCCCCGGCAGACCCGGTAACAGCGTCAGGAGCAGTCAGGATATCCGACAGCTCAGCCAGGTCGACAATGTTATGCAGCGTGGATAGCTTGGGTGCTCATCTGCCGCTGGAAGTAAAGGAGCGGTTCTGGAAGAGGGAATTTATCAAAATATTCTCATTGCTACCCTCATCAAGATTCAGGGATATCTAGGACAAAGGGCCAGTGTTGGGCGAGCCAGAGCAAAAAGACGTATGAGAACTGGCTACAGGCATTGTCTATCTTGGTGTATGTCATAGGCGAGAGGTCTCCAGAGCAGTTTTCAGTTGGTGTGCAGCCATCTCTCCTTCCCGCGGGTTTGCCGGTAGCGAGAGGGTGGTTGGTATACAGACAAGGCATGGTGGCCTCAAGTGCCTGGTATTGGGATCCAAAGGGGATCATGTGTCCATATGGCTGGTTTGGGATCAAAAAGGTGATCATGTGACCATATGGCTGGTTTGGAGATCCCGTGTGAGCATATGCCCGGACTTGGGATCCAGAGGTTGATCAAATGACCATGTGGCGGTATACCACGGTGACGGAAAGAGGTCTGTGACAAGTATGAAGCCTTGAGGTTCGGTACAACCGACTCTTCCGGCCGGTAGGGAGAGGGTGGTTAAAAACAAAAAAGGTGGGTCCGGTCCTAGAATTTAAGGTGAGCATGTGACCGTGTGAGGTGAAGGCCAAGAATGACCAACAGATGAAGAGGAGGTAGTTTACAGTGCGACAGGCACACTGTTTGCCCCCCCCCCTTGTGGTGAGGATTTTCTTGGGCCAAAGAAACACGCAGTTTGTATATCACTGTCATGGAGGAAGTTATGAGCGGTTGGGGAGCCTTGCGGTGCGGTGCAGCCATCTCTTTCTCATGGGTCGGATGGAAGCAAGAGGTTGGTTAAAAAATGGATGAGGTATGTCGACCACAGGTGATCAATGGGGTGATCAAAGGTAATCAGGCAACCATTGGACCGGGTCAGCCCAGGATGGAGCGGGGCCTAAAATAAGTGGCCGAGTTTCCTGGTGTAGCAGAAGAAAAAATTAAAAAATAAGTCATATTGGGCAGGATGGCAGGCCCGTTTGCGGAACCCTCTATACCTTGTTTACGGATATCCCCTTTGGGTGTGGTGCCAAAGAAAAACTTGGAAAGTTTAGACTGATACATCACCTGTCATCCTGGAACGGGCAATCAGTCATTGATGGTATTGACAAGAATCGGTCGTCAGTTTCATACGCGTCTTTTGACTCGGCGACCGAGATAGTTCAAAGTCCAGGAGTCAGATTATGATAGCATGTTGGATTATTTGGACGACTTCCTGTTCGTGGGGTCCAAGGGGACAAGAAGTGTGGGCGCATCTGGTGGCCACATTCTCCAGAGTGGCGCATTCCTTTGGGGTTCCGCTGGCAGACCACAAGACTGAGGGTCCAATCACCTGCCTTAGCTTCGTGGGCATCTTGAAAAATTCCCTGACGATGGAGTGCAGTTTACCATTGGAAAAAGTCAACGATTTAAGAGGCGAGTTGGCGGCGCTTGCAGGTGCGAGGAGGGTGTCTTTTCGGCGGCTCCAGTCTATTCTTGGAAAGCTCATGTTCGCATGTAGAATCATTCCCATGGGAGGGATCTTTTGTCGTAGGATCGTGGTAGCTACAGTTGGTATCAAGCAGGCACACCACTTCGCAAAGACAATGACATCTATAAGAGAGGACGCGGCGGTTTGGGTGGCGTTCTTGGAATCCTTCAATGGTAGGGCATTGATCCACACATGTTGACAGTCTAATATCCAGATGGCCTTGTTTACCGACGCGTTGGGGGCTCACGGATTCGGAGCATATTTTCGTAAAAAATGGTGTGCGGCAGCATGGCCCAGAAAAATGCATTGAGGCAGGCCTAACCAAGAAATTTAGCCTTCCTGGAACTATTTCCTGTCGTTGTCTCAGGATGTATGGAGAAGACATTAAGGATAGGCAAGTCATCTTTTCTCGGACAACATGGCAGTGGTCCACATGGGGAAAAACATCACATCGTAATTAAGACTGGGCATCAGGTTGCTTCGACACTTAGTTCTGGCCTGCCTACATTTGAACATATGTTTAGAGCATGTTTCGGGCAGGGATAACAGTATAGCTGACGCACTGTCTCGTTCTTTGTGGGGACGTTTCAGACAACTGGCACCCAAGCAGCAGCAACGGGGGAGCAATTCCCGCTCACACTATGGGAGCTCAGAGCAGAGAGGTGGTGTCGCTGATCAGGAATTCATTGGTGCCATCAACATGGTCGGCATACAGGAAGGTGTGGTTTAAGTGCGGCCAACTTGGTGGTGGTGGTAGGCGGTGAGGAGTCTGATGATCAGAGGTTAAGCATACTGCTGTGGTTCATACTGCAATGTAGGGATGCCGGTATGTCGGCGGCATCGGTGTCCAGTCAAGAAACTGCGTTAGCTTTTATGTTCAAGTTATCTGGGCAGAAGGACTTGACTAAGGAGTTTCTGGTAAGGAGGGTCCTGAAGGGACTGGCGAAGGGTCAGTCAGGTACAGACAAGCGGCACCCTGTCACATTTGTTGCGTATCTCTGTGGCACTGGAGGAGGTTTGCCACACGGCCTACGAGGCACTGCTGTTCCGTACAATTTTTCGCTAGCCTTCTTTGGAGCATTCAAGTTAGGCGAACTGGTTGCGGCTAGCAAGCACGGCCCGGGAGGCATGCAAGTGGAGGACGTATGGGTGGCAGGGTAGTGTTATGGTTAAGGAGGTTTAAGACAGACCAAGCGGATCATGGCAAGGAGATCATGCTGAGACGGGTAGGAACGGACTGTTGCCCAGTGGACTGGGTGAGCCGACCTTTGCAGCGGCGTTCGGGTTTGCCTGGGCCGTTATTAATACACTTGGATGGGCTCGCCTTGGCGTGCTTCCAATTCTCTAAGGTTTTCAAAAGTTGTTTTAGCAAGCTGGGACTATGAGGCTGAATTTGTAACTCACTCATTCAGCATAGGGGCGGCAACAGAAGCATCGGGCTTGGGACTTCCGGATGAGGTGCTTAAGAGGATTGGAAGGTGGCAATCGAGCTGTTTCAAGTTTTACATCCGACTGGCTTCAGTTGATTACTTAGTTTGACATGCTATTGCAGACCCTCGGAATCAACTCTGGGTAATCTGGCACTCCTGCATATACTGGGCGGAGTGTTTTTCCATGAACTCGAAGGATAGTTTGCAGTTGAGTGTACCTAATGGGCGGGGAGCAGTGCCCTGGTTTGGTACGAGAGGAATTAAGGTGGAGGCAAGCTAGTGGGTTGATGGACTCGTACACCCAGCGCTTTGGTCGGGCGGAGATTGTGTTATTCCATGTGGGAAGAAATGACTTGGGATACATCCCTATCAAAAGGCTGGTGAGGGATATGAAGTGTGAAATCAGTGTCTGGAGAGAGAGGTCCCCAGAAATAATCGTTATATGGTCAGAGATGGTAAAAAGGAGGGCGTGGAGAAATGCAAGGGACCCAGGTAGCCTAGACAGGGCCAGGCAGAAGGTGAACAAGCTGATGTCAAGCTTCATTAAAAAGATGGGATGGATATCTCTGCGCCATCATGATCTGGAGGAATCTAATGCGGATGCATTTTTCTTGGAAGATGGAGTACTTCTAAAGGAAATAGGCTTGGAGCTGCTTATGTTAAAGTTTAAGGTAGGGGTACAGCAGGCCTTAGCGATGGGGGGGAGCGACTCCGTAGAGGTTTCGTCCGGAGTCGCCGTGGCGGGTGGGGGAATTGGCCGGGCCAATGGTGAGAAAGGGCCGTCCCTACCCTGGGAAGGTGTGACGACGGCACAGAGGTTGACCTCTTGAGCGTGGGCTCAAGGGATGGGGTTACCGCCAAGCCCGGGGCTCCTCCCCCGTTGTAGTGAATTTACATATGCCATTTGCATATGATAACAATAAAGCTTGCTGCGGCCAGTTGTACCTCCAACAGTTGTGTTGTGTCATTTTTGGGGGGGTCAGGGACTTTGGGTCTTGCCGGGTCAAGCTACAAATGGTTGACTTGTAAAGAGGTGCAAGGAGAAGGTAAATAAGGTTGTATACACTGTGATGAAAGTTACTAGGTATACAGAGAGACAGAAGTCCCGATACCAGATAACCTAAAGAGCTTTCAGCCTTATTAAATTGCGATTTGGCAAATTGGGCTCTATATAAGCACAGAGGCACAGAGCATATTTCTTTACAAAAGTTTTTAGTTAGTGAAGTCCTTGCTTTTGGATAGAAGATCACTACTAAAAACTTCGGTAAAAAATATGCTATGTGCTTATATAGTGCCCTATGCTATTGGCCGAATTGCAATTTAATAAGGCTGTAGGTGTTTGTGTACCTAGAAAAATATACCAATAGCATTTTTATTAATTTGCAATTATTTTATGAGTGTCATTTGTTTATAAAGAATTAATAAAAAATAATCTATTCAGAATTGAACATGAAACAAGTGAATAGTTCAAGGTCAGAAAATGCTGTATATTGTCACCTTATTTTTTCAAATTATATGCAGAGTACATGCTTGTAAGGCCAAACTGGGAGGAT
Source organism: Discoglossus pictus (assembly GCA_027410445.1). Classification (NCBI taxonomy): domain Eukaryota; kingdom Metazoa; phylum Chordata; class Amphibia; order Anura; family Alytidae; genus Discoglossus; species Discoglossus pictus. The sequence goes on from CM050172.1 coordinate 93,276,826, forward strand.
CCAATGCTAGATATAATATTGCTGGGAGAAATATAAATAACCTCAGATTATACTACTCTGATGGCTGAAAGTGAGAAGGAACTGAAGGGCCTCTTGATGAGGGTGAAAGAAGAGAGTTCAAATGTTGGCCTGCTGCTCAATGATTACAAGATGAAGATCATGTCAAACAGCAATCTCAGTTCCTGTCAACTCTTTTGATGTTGAAAGCAGCCATGAAATTTAAAGACGTTTGCTTCTGGGGTGTAAAGCTATGGTAAGCCTGGATAAGCTATTAAAAGTAAAGATATATCAGTATCCAGAGAGGTTTGCATAGTTAAAATGATGGTATTCCCAGTAGTAACATATTGATGTGAGAGCTGGACCATAAAGAATTAAAACTAGAGTCAGACTGCAAGAAGATCCAATCAATCCATTCTAAAGGAAATCAAGCCAAGCTGCTTACTGGAAGGCGTGATCATGAGATTAAAGCACAAATATTGTGGCCATATCTAGAACACAGGATTCCCTATAGAAGACTCTGATGCTGGGAGAGATTGAAGGCAGATGAAGAAGTGGAGACAGCGCAGAGATGGTTTAATGAGGTCATTAAAGCAATGAACATGAGCTTGAGGGTGCTCGAGAGGCAGTGGCTGACAGATGAGCCTGTCTTGCTGTGATCCATGGGGACACGCCGAGTTTGATGCAAATGTTAGATTAAACAACAACAAATAGTGAACCCCCTGCAAACTGTATTATCTTTCTACAGTGAATTATTGACTTCTTTTGCAGACCAGTCTATTTGGCTACTTGTGCCAGCTTTCCGAGTTAAATAGGCTATTCACTTCAGGCTTTAGTTCTATCAGACTATCTTCCACAGCATATTGTGCCTACCAGGCTATCTATTACAGCCTTCATCATCTATCAGGGTACTTGTTCAGCCTATTGTATCTACCAGGCTCTCTACTCTAGCCGTCAACATCTACCTGGATAGGTGCTTCAGATCATTTTGTCAACCAGAATATACTTACTACAGCCTAGAGCGTCTTATAGGCTACCTACAAATCTGACAAATCCTAAATATGAAAACATTTTTAAACAATCTTACTGCTTAAGACTCTTGAATACTTTTTGTGAGAAAAATACTATATACATGTATTATTACTATTTAATGTTTGCCTTATTGTTAACTTAGTCGTTTGTGTTGATTTGGATTTGAAAAATAAATTGTATATATAATTTTCACCAAATGACATTTTACTAGTCAAAGCCCCTTAGACTATTCCATCCTCCCTTTTGTTTCTTCAATCTGCATTACCAGCTTTAAATAAATTAGATCCTTAACGCAGAATTCTTGACAGCCGAACAGAAGGATGAAGCCCGGAGCCGAATACGACATCAGCTCAGGGTCATCATATAAAATGCTGAACTTTCCTGAATTGCCACCGGCAGTAAGGCCTTGTTCTTGACCCTTCATCAAGAGATCGCCTCGATCAGCTCTGTGTGTCTTTGAGGCTGTGACATCAGTATTAGACCAGATACCCTGATATGGGAGCAGTTCAGGGGGCAGTGATCAGGTTATGAATTAATTCACCTTCTACATCAGCACTGTGGATTAACTACTTAAGCTGAACATTTCACAGTATAGTATATATTTTATTTGAACAAAGTCCCGGATAATACTGTGTAAACGTTTGCCAAACATCATTACATGGATAAAATCCCAGTACTTTCACAAGACAGGAGAGAAGTGGATAATAAATAGGACATTTTAGCAGGAGAGAGGGTGGAAGAGTTTTTTTTTGGTAGATATAGGAGGAAGGAGTTAGACGAGAAGGAGAGGTGCGGTGAGGCAAAGAATGGGAATGCGAAGAAGGGAAATGAGGAGTTGGAAAGGAAGTATGGGGAAGAAGGGGAAGTTAGTAATAGAGTTGTAATGTGGAGTTAGAGGTTTAGGAAAGGGGATCTGGAGTCTGTTATGGAACAGGGTCAGCTGGACCAGCCAATCAAAGTATCCCGCTTCTTCTTCTGAGCTCCAGGGGTTAATTCAGCATTTCCGATAGCCAGATTTGTTCTGCTGCAATAGGATCAAAAACCCATAGCAAACCAAAGGGACTCTAGTCACTATCTGCACAAAACAACACATCAGCAGCCTTTAGCCGCTGGATTAGTCCAAGAGCAAACATTTATTACATATATATTCACCAAACAAAACTGTTGTTATCATTCAATTTTGCTGGGTATCTATTCTTATATTAAACTTTTAGGTGCTAACTCTGCTCCCTTATGGTGCAGAGAATGAATCTCCTCCATATCTAGTCCCTGACCTTGCCTATTGGGATAGGATGAGAGACCTCTGGTAGGAATCGATGGCAGATAGTGACATCATCACTTTCATGGCAATACAGAAAGGGACTCACACTTTGCTCTCAGTATAAGGGATCTTTAGAGACCCTGTCTCACAACTTGTATAATTAACAGTAGCAATTTACCCTGCTTGGAAAAGAGGAGAGTCTTCTTTTTCATATCTTATACCCATCAGGGAATTGACATAAACAGTAATGACTTGACAACCACTCTATCTCTCCACAACAGATAATAAAAACAATATGGAGTTCCTCATTAAAAAAAAATATGAGAGTCCTTTATTAGACAGAAAGGCTTCATGTATGTATATGAGGAGCAAGGGATAACCATACAAATGGTAATCACGTACCAACTTTTGTATTTATTGGTTGAGTGAGATCTAAGAATGTGTTTCATAGTTTATGGTAAAGTGTGAAAAATTTGATGTTCTGCAAGTGGATGCACTGAGTGGGTTGCAGTAATTGTAGATCTATTTTGAGTGGTACCTTACTAGTAAGGAGTAACACTTCCAATGCTTATGTTATTCTAAGGAGACATTGCTGCATACTTGAAAAAAAACAACACAGAATAACACACAAGTCTTGCCTTACTAGTAAGATCGCTCTCACTTAGTCAACATATCCTTTTGCCTTGGAGGTCACTGAAATGGCGGGCCCTGGAAGCCACAAAGGATTCCTGGGTTAGAGGGAGGAGCCCTTTGCCCCAGCAAGACCAGGTTTTAGGGGAGAGAAATGGCTAGATATTATAATATGTTGTTATGTGTTTATCTCGTTGGTGTGTATGACATTTTATTTATGTATTGTGCCAGTGGTGGATGTTGAGGGGAGTCACCTGGCCAGTAGTGAAGTGGGTGAGTCCCTACCATATGGTGGTATGGCTATTCCATCACAGTAGGCCCTAGACATCGGTTCAGGGATAGGGTCTACTGTCTCTGGCCAGGCTCCCCCCTCTATGCCCTGTTTTCCACCAACATGTTGTCTTGATTCTCCTCCATATCTAGTCCCTTTTAGAATGCAAAATGTCAAGGTTTTCATTGATCTATAATTAGATCAGCGAAAACCGTGAAGAGTTGCATTCTCAAAGAGCCTGGAAAACCATAAAAAGATGCTGATTAGCACTGAAGGAAGAATCTACATTATGGGATCAGCCATGTTGGAAACAATGTGAAAATCATAACAGAAGTGGCAATGGAGATTAGATTTATATCACCAGAGTATTGTTCTTGCCGAGTAGCTTGAATGCTGAAATACAGTTAGTTGCACATGTAGGCTGCATGATAATCCAGTCTGCAGAGAGCAGAGACAGCAGACCCGGAAAGTGACACCGACATTGAACACACTTCAAGGAGGGCTGTGACCTCAAAGTGAGGTAGGCTCCGAATGGGAGCTAGGCTCTTATTCATTTTTTCATTAGTAATTTTGAAAGAATAAATATTTGACGTAAAATGTTCTTGTTGTCGTTGTGAGTTTTAGTGCAAAACCCACACAAAGAAGCGTGATCACCAGCTCTTGGGGCCACACTGTGACAAACATATTTTATATTCATTTATTTCTTATAAGTATAAACAATCTCACTCATTTTTATTTCTGCCCATAGTAATAAACAACCTGATCTATTTCACAGTGTATTTATAATATACACAAGAAATGATGCAGCACAATTGATTTGTTAGACCTTCAACTGCTGGCAGATCAACATGGTGGCACGGAAACAGAGATGCTCATGAGCTCATGCATCTGGGGGCGGTTAAGGACCTTGCGCTGAGATATGTAATCTAGCCCTGCATGGGGCGCAGAAGTCTGAATGGTCCTACGGCAACATAACAACTAAGTACGCTCATGCAGAGATTTTTATACAGGGATAAACAATACAAGGTGTTCAAAATAAACAGAGAATACACAAACTTTAGAAAATACACTTAGCTAATATTTAACTGTGGTTGGACATTTGGTGGCTAGCATGTTCAGCTTGGTTATTAAATGACCATTTATAAGTATAACAAAGGGATCACTAAACATGGAAGAGGACTTAGATAGTGTGCCCCATATATATTAGAAGAATAGGAATATTAACCAACTGCTTGTGTTGCTTGGAAAACAAATTTATCTAAAATATCATTGGCCAAGGTCAATTTTTATTTTTATAAGTAAAAAATACAGGGAAGCAATAATTATAAAATATAGTAGCAGTACTGTGCTACTATATATCATTAACATAAGTAAATAGAAGCCAAGGTAGGTCGTAATGGTAGAGTAGGAACATTTTCATTATCAAAACATTTTTTTTTTCAAATCATGTATTTTATATATTTATTCATGAACCTATTCTAATATTGCAAGGGGGCACCCCGTCCTTTGCGCACAGGACAATTGCGCGCCGACAACAGTGCGCCGACTAGAAAAAGCGCGAAACGGACGTGCCAATTTGCTGGTTGTTACAGGATGGAGAGATCAGTTTTGGAAGCCCGTCTGTTGATTAATGATCTCTAACATCCTGTGTGCAAGGAAATACTATTATAGATAAAAGCTATTATAATACTGTAAATGACTGGAAATGTTTGCACCTGAGACTAAAACTCATAATAAAAGGCAGATAAAACACATGCTCTGAGGGATGGGAATAGTGAAAAAATCCAGCTCCCTATAAAAGAGCAGATAAAAATAAGAAAAAAAAAGTAATGCTATGTAAATGTATTTAATTGGGGTTGCATGGCTTTCATTGGGCTAAATTCACTTTATACTTTTAAATGGGACATGGCTGTTTTACCACTACAGTAACAGGTGGTGTCATTTTTTATACTATCAGACCCTGGGAATTTAAAAAAGTAAATCTATAATGAGATCAAATCTAAGCTAAGTATAACTACCTACCCTAATGCACCAGAAGGTGGAGTGAGGGGCCCTACTGCTCCTGGTTATAATGGAGATTCGGTGGACCCTGACTCATATTCATGCCCATCAACATTTCAGGAATCTATTGTCAAACTACGAATCGTCGTCACGCAGTTTGGCCTGCAAATGCGGACCCTCACAAAGCGAGGGGCCGCATTTGCGGAGGTGGAGGCTCTACGGCGCCTCACAAACGGTTACAAACACCCACAGAAGCGGGACTTTGAAAAAATACATCTAACACGCAATCACTAAATACGGACTTACCCAAAAAAATACGAGCAGCGGGACTTAGAAAAGAAAATATTACAAACTCGCAAAAATACAACCTTAACAGCCAAACCTTGTGCACCTGAAAACATAAAAAAAACAATAAATACACACAAAAATGACATAAAAAGCTTACCCACAGCAAGGGGGGGCACTCAGGACCTCTGCAAGTGAAGTTACACCTCAATTTAAGTCCAAATTACAGAGATTAGACACCCGAAAATCCCCTAAGCGACAAAAAATGGCTGCCGAAAAAACAAAAACGAGGCTACAGGTCCCTAAAGCCGCTAAACAACACCAAGCACATACGGATTTTCCAAAAAGCCATACGAGGTCCAAGATACACTTTTAGCAAGGACGCTAAATCATCCACAGCCGCGTACCACATACACATTCGCCGCCATTTTACAACACTAACTTACACAATGCGGAAGTACACAGCTACCCTAACGGCTTCCCCTCGCGCACGCAGCCTATTTACACTACACACTGCACACATTGCTGACCCTTACACCTGAGCTCCACAACACTGCAAACCGACATTATAAGCTGCAGGAAGATCAACAGATTGTCAGCTCTTCAGCACAATGCTTCCTGCATATATTACTTACAAATAGGTAAAGTATATTAATTTATTCATTTATTAATTATTTAATTAATATACAAAAGTACATATACACAAAAAAATAAAATATCGCAATAAACACAAAAGCCGCACAACGAGCATCAACGCTGCTCATAGCACACAAACTACACCAGGGGACAGCCTTGCAATAAGCGCAAAAAGGAGATCAGCGCCGACCTTACAATGACAGCAAAAGCGCCTCTCATAAAAAAAGCAGGACAACCAAGAGCCTCGCAATGAGCGCCGAAGGATCTCAGACCACCAACAAAATTAATGTCTGTGGCAAACAGCAATACCTGCCTTACAATTTGCCCCGTCATTTTTGACAAGCAGGTCGCTAGTGATTAATAACGTAGAGTGCAGGTGTCTTTTTAGAGATCCATGGGACTCTGCTTATTTAGTTTAAAGTTACTAAGGACGATGTTTTCAGATATTGTTTCCAGAATGTTAACTACGTATATACATTTTTGTGGGGGGGAGGTTAAAAAGTAAGTTTAAGGGTATAGTGAACATTTACTTTTTGAATATAAAAGGCTTTGCGTAGAAGACCCTCATAAACTTGATAACTTCCTATGAGTGTTCTTATCTTGATAGCAAATCAAACTCTTTCAGGGTCATTCAATTGCTGCGATTTTGAGATCCGGGCTCGCATGTGGATGTAGCAGGTTACTTTGCTATTCAATTACCTTACATTTGCGTGCTCCGATCGAGTTACGTGCTGCGAGCTGCAATCCATTGCGATTTGTAAAATCTCAAGTTACTTCCCTCCAAACCTTTGATCTTTCACAGCCGCAAGAGTTACAATCTCTAAAAACGCAAATCGTTATTCAGTTGCTCCGATTTTCCTGCACTAATCACTCCGTCAAGCCCGTAAATGGCAAAAATCGAGCAACAGGTTACTGGGACCAAGGAGGTCTCGCAAGGGATTACTGACAAATCGGACTTTAAATGCAAATATAAATTCACTGTAAAGCACTGTAAATAATGGGGAACACAATGGTTGACATTAGAATTAAAAGCACAACATTCACAAGCTTGCACATCGCCAAAATATAATACTTTATTTCATGTTAAATTTCCGTCCAAAGTCCAACGGGCTTCAACATCCAAGCCTGTAGAACTTTGGAATCCAACCTCCATTTTTTTCAAAGTCCTATGGGCTTGAATAATGAGTTACGGGCTTGGAGGTCATTCAAGCCCGTAGGAATTTGGCCGGAAATTAAACATGAAATAAAGTATTATATTTTGGCGATGTTTGAGCTTGTGAATGTTGTGCTTTTAATTCTAATGGCACCCATTGTGTTCCCCATGATTTACCGTGCTGTATTGATTTTATATTTGCGTTAAAAAGGGCTCCTATTTTTCTGACTTCAACCACGAGTTACGGCCTTGCGTCCGGGATCATGTTCAAGCGCCGCAAATGCTACTGTCGAGAGCATGGTTTCCGATTCTCGCGAACTGTGCACAAATTTCTGTCCCGGGCCAATTGAATCGCAGAGTAAAAGGAGACCTACGCGATCGCAGGAAATCGTCTACTGATTTGCGCCCCTGAATTGAATGAGGCTCTTTGTAAGCAGTGGAACTGGTTCTATGTGAATCTGCACACTGAATAGTAATCAGTAGTTTTTCTAGTGCTTGACACTGACGTTGTGATATCTGTACACTGAAAAGATTATTTTAGCTACTTTTTCCTTAGTTACCCTACACTCTCAGCTAATGGGATCAAGCCCTATGTTGGTTAAGGCGGGTTATTCATTTGGAAAACCTCTTGTGGCCAGGTCGTTAACGAACTAAGCCTGCAGGCAAAATAATCTCAGCATGCAACACAGCAAGTATTTTAAGATTAAATTTGCTGGAAATAAAGAATTTGAAATAGAAACATGCTATTAAAAATCCAGAATGAGTGAATAAAACATAAGGAACATTATATATACGAAGTGAAGAGTTTCATTTACAAGATATATCAACATCCATAATTGAACACAGTGTTTGTTAATTTTATCTTACTCTCAGGCATTCAATCAAAGTGTCAAGTAATAAAACAGCAGCTACAAAGAGATCCCAAATCCTATTAGATGCCAGGAATGGAACAGCAAAGAAACTAACCGAGTCAGCAAACTGAGACTTCTTTATAGAGCTGCCAATGTGCCCACCTAAGTAGTGTCGCTGGCGCCAACATATCTGTGAATGACACAGGAGGCACTTTAATGAGATGGAGCCAGGGGCTTCTGTTCCTATTTGTAATCAGTGCTCTTGTTATCAAGTCATTGTTGTGTTTGTCAAATACTTATTAATTAAGCAGATTCCCCAATGCTGAATTTCAGGAATGCAAATATTTAATAATATAAATCTAGAGCTACATTTTGACAAATAAGAGAATTCAGCTAAGAGCAGATCTAGTCCAGAAACTTGCACATCCAGTGATTAAGAAGGTTAGCTGAAGAGGCAAATTATAGTCTTGGGAGAATTAGAGGAATCTCTGCTTAATGGAGAGATGGAGATATGTCAGGGAAGGAGGCAACAGGAGAGAGGGTTGAAGGAGAGGAGGGCAAGTAAGGGAGGCAGGAGTTTGAGAAGTGAGGGCACAGGTGAATGACATGGGAACAAGGGAGAGGCAGAGGCACCAGGAATGACACTGCAGGCAAAAAGAAAATATTAGGAAATAAAGAGAATATTGAGTTGGAGGCTGTAGGACTGAGACATGAAATCAGCAAATGGGACAAATGCGGGAGGTCACTAGGAGAGACGTGGGAGTCATAAAAGAGGAAGCACTAGGAGACTGTCAGCCACATTAAAGTCCCCAAACGTGTAAAACCGTAGTCCGTAATGGAGCCCGCAAGATTTACGGCTATTAAATTGGCCTCTTACTGCTACCAGTAAACAACCTGCGGGTTACAGGCAGAAAACCCTACAGATGTCGAAATTGGAATTCCGTTGCTGCAAATAATTTGATCTGTCAAGCCTGTAACTGTTATGTTCAAAAATCGCTGTTAAATTGCTACAAATCCCCAGAGATGCACCGGCGCTCAAACCTGTAAGCCGCAAATGGAGGAACAAATATTAAGGGCTCCAAATAGGACACGCCAAAATTTTACAGACAACTTCTCAACCTTGTAAAAGACAATACAAACACACCAGTGGACTTTAAAATAGGGGGAAAGCATGGAAAGGCATTACAATTACTAGCACAATAATCTCCAAATAAATAATAGGCATTTAAAAAATATTTTATTTTATCATATGTTGAAATTGTCATGCATATGCCAATATGAAAAGCCATGCTGCAACATGCATAAAGCAATTACAGATACACTAACTGATTAAATTGCAACATAAAAACATGAAACTGATGCCTTATTAACCCTTTCTCACTCACAGAGGCTCTAATGTGGACCCAGGAATATATATATGATTGAATATACATCTCGCTCATCACATCTACATTGGGAAAACATAGAGGCCAAATAATACCACCAGATCATATATATCAAGTACCAAGGAGACATTTTATTATTTGTTGTTCAGTTCTTCAGTCATGTCCAACTCTCTGTGACCCTTTGGATGCAGCACATTTAGCTAGGTCTCTGCCCATGCTGTTCCACAAGGTTTGCATGCCAAAGATACTGGAATGGGGTTGCCAGTTCCTTCTCTAGTTGACTGTGATTTGTCTGACCTCTCTGCTATCACCTGCCCACCTACAGTGGCCCTACATGGTATAGCTCACAGCTTCATTCAGGTACATAAGCCCCTTCACCACCACCTAGCAATCCACAAAGGGACCAAGGGAACATACACCACACTAATGTAAATTGAGGAATTGCAAAACATAATGGGAGGTCACCAAATGGGAATGGCTATACATCGTGGCACATGGCCACCAGCAATTGAGTGGGATAACAAAGCTTTATTCCATACACAGAGCAATGGACAAGACTGTGCATTAATATCATGGGTGTGGTGTGAGCGGATCCCGGGAGAGCAAGAGGCTTATGGGCCATCAAAGGAAACCTAAAGAGTTGACTGTTAGACAACATCATACGGATAAAGCATAGCAACTACTAGGGTCACATGTGGTCAGGCCACCACAGTAACCATAATCAGAGAAATCATAGAAATAACCATTAATGCACATACAGCAATCATATTGTCTCCATCTGCTATATTAAACAGATGCCAGAAATCATGGATCATGTGATACTAATCAGTTCCACACAAATAATGTTTTCATACATTAATGATGATTCCCAAATAGATGATAGGAATCTGTAAAACATAAAGAGGAGGTGTTAGAACAATTATAAGCTGTTACACTACAATAAACCAATTAACATGAAAGTCATCTACTAGCAGTATTAACCATATTGATTCTGTCCTTTTTAACCAGCCTTCCCGGAATATGTTGAGGATGTGTAATACAACAAGGCATGCTTCACTGTAAACACAAAATGTCAGCAAAAAGTACTATCACTATCTACTTGGAATAGTTATGCCATACTGATATCACATCTCACTGGTATATAGGTGATAACAAGGCCAGACAGATTACAATGTTCACATTACCCCTAAACCCTCCACATTGATGCTGATGTCAAACCAAGGAAATTATCCATTATTTTTATGGATGACATACATTAATCCGCATTCATACTTTTAATGCAAAGATATGCAAGAAAAATGCATGTATAACTAATGCTTTAGATTAGCAGATCCTAATGGGACCGTGCAACTCTAAAGCTGTGACACTATTCATTTTAATTGAAACTCACTGCAGTCATGTTTATTAGTAAAGAGATATGTTGTCATATATTGCATTTCGGATCCATCTGCAGTGGTAAATGACACTGATCGAATGCCTGTTGGGAACTTGATTGAGTGTTCACTCACATGATGGTACTGTACTGCTCGTAGATGAAGAACATGCTTTCGTAGATGAAGAACATGCTTTCTATACCAATCAGTATTCAGTGAGGAGTGATCAAGAGGAGGGCTTTGTGGTTGGTCCTAAGACCTCCTCTTACGCAGCACTGGGCCCCCACCTTCCATGCCCACACCACGTCTCACTCTTCCACGACTTGGTGGTGTTGGATCATGGGGTGCCACTACGTTGGGTGGCTGGGGATCAGGTTGAGATGGTGGTGAGGTCTGAGATGCGGAGGCTGCCATTTCAGGTTCGGCTAATCTGATGAGTTGCTGTCTGTCACGAATCGCCATTCCTCATATCTCTCCATACTTAGGTTGTGCCTCCTCACCTCAGAATAGAGTGATCTGGTGCTTGCCAGGAGGATGTGTGTGAGCCGACAGTGCCTTCTGAGCAACCAGAGCCTCACAGTCTGTTGTTTCTTATGTGCTTGTCCTCCCTGGTGAAACGGGCCATGATATTCCTCAAAGTGAGGGGTGGTGGTCTTGACGGCATTGAGGCTGGAGGCTACCGCAGCGGGGCCGGAAGTGATGACATCGGGGCTGGAGGTGATGGCAGCAGGGCACGAGGTGACGGCAGCAGGGCCGAAGGTGATGGCAGCGGGGCCGGAGGTGACGGAAGCGGGGCCAGAGGTGTCGGCAGCAGGGACCGAGGTGACAGCAGCAGCGCGTGAGGTTACAGCAGCAGAGCACAAGGTGATGGCAGCAGAGCAAGAGTTGTTGGCAGCAGGCCGAGGTGTCGGCAGGAGGGCTAGGGCCATGTTGTGGGACCCCACTGTGTGGGAGGCCATGTTGGGGGACCCCATTGTGTTGGAGCACATGTTGGGGGACATCATTGTGTGGGAGGCCATGTTGGGGGACCCCATTGTGTGGGAAACAATGTTGGGGGAGCCCATTGTGTGGGAGTGGTTGTGGCTAGCCATGGCTGCAATGTTGTTGTAGCAGGGCACGTGTTGTTGGCAGCAGGGCCAGTGGTGTTGGCAGGGCCATTTTGTAGGACCCCATTGTGTGGGAGGCCATGTTGGGGGACCCCATTGTGATGGAGCCCATGTTGGGGGACCCCATTGTATGGGTGGCCATGTTGGAGGAGCCCACTATGTGGGAGCAGTTGTGGCCTGCCATGGCTGCAATGTTGTTGTAGCAAGTGACAGCTGTGATGATGGCTAGGGCCAGGACATGGCCAGTGGAAGGGACTGGAACAGATCTGAATTGCTGGATGATGCTGTTGAAGCCCCAGGCAGTGATTCACAATCCTGATATGTCGGTGATCATTAATGGCCAGCTTCGGTGGTTGGTCTCATGCCCTCTTGAATGTCCTGGCCTTCTTCGTCAACCACTCCCACCTCCAGTGGAGCCTCCACCTGTTCATTTGTGGTAGGCCTTGTCCTCCTTGGTACTGAAAAGGAAGAAAAAATATATTTGATTTGCTTTCCCTACACAATTGACAGCTATGTGTTTCCATATCCTTGACAACATAATCAGCTGTAATTGACTGTGGTGCTTGTGTTACATAGATGAACCACGGCCTGAATAATGAGCATTGTGGATCATGGCTCATATGAATATGTGTACTGCAGGTGCGGTGTGCCATCTGCATGTGCATCAGACACGTGCTCTGCTGAATCTGCTGTGCAGTATGTGAGACTGACCAAACTGTGACATGTTCCCAGCAATGGTTGTTAATATGCAGCTGAGACATGGCCCAGGTTAAGACAGTAGATGACAAGCACGTAAAGTCCTATAGAGTCTGTATCCACATATACCGCAGTGAGCACACCCAGACATGTAGCCTCTTTTGAATGTAAAATCAATCTTGATCTAATAGAAAATCGTACTCCAAATTAGTTTCAAATGCAGGTATTGGCCAGACATTTAATTGATACAAATTATGAAAATGATATGTTTGATACCAGGATTTAAATGGTTATTGATGCCCCATATATCTTAAGTAGTGATGTCGTGAACATCAAATTTTCGGTTTGCGAACCGCGGACGCAAATTCCATCAAATGTTCGCGAACGGACGAACATCGGCGAACCGCCATAGACTTCAATGGGCAGGCGAATTTCAAAACCCACAGGGCCTCTTTCTGGCCACAATTGTGATGGGAAAGTTGTTTCAACAGGACTAACACCTGGACTGTGGCCTGCCGGAGGGGGATCCATGGCAAAACTCCCACAGAAAATTACATAGTTGATGCAGAGTCTGGTTTTAAGCCATAAAGGGCATAAATCACCTAACATTCCTAAATTGTTTGGAATAACATGCTTTAAAACATCATGTATAATGTTGTATCGATCAGGTAGTGTAAGGGTTACACCCGCTCCACATTAACAGACCAATATCCCCGTTTAATGCACCGTAAACAACTGCAAACTCCCCATTTGCACAAGGTTGGATACCAAGCTAGCCATGTCCCGTTCCTTGTCCTCACTGATGTCATTAAAAGGTCTCTTCCTCCACCCAGCCATCAAGGGTCCCCGAAAGGGGACAACAAGCCCCCTGGAACGCCTGCTGTGTTTGGTCTTCCACCTCCTCAAAGCCACCTTCCTCCTCTGTCTCCTCTTCTTCAGACTCCCAGAGTCTGGGGGCTTCCACTGCCCAGCATGGAAGATTATACACAGGTCAAAGTCTGGGGGCTTCCACTGCCCAGCATGGAATATTATACACAGGTCAGAGTCTGGGGGCTTCCACTGCCCAGCATGGAATATTATACACAGGTCAGAGTCTGGGGCTTCCACTGCACAGCATAAAATATTATACACAGGTCAGAGTCTGGAGGCTTCCACTGCCCAGCATGGAATATTATACACAGGTCAGAGTCTGGGGGCTTCCACTGCACAGCATGAAATATTATACACAGGTCAGAGTCTGGGGGCTTCCACTGCACAGCATGGAAGATTATATGCGTTGCCTCTGTCTGCGTTATTATAAGTGTGTACTGTTAAGTAGTACTATTCCTATCGGTTTAATCCCTGTTACGTCCACTATTAGGGGACGTGTATATGGCATGGATTTTTGGAACAGGGAGATGGAAAAAGATGCTTGGTCGGACCTCCTACTTCGAATTTGGGGCACTGCACGTGCAATCTAAGGTGCCACCAGATAGGAGAGGTGTATTAAGTTGTACTACTCATTCCTATCAGTTTAATACCTGTTACGTTACCTATCAGGGGACGTGTATATGGCATGAATTTTTGGAACGGGGAGATGGAAAAAGATGCTTGGTCGGACCTCCTACTTCGAATTTGGGGCACTGCACGTGCAATCTAAGGTGCCACCAGATAGGAGTGGTTTATTAAGTTGTACTATTCATTCCTATCAGTTTAATACCTGTTCCGTCACCTATCTTTCCTCCCAATAGCACATCCTATATGTCATCAACCGGCCTGTGTGTATTTAGAGAACCACACTTTAAGGCCCTTAACCTGGGACAAGGTGGCTTGGCTATCAGAATTGCCTGAGATCCTTAAAAACTCGTCAAACCCCCTAATCAGACACTCACTATCATACTGGAAATGGGCCAAGAAACACAAGGGTTTGTTCCCTGGATCCACCCAAATGACCCCAATTCTTGACCACCCTCAGGCCCCGAAACACATGAGCACAACATCACAACACTGGTGGAGGTCAAGGAAACTAGATAGACTGGGAGACTGGTTAGTAAAGGGCCAGATGCTCACCTATGAGGAACTGAGGGACAAGCATGAGATACCGCTGTCAGAACATTACAATTACTGTAGGCTGAGCCATTTCATACACTCCCTGACCCAGAAACAGGGGACACCGGTCTTCAATTGGTTCTCCAAAATTTGTAAAGATAAACCTCTATTCAGGGGGATCATTGGGTCGCTTTACAAATATAAAACATTTGTTAATGGTTGAAGCGACACTGGGGGAAGGACCGGAGTGGGGGAGCCCTGGAGACCCTTCAGAAGCAACCGGCGGCAAAATCATCCCAGGAAAGGAGAGGTCGCTTACTGAAGCCTGCCCTAGGGTAACCCAAGGGTGATTGCCCAGGTTAGATATTGTAAATAATAAGCTAATACTGCTGGAGGGATGATAGCTAATAGGACTTTGGTGTTTCCTGCAGATATACTCTTTACTATTGTCTGTTTTACCATGTTTTAGGAATCTCTTAAATTGCAATCACAGTAAAAAATAAGAAAAATTATTAACCTAAAAAGTAAAAACAAGAAGGAATAGCCAGCTAACTTTCTCAAAATGTTTCTATTGTAAATATGTATTTTTGCACAACTGTTATGCAAGACTGTACAAAAATGCTTTATTTTTCATTACATGCTGTACGCCTTCTAAAATAAAATAATTTAAATGCAAAAATTAGGTATTGTTGCAGCGACCAGAAAAATGTATATTAGTTTGCCAGGCAGAAAGTGCCCTAAAACATTGCGTCTTGAACCCTAGTTGGTGGCGGATAAGTCACGCAAGTCATCCGGCATTCAGGGATAAAATACAGCAGCGTGTGGACCATTATTAGCTCAAGGCAGCTCATCTATCAGGCCTTTTTTAATCGAATGTATCGCCCACTGTCAGTCCCTTCGGGATCCATCCCTCATTCATCTTAATAAAGGTGAGGTAATCTAGACTTTTTTGACCTAGGCGACTTCTCTTATCCGTGACAAAACCTCCTGCTGCACTGAAGGTCCTTTCTGACAGGACACTTGAAGCGGGGCAGGACAGAAGTTCTATGGCAAATTGGGATAGCTCAGGTCACAGGGCAAGCGTGCACACCCAGTAGTCAAGGGGTTCATCGTTCCTCATAGTGTCGATATCTGTAGTTATGACAAGGTAGTCTGTTACCTGACGGTCGAGTTGTTCTCTGAGGGTGGACCCCGAAGGGCTGTGGCGATGCATAGGACTTAAAAAGCTCTGCATGTCCTCCATCAACAACACGCCTGTAAAGAGTCCTCTCCTTGCCGGCGTGGTCGTGGGAGGAGGATGATTATGTTCACCTCTTCCGCTGTTAGATTGCCGTTGTGCTGTGACATCACCCTTAAACGCTGTGTAAAGCATACTTTTTAATTTATTTTGGTAGTGCTGCATCCTTTCCGACTTGTGGTAATTCGGTAACATTTCAGGCACTTTCTGTTTATACCGGGGGTCTAGTAGCGTGCACACCCAGTACAGGTCGTTCTCCTTCATCCTTTTTATACAAGGGTCCCTCAACAGGCACGACAGCATGAAAGACCCCATTTGCACAAGGTTGGATGCCGAGCTAGTCATGTCCCATTCCTCGTCCTCAGTGATCTCACTGAAGGTATGTTCTTCCCCCCAGCCACGTACAACACCACTGGTACCAGAATGGTGACAACGAGCACCCTGGGATGCCTGTTGTGGTTGGTCTTCCTCCTCCTCCTCAAAGCCACATTCCTCCTCTGACTCCTCTTCCTCACAATCCTCTTCCAGCGTTGCCGCAGGTCCAGCAAGCGATGCTGATAAGGCTGTTTCTGGCTGTGATTTTGACCACAACTCTTCCTCTTCCTCTTCAAGCTTCTACGGCCTGATCCAGCACTCTTCGCAGGGCACGCTCCAGGAAGAAAACAAATGGTACGATGTCGCTGATGGTGCCCTGGGTGCGACTGACCAGGTTTGTCACCTCCTCAAAAGGATGCATAAGCCTACAGGCATTGCGCATGAGCGTCCAGTAACGTGGCAAAAAAATCCCCAGCTCCGCAGAGGCTGTCCTAGCACCCCGGTCATACAAATACTTGTTAACGGCCTTTTCTTGTTGGAGCAGGCGGTCGAACATTAGGAGTGTTGAATTCCAACGTGTCGGGCTGTCTAAAATCAAGTGCCTCGCTGGCATGTTGTTTCGCCGCTGGATATCTGTTAAGTGCACCATGGCCGTGTAGGAATGCCTGAAATGGGCACACACGTTCCTGGCCTGCTTCAGGACGTCTTGTAAGCCTGGGTGCTTATGCACAAAGCGTTGTACAATCAGATTACACACATGTGCCATGCACGGCACATGTGTCAACTTGCCCAAATTCAATGCCGCCAACAAATTTCTTCCGTTGTCACAAACTACTTTGCCAATCTCCTGTTGGTGCGTAGTCAGCCGCTTATCCACCTGTGCGTTCAGGGCGGACAGGAGTGCTGGTCCGGTGTGACCCTCTGCTTTCAGGGAAGTCAACCCCAAGACGGCGTGACACTGCCGTATCCGGGATGTGGAATAGTACCTGTGGAGCTGGGGGTGGTGCCGTTGATGTGGAGCAAGACATAGCAGCAGCAGAAGAGGACTCAGCCGAGGAGGTTATGGAAGAGGATGGAGTAGGAGGAGTAGAGGAGGTGGCAGCAGGCGTGCCTGCAAATCGTGGCGGTGTCACCAACTCCTCTGCAGAGCCACGTATTCCATGCTTGGCAGCAGTCACCAGGTTTACCCAATGCGCAGTGTAGGTAATATACCTATCCTGACCATGCTTTGCAGACCAGGTATCCGTAGTCAGATGGACCCTTGCCCCAACACTGTGTGCCAGAGATGCCATTACTTCCTTTTGCACAATCGAGTACAGGTTGGGGATTGCCTTTTGTGCAAAGAAATTTTGGCCGGGTACCTTCCACTGCGGTGTCCCAATAGCTACAAATTTTTTGAATGCCTCAGACTCCACCAGCTTGTATGGTAAAATTTGGCGCTGCAGCATTTGCGGGTGTGCCGTTGCCACTACCGGCTTGGAATTTAATGTGGCTGTATGAGAAGAATAGTCGGCACTGTGAGAGAGATAGCGATGACACTGAGGGGAAATTGATATTGGACTGTCAGCGTTTATAGATCATGGTAATATTCGAAAATCAGTAATGATATCGGGAAGTCACTATTGATTTTAGGTGAAACAAAGTTGAATTCAATGATGATATTGGAGAAGGGAGTGAGTGTTACTATTGGGGGACATGGACATGAAAATATTTTATCCAGGGGGACGAGAGCAAGATAGACAGAGAGACAAATAGAGTTAGACAGAGACAAAAAAAGAGTGACATAGGGAAAGACTATGCTAGAGAAACACATTCAGACAATGAGATGGATTGGTAGAGAGAGGCAGACATAGACAGTGAGATGGAAACAGACATGCGACATAGAGTGAATGTAACAAAGAGAGACAAAGAAGCAGAAAAACATACTCTATACAAACTAATGCCTGTAAACTAAGGTATTATTCATAACTCATTATATATATATATATATATATATATATATATATATATATATATATATATATATATATATATTGTGACAGCGTGCCACCCAGAGGTCAGTGTAAACTGGAGAGCTTTAGCTATTTCTCTCCAGGAGGGATGGAATTAACTCCTAGGAGCTACAAGCAAAAACACCTGTGGACTACCTTTAAAAGAAAGAAGTGACGTTTTGAGGCAGGAGTGGAGACTGCCACCTTGATAAGAGCCTGTGGGACTGAAACAGTTTGCCTGTGTGGAACTGCAAGTCATGAAGAGAAGCCTCAGTTTGAGGGAGAATTTGAACACGTGAAGTTTTGGAGTCGGTAGACACCCGTCCAGTTAGAAGCTGCATTTAGACTATGCACCAGCACCCTTGTGAACAGGGAAGATGACCTGCAGAGTTGCCTTAAAGGAACGCCTTGCATACACAGCCAGAGAGACGCACTTACTGCAACCAAGAACCTCCACTGAGTTCTACAGCCTGCTGAAGACAAGGTACCAAAATGTATGGTTTCTTTGATACACCCCCTGGGAAGGGATTGTATGTTGAAGCATATTTTTTACTCAAGTGTAAAAATTGCTTATCAATTTATTGGGAGGAAAGCACCTGGAGAGTAGGGAGGGCCACTGCTCTAAACCCAATATTGTATTGGAACAATAAAAGTGTACTTCAGAAATAGTGATTGAAACTGTGCATGCAGAGAATATAGTCCTGTATTTTTCTATTTTTTACCCTGAGGCAGAAAAGCTGCCCAGGCATAGAGAGGGCATTCCTGCAAGTGAGTAAGGACATACCTTTAGATTTAGTTTATTATTATTATTTAGTTTTTAGTTTATTTTCACCAAATGTTTTATATTGTTTTGCTTTTCTTGTCAAATTAAATACTGTCCTCTGCACTACAGCTGTGTTGTCTCTGGGAGGTTGTTTCAAAGCTGAAAACAATAGCCAAAAATAATGTCTGTGAGGTTGCTTTGCCACAATATAGATAGATATATAGATAGATAGATAGATAGATAGATAGATAGATAGATAGATAGATAGATAGATAGATAGATAGATAGAGGGTGGGAGAGATAAGGGAGTATTCCTTATTCCTTATGTTGTAGTCTTTGTGTCACAAAACCGACTGAGGTTCTTGTGCCCCCTGAGTGGCACCATCTGTATTGTGTTGCTGGCTGCCCG
Organism: Discoglossus pictus; assembly: GCA_027410445.1. Lineage (NCBI taxonomy): Eukaryota > Metazoa > Chordata > Amphibia > Anura > Alytidae > Discoglossus > Discoglossus pictus. The sequence continues at coordinate 93,296,246 of CM050172.1, forward strand.
CTGTGGAACAGGTGCCACGTTGTCAAAAACAGATTTGATCTGTGTTATCTTTATGTATTGTTGCAACTCATAAGGTTCTTTGTTGCTTGGTAACCAGGTCATACTGATATCACTGTTAGGTCCCTAAATAACTCAATGTGAGCACGAAATATAAAGGACCAGGTGAGCAGGAGCCCCCAGTTCCTCGCAGCATCTGGCTTTTCCTCTAAGGAGATGCAGGAAGCTGATTAAACCTCTCAATCATGACCGAATTATGTTAATTTTACTAATAAAATATATATATATATTTTTTTTGCATTTGATAATTGTTGCTTATGAGATTTATATTTAATTACAAAATTTAATTTTTAAAGAAAAACAATAAATAATAGGTCCAGGATGGAAAAATCAATGTAAAAAAATATCTTAAAAATATATATTATGCACTTCATTATGTTGTTTGGACACAATTAATTAATTCAGTCCGTTTTGGAACAACTCACCTAGGCAGGGTTTAGTTTCTTTGTTGTATCTGATCTGAACGTACATGATAATAATATCATTATAAATGAAAAAAAAAAATAATCAAGCAGTATATATCGCGCCCTGCTCTAATTTAATAGCTCTGTAACTCGGCAAAATTTAAATCCTTCAGCCGTTGCTGGTCTCATGTTGCAAATACGGGCATGGAATTTAATGTGGCTAACAGTTTGGTGCTTTTGAGCTTATTCTATTTATTTTTCATGTAAGTCTCTTGATATTGCCTTCTTTATCTTCCTTTCTGTCTTTATACAATAACCGAATAAGCAGGTGTGGTGCAGGGGGTGACGTGCTCTGGAGCCTTCCTCGGGTCAGGGAGGGGGCAGTGCTGTGTCATTTTTTTTGCCTCCTTGGCTACAAACCCCCTGGCCATAAATTGGTCATTGCCTATTTAAAAAAAGAGCTCCAGGAGGTGGCAAACAAATTAGTACACATTGTTTTTGCACCAGAGCCCTCCATTCTTTAGTTTTGCCAATAAGGTTTAACACAATTTTAGGTTCAAAATGTATTGCACATTATCAAGTGTAGCTGTTCAAAAGAAATATAGGACTGCAGCTGTCTTGTAAGGGCTATTATACATCCTAAAATCATTTCAAAACAATGTTAGTGGAGATACCTTTTAATAGCTAGCTGAGTAAGACTGGATGGACAACTTTTAAGGTCGAAACCTCGTTATCAAAGTAAGTTCTGAAATGAAATCTTTCAGTTGAGAACTTGCTTTGATGAAGGGCCTATGACCTTGAAAGCTTGAAATCCAGTCCTACCGAGTTAGCCATTAAAAGGATTCATCTTCACTACATTTTTTTCCGTTGCTCTATGGCTAAAAAAAACAGTTCTTCAACATGGCGTACTATAAATTCAGGACTCCGGTGTTCTGTTTAAATGAACATGGCCATAGTTTGTGCTCTGTGTTTTCATGGCTGGCTTTCCAATGTTAATAACTTACTGTATATCTTGCTCCCGCGTCCTATCTATTTACATGATACATGGTCCCAGCGTACAGATTTCCAATTCAGAGTTCAAGAAAATGTATATAGTGGAAACGGCGGAGCTGTTTGACTCAATCTATCACCTGCTGAGAGAACAGGAGCTGAGAAATATGTGCGAGGCCGGGAGGCTGGAAACGACCCAGCAGTGCTGTTCATGGGCCATATTTCAGCAACATCATCATTAATGTCCAATTCAAATGGGGGAGCATTGTAACTATAGACAATTTAATCTGGATTGTTCTTGGTAGTACCTTGGCTAGTGCCAGTGTATACCTAATAATAGAAGGTTATTTTGGATTTTGATGTAAATTGATTATTACCCTTTCATTCTTTGCTGACATGTAACTTTAGCTGACTCAGGGGCTGCAAATATATATTATTGTGCAAATCCGAATACGATGGTGACTGGGTCATGCTGTGCGGTGTGGAGAAGGTAGACATGCTTGGAATGTAATATTGTCTGTCTTCATATGAGCATTTTTACTGGGAATACTTCTGATATTGAGCACTCCTACAGAAACAAATATTAATCTACTATTACTGAAATAAAAGCACAGATCTGGTAGCTTATAACAAAAAAGGTTGTCCAAACTATCTATGTAAATGAAAAAATCCTATTTTGGTGTCTTCTTAGGATAAATATCTTACTGTAGCATTACCTGTCGATTCAATCAATGGAGTTATATGTCACATTGAGATAGCACTATGCAGAAAACTTCAGAAAGCATAGAAAGCACGATTTAACTTGTCTTGCATGCATATTACAGATAGGAACTCCTTTATTCTATATCTCCCTGCTGCTTCTGCTGGAAGGCTATTCCATTTATACACAACGTGAAGTAACTGCAAAAATATATTATTAAATAAAAGGTTATATTTCTTTTTTTTGTTTTCTAAACTTCAGCACCATATCCATTATCCATTATTATATCCATATCCACTCCCACATGTAAACCCTTATGTTTTAGGCTTTAAACTTATCCCTGTTTGAGCAAAGATGAGTTAAAGGCATATCTAAGTGAGCTGGATTTTGAATTAGCAGAGTATGCAAAAAAAAATTGCAAAAAAAAAAACTAAATAAACATTTAAACTTACATTTAAGTCAGCAAAACCTCTTGTAATTTCTGACAGTTGCAAATTAGGGTTAACACCATCCAAACCCAGGCTAAATTAGCATAAAATTAAAAATAATTTAACTAAAACATTTGATTTAAACTGTGGGGTTCCTATTTGTGCTGTAAAGCAGCCTGGGATATGTAGTGTATCACTGATATGTGCTATGTATTGTTTCATAGAGGCAGGAAGCTGCATTGAGATTGACTGTGCAAGCAACAGCAGGTCAATAGTGGGTTAATATTGCCCCCCTGATGCTGCATGCTGATTGGGTGGTATTAGGTGACTGTGTAGACACCCCATAAAATGTTTTATGAGATGTGCTGCGTACAAATAGGCTGCTTTGTGCCTAAGGAGTGCAGAAATGTATTAATCAATGAAACTTGGATATGCCTTTAATCAATTATTGAGAAACCAATTAATACAGCTGCTATGTGATTAACTCATGTGTGCTCCAGTAGCGAAAATCTTAAAGAGTAACACATGCGTATTAATTGTGTGAGTGGGGCCGTCACAAATAAATAATTGTTCATAGTAAATTAAGGACTGGAGATTGCCACACTTGTGATCTGCATTATCAATATATACCTAATGTACAGAGGAAGATTAAATGGCCACTAAAATATTGTTTTCACTTTTCTATACAGATAATATTCCAAAGAACATGCCATCTGGGGAGTGCAATATTCAGGTCAGATATAACCAAAGTACAAAACATACTCAAACTGGAGGTACGAAAGCAAATATAAATATAAATAAATGCAGCTGCCACTAAGACATTATATTCACACTTCTAGACATTGGTGCAACTCTCTGGAGGACCATCTGTTGAGTGCAACAATCTTGCCCATTTAACCAAACAGTACATAACAGTATAGATTATGAAATAAAGCCTGTTTATTTCAGATTTCTAAATACATTTTGCCTACTAACAATTCTAGTTCTCCAAATTGTAAATGTGACATTTTGGACTTCATTATAATGACTTTTACTCTGCAAACGCATTATTGACATCATCACAATTCATATATTTAACCTTTGATTTTTAGAAGATAGAGAGGATTTAATCATCTTCAAATATGAATGCACGCAAGTAGTTTTTTTACTCTTCAGAGTGTGGAAATTGTTCTTTCTCCAGAATAATTTGTTGGTGGATAGGAAAGAAAAATCTGAACCACGAAATAAACATTGAGATAAATACCCATCAGGTTCTTCTCATGCAACAGGCTTCTTACCTGTTCCAATGGGATTATTGTGTCCTTCATCTGCTCCTGCAACTGCCCATTAAGATGGATGCATTTGTCTGCAAAGTTGTCCCACAAGTCTGTATTAAGATCCACTAATAAATTAGCAACATTGAAAACATTGCATCATGAAAGATTTTTAACAAGTTTCAAAGGTTGCATGCAAGACATTAGTGTCTCACAATGACTAGTAGAAGCTGTGAAAAAGGTTCACAGTAGCTGCAAATAAACAAACATTTCACATGACCCTGTACTGCACTCTGTAACTCTTGTTCCCGTAAGCTGAAGAGAGTGAGCATCGATAGCTTATTCACTTATTTTATTCTGGCTTGAAGGCCGGAGTAAACTCATAGTAATTAGTTACATAGTAATTAAGGTTGAAAAAAGACTTTCAGTCCATCAAGTTCAACCTGTTAAGATCTCCTCTGATCTGCAATATGAGGATTAGTTATTAATTAATTATTTGTTAAATAATTATTAATAGTATAGTATTGGAGGATGAATAAAGAGTTAGTCCATCAAGTTCAACCTTTTTAGATCTCTATTGATCTTTTTAATGTGGACTATTTATTATTAATTGTTAATTGATCCAGAGGAAGGCAAACAGAAAAAAAAAAAAACAATGAAACTTCGCCAATTGTCTCATAAGGGGAAAAAAAGCAAAATTCCTTCCTGACCCCAGAAACTGGCGATCAAATTTGGATCAATATTCCTTTGCTAGTTATCTAGGATAGCCTTGAATGCCCTCTTTATTCAAAAATATATCTAACCCCTTTTTGAAGTTGTCTATAGAATTCGCTGTTACCACCTCCTTTGGTAGAGAATTCCACAGTTTAACCTCCCTAACTGTGAAGAACCCTTTTCTTTGTTTAAGGTGAAATCTTTTTTCCTTTCACCTCAAAGGGATGTCCTCTTGTCAGTTGAAAATCTCTTGCTACAAAAAGTTCACTTGACAAAGCCTTATATAGACCCTGGATGTATTTAAATAGGGTAATCATATCCCCCCGTAGATGCCTTTTTTCTAGCGAAAATAAGTTTAATTTGGTTAGTCTTTCTTCATAACTTAGCCCCTCCATTCCCCTTATTAGTTTTGTAGGCCTTCTCTGTACTTTTTCCAGCTCTAAAATGTCCTTTTTATGAAGTGGTGCCCAAAATTGTCCTCCATATTCCAAATGAGGGCGTACTAGGGATTTGTATAGTGGCAGAATTATATCTTCTTCCCTGGCTTCTATACCCTTCCTAATACATGCTAATATTTTATTTGCCTTTGCAGCTGCTGCTTGGCATTGAGCGCTGTTACCTAGGTGGTTGTCCACTAGTACTCCCAAATCCCTTTCTCCATTATTGCTCCAATATTGCTTGTATTGTAATAATCCTGACCACTGCAAACTCAAATCCAACAATATATGGACTGGGAACAGCAAGATGTGACTATTCTAAAGTCCTAAATTACAGCACCATCTCATCCTCCACCTGAGGAATCTGTATGTGGACCAAGAAGCCAATGTCAGAATCAAACGTGGAACACCTGAATGGTTCAAGATCCGGAAAGCAGCCCTACAAGGTTGAATATTGTCACTTTATTTATTGAACCTATATGCAGAATACATTATGCATAAGGTTGGGCTGGATAAATCTGAAGCAGGAATCACTATGGCTGGAGACATATCAATAGCCTGAGATAAGCAGATGATTCTACTCTGATGGCTGACAGTGAGTATCTAAAGGTTGAAAGACGAGTGTAAAAGCTGGCCTGCTGCTCAAAGTTGCAAAAAATGAAGATCATAACAAACAGCATTCTCAGTTCCTGGCAAATAGATGGGGAAGAAGTGGAGGCAGTGACAGATTTTATTTTCCTAGGCTCCAAGATCTCAGCCCATGGTGACTGCAGCTATGAAATTAAAAGATGCCTGCTTCTGGGGAGGAAAGCTATTGCAAATCTGGATAAGCTATTAAAAAGCAAAGATATTACACTATTAACAAAGTTCTGTATAGTTAGAACTATGGTATTTTTAGACTTAACATGTGGATGCGAGAGCTGGGCTATAAAAAAGTCTGAGTGCAGTTGAATTCATGGCTCAGAATTGTGGTGTTGGAGAAAAATGCTCAGAATCTCTTGGACTGCAAGAAGATCCAATCAATAGACGCTAAGGAAATCAAGGCAAACCGTTCACTGGAAAATATGATCATGAGCCGGAAGCTCAAATATTTTGTCCATATCATGAGAATACAGAATTCCCTAAGGTAGAGCTTAATGGAGCTCAAATGGGGAGTAAGTGAGAAATGTGCCTGGTGTGCTGCAGTCCAAAAGGTCCAGAGAGAAGGACACAGTTGATCGATTAAACAACAACAGACATATATGTCCATGGCTTACAAAGTTGTTAATATTGTTATTTTGAGACATACTTGAGAAGGCAGAATTCCCTAGAGAAGATGCTAAGAAAGATTGGAGGCACACAAAGAAGGGGACAGCAGAGACATATATGGATAGATGAAGTCATTGAAACAATGAGCATGAGTTTGAGTGAGCTCAGAGAGGCAGTGGCTGACAGATATACCTGGCATGCTGCAGTCCATTGGATCGCAGAGAGTTGGGCCAGACTGAACAACTAAATAACAATAACAACATAGCCATTGACATAAACACAATCTAGAGAAAGAAAGACTCAGTGTATGAGTGCAAAATTCCATTTCTGTTTGTTAAAGCACTTCATGAGAGCTGGATCATGAGGGTGAGTTTATCTATTAGTTGATTGTGAGATGACAATATTTTTTGTTAGATAATTGGATAAGATCGAAATTGACAACACATCCCTTTTCCCTCACACGGGCAAAAGCAAGAAGTTTGCATGAACAGAATCTGTATGAATGTGTTAGTGTATACCTCCAGTATTTTGTGTCCATGTTATGGCATTTGCACAATATCTGTGGTCACATTTGGGCAAGAAACCAACTTTTCTCATCCCTCACTGAATTTCAAGAAATATTTCCAATATATATATATGAATCTAATGTACACAGTGTTATATTCTTTTTCATTCTTTTTCTTTTTTTTTTTATTATCAATATCCTGCAATTTTAACACAACTACACACAACATAATGTTTTGCAGCATGAATTAATCTGTATGAGATCCATTCACGCTGATTTACGGATCTTCTTCACGCAATTACTTCTGCAGTTAAACCTATCACACATTTCATTTATAAACTCAGGGAGCCATTTTTCAATCTAAGCCTTCCAGTTTTCTTCACAAGCAGGGCATTTCTGTACTCAGAGATTGATAAGTGTGCCAAATAGGACACAAGCATGTATACACTTATAAACAGCACCCACATTGTGTATATATTTGCAAGTAAAAACACTTGTAAATACACACACACACACACATATATACACAGGATGCACTTACCCAAATTGTACACAAACAAAACATATGTGCAAATTATCCACACACAGACTAACCAATGCAGATGTGCTCAATATGTACAAATATAGAAAATACACTTGGAAAGATGTTTGACAACTACACACAATGCATACTGCAAAATTCACACTTCCACTTGTCCATACAGCCCTGCCATTTTGGAAAAGAGAATTGCAGAGAATAGGTTAAAACATTATGACTTGTTTTGAGAATTCTTATTACACTTTAAAAGATCATTGTATATATACTTCAAGTGATACAATGCGAAACAGGAGGTTACACAATCTTCTGTCATCAAAGATACAACTAACATCCCTTACTGAAACCAACATTGAATTCAAATGTTATGATGCAATAAATATTGGTACCTTAGAGATCTCTATGATTAGATGTATACAATAAACTTGACATCCAGTAATGAAACAGTAAATAACCTGATGAAAACAGGAAGTTAAACATTGACCCTTTCAGGAAGTGATACATTTTATCACACAGGAATTGATACAATGGAATACACAGGTGCACTAATCAAACATACCGATAGGGTATTTAAAGTCAGAACTTAACCGTGGCTCAGACTATAATTTCAAGCCTCTCAGGAAGCTGCATAGTTGGCGAAATGCTTGTCAGGCAGTCCCTAGACAGATTTATTGATCCTTTAAAAGGTGTGGATTGTAGCTATGAGGTTCCTTATGTAGATCATCTATTATATCAATTGATTTGTGGATAGATGTTACATCCTATAGCTTATAATAATATACTAAATGGAAGCTCAATTACTCACTAAGGACTCAAAGGGTTTTTATCTATCGTTTTCAAAATGGGACAATATATACAGTACCATTAAGAAACAGATAGAAATGGATTATTCCTTCTAGATGATACCTCTTTTATTTTAGTCCTCGATTACCAAGTATTGACAGGAATGGTTTATTTTTTCCTGCTATTTATTGGATAGAACAATTAGCCAAATTTGGGGCTTCAACTAGTGAGCCTTCCAGGCAGGAGGACCCACTGGGGTCATAGGCCTGCTCTCCTCACTATCCTTACTTTTCTTGAACGGAAGGTATATAGAGGTATTGTTTTGCATGGTGATGAGGCACAAAAAGGATATGCCCCAGCTGAGAAATGATATGGTGTATAACTGTTCCTTTTTTAATCTTCACAGTGTGATTTTTTTTTTTGATAATTAGTAAATACAGATGTTTTAACACTCATTCCCACTATTTTTCTGTAAAGAGAATAACAGTATTTTTTTATATAAATTGGTTTTAAGCAACCAGGGAACAAATGTATATATATATATATATATATATATATATATATATATATATATATATATATATATATATATATATATATATATATATATAATCTGACTAAGGGCATCATTAACCAGGAGAAAAGTCATAGATATAGTATTTAATTAATAAAAAAACATTGATGGCTCTGCAGGTACCTGGAAGGATCCATGATATGTTGGTGGAACCTGTGTGTGTGAGAGGGGCGTTTCACTGTCTGGAGAACTGTGGTTGCATTGAATGGGCCAGTAAGGGGGGGAGGGGTTTGGTATCAAATTCAGTCTTATCCTATTCAAAAAAAGCTCTGTAGTTCTGCCTGTTCCCCTTCCCATGCCTCTCGTTCTACTGATAACTACAAACACATAGCCTCAACATCCAGCTTTTGGGATGTGATGTAAGAAACACAAAATTGATTCATTTACTCAAAAATAGTTTTCAAAAGATTTAAAACTGTTCTATGTCCATGGTTTACAAATTTGCTAATATTGTTAATTTGATACAAACATGACAAATGAGTGTATTTATGTTGAACTGCAGTGGTCTTTTAAGTTAACAGATGCTCTATGATGTTGTGTATACTTAGAAGATTTGAGGTAGTTTGGGTGTATATCTATAGTAAGAGGTGCTGATTCCAAACATTTTGTAATACTATTCTTTAAAATTGCATAGACATCCCACTTTGGCTCACTAACGATTTTACAAAATAGAGAGAAATCGGAAAAAAATATCAAAACTTTATTCAAATACTGAGTAGCACAATAAAAAAAATGTGTAAAATAATAGAAAACATAGGATAGGAACATTTTGTATATTGATACTGAATAGAGCAAATTAACAATATTACTATGATTCCCAAAAGCAGATCTGGGCATTTTACGGCCTGCGGGCTGCCCCTTTGCGGGCCATGGGCCGGATGTGGCACCCGGGCCGTAAAATGAGGGGAATTCCCAGTGATGTCATGTGACCCTGCAGTATGAAGCACCGGCAGGGGAGGGATACCCAACCTCTGAGCAATGGGATCTGGGACAGGGACTGTAACTTACAAGTAAGATAAGGGGGGGGGGGGGAGTGGGCCATGGGGGTTTTAAGGGCCTATTTTTTGTGTGGGGGCAGTGAATGGTGCTGCTGAGGGGGCCTTGGGGGTAAATATGGCTGCTGAGGGTGGTGTGGGGGGTGAATATGGCTGCTGAGGGGCTTGGGGAGATGAATGGGGTGACAAGGGGGCCTTGGGATTTTTGGGGGAAGTGAATGGTGCTTTTTTTCAAGGGGGGGAATGGTGCTTCTGTGGGGGCCCGGTGGGGTTGAGGAGTGAATATTGCTGCTGAGGGGGGCCTGGGGGGTTTGTGGCATGAATATGGCATCTGAGGGGGTTGAATGGAGGGGTGAATGGAGCTGCTGAGGGCGCCTGGGGGGGGTAAATATTGCTGCTGAGGTGTAAGGAGGGGTGAATGGTGCTGCTGAGGGGGCCTGGGTGGTAAATATTGCTGCTGAGGTGGAAGGAGGGGTGAATAGTGCTGCTGAGGAGGCCTAGGGGGTGTTTGACAAGAAAATGTGTGTGTGTGTACATATATGGCACTGGAGGGTGGCCCTCCACAACAGTCCCAGTTTCTCATGTGGCCCTTTTGGCAAATTAATTGCCCACCCTTGACCAAAAGGGTTCCTCCTAAACCTAAAGGTGCAGCAAATTACTGTCACTCCAAATCTGACTAGTCCCTATTATATGAAGTAGATGAAAGGAAAGAAACAGGGCAACTGTTAGTTAGATACAACGAACAAAGTCTCATGGTAACTATTATAAAAGCGGGTTGTTTGACCACAGATATTAATAAGTACGTGAAACTTTAAATTAAGACTATCAATTGTTATATTCTCTAATTGCACCATTGGACGGGTATTTGTTAGTGAAGATCACTGTTTTTTTGCATAGTAACTTAATAGGAAAAATGATAGCCTAAGATATATGAATGGTCACTAGATTCTCGAAATTCTAATTTAGAACATATATTGACTGAAATATAAAATAGATGAATACATATCAACATGCTAATTAACTGGCAAGCCCTAAAGCTCTTTCTTTTCCTTTTGTAATATATAAAACACTATTGTGTATAGCTGTTTATTCACTCTGTATAACTAGATTGTTATTTGAGAGCTCTTTAATTACTAGGTTGCAGTTTTGTAAACCATAGTAACAAATGTTCATGCAAATATCTCAGTAGCCAATTTACTCAGCAGCTGATATACTGGTAAATAAATACACATTTAAGCCATTAGCCATTATGCATTATAGTCTTCTATAGTTGGCTTCATTATGATTCCCTTTTGTTATGTATTGCATTGTTACTAAGTGTTAAGTAAGCCTCTGATGTAAGTTAGTTTTAATAGCAGCCGGTTGTTCGCTGGGAATAGAGCCTTTACTACAAGACACAATTAACATCCTTATACACTCTCTCATCATCTCTCGACTCGACTACTGCAACTCACTTTTCGCTGGCCTACCTACCACCCGACTATCTCCACTACAATCCATTATGAATGCCTCCGCTAGACCCCTCTTCCGTTCACAATGTTCAGTGTCTGCATCAAATCTCTGTCAGTCACTCCACCGGCTTCCCTTAGCCTCAAGAATAAAATTTAAAATCATGACCTAACTAAGCTCTCAACAATAGAGCTCCCCATACATCTCTGCTCTCATCTCTAAATACTTTCCCGCCCGCCATCTTCTAATGAACTTCTTCTTTCTACAACTCTTGTCACCTCCTCTCACTCCCACCTCCAGGACTTTTCTTGTGCTGACCCTATTGTCTAGAACTCCTTGCCTCGCTCCACCAGATCATCCTCCTGCCTCAAAACATTCAAAACCTCACTAAAAACGCATCTCTTTAAAGAAGCGTAACACCTTCCACCCTAACACGCTCATCACCTCTCTCTCCCTCCTTTACCACACACAATATCTTTAGACTGTAAGTCTGTGAGTTTCAATCCTGCAATGTGCTTTGGAGAAAGCAATATGGACACTGGATTCCAAGCTCAAAGACTGGGCCCTCCTTGCTTTGCTATGTTTTAATTTGTATTTATCTTTGAACTGGAACTTAACTTATGTATAGCGCTACAGAATATGTCGGCGCATTATAAATAAACCATTATAATAATAATACTGCATATGATGTCAGAAAACAATCCCCTTTGACAAAGCCGCATAAAACAATGAAACGCGTGTAAGGCAGGTGCCTGACGTCGGACGTTGTAGTAGATGCTCTATTCCCAGCTGACAAGCTGGTGCCGCTAAAACTAAGAACTCTTCAGAAGCTTACTTAACAGCAATACAATATATATATAAAAAATGGGATTTGAAGCTAACTTTAGAACCCTATTCTGCCTTTATCAGATGGCTTTAAATGTGCCTTTATTTTCCAGAATGTCAGCTGCTGAGTTTATTGGCTACTGAGGTACTTACTGGGGCATGTGTTGCTATGGTTTATACTACTGTAACCTAATAACTAAAAGTCTCTCAATAAAAACTCCATTTATATAGAGTGAATAAATAAATAGATACAGGTGCATTTTTATACATTACAAAAGGAAGGGAAAGCGATTTAGCACTTGCCTGTTAATATGTATGTTGATTCTTAGTCAACAATTGGATATTTCTCTCATTATATAGGGCCTCATTCAATCCGGGACTGTTACTTGCAAGTAACTTTCTGATTTGCTACTTTTGGGCTACTTGCTCCAGTAGCTCTACTTTTACTCACCTATTCAATTGGCCGGGCGTGCAGTTTAGTCATTCTTCCCGATAATCAGAAACCATGCTATCGGTAGGAAGCATTTGCGTGCTTGAACATGATTGTGGCCGCAAGCCTGTAACTCATGTTTCAAGCCCACAAACTCTAAGCACTGCAAATATAAATGCAATCCAGCACTGTAAAGCAATGGGTGACATTAGGATTAAAAGCACAACATTCTCAAGCTGGCACATCGCCAAAATCAAATACTTTATTTCATGTTTAATTCCTGTCTAAAGTCCAACGGGCTTGAATGACCGCCAAGCCCGTAACTCGTTATGCAAGCCTGTAGGACTTCAATGAAATATGGAGGTTGATTCCAAAGTCAAACGGGCTTGGAGGTTGAAGCCTGTAGGACTTGATGATGAAAATTAAACATGAAATAAAGTATTTATTTTTGACGATTTGCGAGCTGGAGAATGTTGTGCCATTAATTCTAAGACCAAACATCACTTTCTATCACTTATTACTATGATTTGTACATAAGACTTTGAGGGACCTCCTTGGTACCAGTAACCTGTTGTTCATGTTGAGCCATTTACGGTCTTGACGGAAGGGTCAATGGGAGCAATTAAATAACGACTGGGGTTTTTTGCGGCCCCAACTCTTGGGGCCGTTAAAGATCAAAGGCTTGGATGGAAGTAAGCGATTTTGAGTAAAGTAAGAGATAGTAGCACGCAGTAAGTTACACAAATGAGACACTCAAGTAGAAGGCATTTGAATAGCAAAGTAACTTACTATCTCTACTTGCGGCCCCCGATCTCAAGTAAGTAGCAATTGAATGAGGCCCCTAGTGTTATAAATTAGAATTTCTAGTGTCTTAGTGACCATCCAGCTATCTTAAGCTGTTATCTAAAGTTTCTATGGAAGATCTTCTTCCAATGGTACAATTATAGATCTTCTTTTTGCATATCAAAGCAGTATTAGCTTGAGGAATATAACTATTCGAAGTCTTAGTTTAAGTTTCACATACTTGTTAATACCTGTAGTCAAGACTATTTTCTGTGTATTAAGCTGGATAGAATAAAATTAAACACAGTCCTTGAGTACAAGAGATATATGCCCAATCTGATAGATGTGACATGCATATTCCCCTAGTTATGGGATATTTCATATTTCCAGGCAGGGAGATAATGAGATCTTGTCATGGAGAAGATGGACAACCTCAACTTGGAGAGGCCCAGAAGTCCCTGGTACCTGACAAACCTGTTTTAAGATGTCTGAAAATATTATGTATTTTGTCATTCATATGTGGAAGCTCAGCCTCATTGTAATGCCTGATCACCTCCAGCTACAAAGGGACAGACAGATCGTCTTATACTATGGAGATGTCTTGTGGTTTTCTCTTTTTTGATAATCTGTTAAATTTCAGTATTAATACTGATGATAATTATGTATTTTTATTAAAATCCATTAATATGAAAAACTATGAAGAATGTGTTATTTTTCTAAATATTACCAAAAATAACAACTATTGCTTTTTTATTGTTTTGTTTGTTTTTTGCCTGAAGCTTAAGAGGCCAGCGTAGTACCATATTTCACTATGCCCAGCATTTAATGTATTCATTATTATTTACTTTTATCCTGTTCAGACAGCCAAAATGTGCGTTTCTGTTTATATGCTTCTACAAGTGGGACGTAACCCCAAGTACGTCAACCTAAGTCCCAGATCTTACAGTAAAACTAAATGAGCTTGGTCAAGAAACTCATTTAAGCTCAGACAAGCAACTCAAACAAGGCAAGTTAGTCAACAGTAAAACAAAATTGCATTTATTAGTTAAATGCATTTTACTGATGAAATATATTCAATTTTTATTATAGTTTTTGCTCCTCTAATTATTTTATCTTGTATCAGTGCATAAGTTTATGTCATTATTGGTATAACTATGGGCGTAGAAGCCAAAAACATCTGGGGGGATAATTCAACTCTACTCCCAGGATAGGAAGCCGGGGGAGCCCCATTGCTGCAGTGCCACTCAAAAACTTTTCATTTACTTTTTTTTATTCTTCATACCCCTTCCCCCAATATAATAATAAAAATATATATATATAGTAAATAAATAGTACATCTGTGTTCACACTTAAATGTCTAAAACAAGCTCAGAATTCCGAGAAAAACAGTTATTACACTGCATTCTGGGAAACTGAGTTGGGACATGCAAATGTGTCCACAAATGCCTCACTCTTCAATCCATAGCCATTATCAAACATGGCTTCCTTTACGCTTATGCCTGCGTCATTACACAGCTTTAATGCAAAGCCAAGGTTGGATTAAACACAAGCTGGGAATCCTATCCATGCACAGCTATTTCAAGCTTACTGGCTATCATCAGTATGGAGCGGGATCTCAGCCTGTGTTGTGGAAATTATGAGTAGGTAGTTCACCACAACAATCATTTATAATATGGTGGGCAAAAGAGCGATAGAAGCCTCCACCGTACAGTAGTACAGTAAATAAGTAGTACATCTGTGTTCACATTTGAATGTCTAAGACAAATTAAAAAAACCTGCTTCCAGACCAGAATTCAGAGAAAAACAGTTATTACACTGCATTCTGGGAAGTTGAGCTGGGACATGCAAATGTGCCCACAAATGCCTTGATATATTACATACAATGCCCCTGCTCCCCAATATAAGTAAAAATAATTAAATATATACATTTATGGGTCAAAGCTTCATAGTGCTGGCCTCTAGTGGCCAAATCTGGTAATGCATAATTTAGTTTAATTTTGCTATTTTTGTGTCTCTTATTCATTTAATGGGGACGACAACCCTCCCCCCCCCCCCCCCCAATTATATAGATAATATAGATAATATAATATAGACTTAGAAATATATGGGTGGAACAGCACATATGTTATGAGGACAAAGTTATTCTCACTACAGATTTGTTTAGCGAGAGAAAAAATGGCCGCCGAACAAAACGAAAACGAGGCTCCAGACGTAACTACACTACACTTACTCGCAATAATGAAACACATACTATGCGGAACGGATCACAGTCATATTAAACACCATTTTAACCACTACTACGCACAAAATGGCGGATGGAACGCAAATTGTAAGCTGGAACGCAAATATCGCATGCGTATTGCGTTCTAACGGTCTAACTTTCCAGAATGTTCTACAAGTTTATAAATACTGTCTATTTCACAGAGAAAAATACATTTCTCCTCAGGTGATGAACAGAGTGACTTCTGAGATAACTGCTGCTAAAACTTGAGAAGATAATTCTTTCCTAATTTACTACTTTACATTGTGCAAATTACAACTGAGAGGTAAGCTATAATATATTACTTATTTTATTATCAAGACAGGACATCAAAAAAAAAAATTAAAGAAGACAAAGAGGTTTATGTATACTGACACGCACATATATGCGTATAATGTATACTGACATGTGACACGCACATTTATGTGTATAATGTATAGTGACATGTCACACGCACATTTATGCGTATAATGTATAGTGACATGTCACATGCACATTTATGTGTATTGCCCCTGCAACAAACTAATTAAACAACTACATTTAAATTACATTACAAAAAAATAAGTTGGGACTATTAAAATACTATTAAAATATGAGTCATGTATACTGATATGTGACACGCACATATATGTGTATCATCTATAGTCACATGTCACACACACATTTATGTATGTTGGCCAAAAATAAAAATAAGGTTAATTTAACAATTAAAATATGATTCATGTATAGTGATATGTCACACGCACACAAAAAAATTACTTTCAACTATGGAAATGTGCTTCATGTATGTGACATAAAAATAAAAATAAGGTTAATTTAACAATTAAAATATGATTCATGTATAGTGATATGTCACACGCACACAAAAAAATTACTTTCAACTATGGAAATGTGCTTCATGTATGTGACATATGTGTGTAGACCCCACCAAAAAATAATGTTAATTCAAATTAATTACAGAAGTATATTTCAATGAAATTAATTTACTGCAATTCAATAGATCACCTAAAACTCAATCTTTCTACTTTTTTTAATATTCAAACAGACTCTGCATCAACAGCGTCTCTCAACAATTTGCACCGTGCACTGTGAAGCACAATCCCTTTTAAAGAACACCAACAAAGAAGAAGAGGTAAGATACAAAAATACTTTAATTGCTGAAAAGGCCATGGTTTGTTAAATACAAATAAAAAATTCTATAATTCACTATTTCACTTTATTTTTCAAACAGACACTACAAGAAGACCGGCAGATTAAGATTGGCAGGAGAGGACCCTCTGTCATTCCACACTTCAATCAAGGTACAGTATTAAGTATAAAAAAGAACCGAACCATGAGCCTTATTCAATTGCGAGTTGGCTAATTGAATAGGGCTTTATATAAGCACATAATAGATTTTTTAGACAGACATTTTTAGTTACTGAACATCTAACCACAATCAAGGTCTTCACTAACTAAAAACTTCTGTCAAAAAATATTTTATGTGCTTATATAGAGCCCTATTCAATTGGTCAAAACGCAATTGATTCAGGACCTAAATATGTTTAATGGCCGAGGGCCTCATTCAAATGTGATTTGCCCATTTCAATAGGGCTCTATATAAGCACATTTGGCTCAATTTAACTAAAAACTTCTGTTCAAAAATATGCTCTGTGCTTATATAGAGCCCTATTGAAAAACCAAATTCAATGAGGCCCTCACAATATAACAAATCCAGCAAACAAAGGCCCTCATTCAATTGATATTTTGGACAATTCAATAGGGCTCCAAATAAGCACATTTAGAACCCTATTGAATTGGCCAAACTGCAATTGAATGAGGGCCAAAGTATGCAACATATGGTACACACAAACTGGTACACACAAAACAGGATTGTAACAAACACATAGGGCCTCATTCTATTATCGGCCGTAAATCGGCCGTAAGGCTGCGATTCCTTGCGAGGGTTCAGTTAACTCGCGATTCTATTATACGGCCCCGCAAGGATCTCCTTTTACGGCCGGCCGCATATCTTGGAACCGGCCGTAATCTGTGAAATATAAAAACTCAAAAATAAATTCAAGCCTGCACTGTACAGCTCTGTAAATGCTAGGGATCATATTGGGGGACATGAGGATTAAAAGGAACCCACTCTCAAGCTTGCACATCTGCCCAAACCCGAGTTCTAATTAACTGTTTATTTGCCGGCTGCGGCGTGGGCGTGTCTGAGGTGCTCCAAGCACTCTGGACTTTTTACATGTATATTTTACGGATATTAAAAATAAAATATTTTACGGATTTGAGTACAGGATAATTATGTGCTATTTTTTCTAACACCTAAAATCCCTTTATAGTCTTCTCAAAGTGCAGGATGGCTTTATTTGGGCTATTTTATGTGCTTAATTGGTGCTAGCGAGACCTTTTTCCTGCAAGTAACTGCGGCTCGTTTTTAGCCTTGCAGAGAGGTTTCCCGGAGCAATTGAATTGCAAATCTCTTGCGGCCGTTTTAGATCAAAGGCTTTCCTCCGGCGCGATCGGCCGCAAGAGATAGCAAGGCACCGGCCGCAAGCCTGCCGGAATCCCCGGCCGTAAGGGAATAGAATAGCCGAATAGCTTGCGGCCGGTCCTTGCGGCCCCGCAACGGCTGCGGCCGATAATAGAATGAGGCCCCTAGCAAACTAAATTTATATTCTTTTTGTTTAACAACCTATAACCATTAGAAAAAACACTACATAAGTATAACAAAAGTGGTGCCCATCAAACAGGATTGTACGAAAACTCACACAAACACATAGCAAACTACATTTAAATTCTTATTTTAATGTTTAACAACCTATAAGCCTTAGAAAGAAGCCTAAATAAGCATACCAACATTGGTGCCCACCAAAAGGATTGTATGAAAACTCACACAAACACATAGCAAACTACATTTAGATTCTTATTTTATGTTTAACAACCTATTAGCATTACAAAACTACATTAATAAGCATACCAACAGTGGTGCGCATCAAACAGGATTGTATGAAAACTCACACAAACACATAGCAAACTACATTTAGATTCTTATTTAATGTTTAACAACCTATAAGCCTTAGAAAGAAGCCTAAATAAGCATACCAACATTGGTGCCCACCAAAAGGATTGTATGAAAACTCACACAAACACATAGCAAACTACATTTACATTCTTATTTTATGTTTAACAACCTATTAGCATTACAAAACAACATTAATAAGCATACCAACAGTGGTGTGCATCAAACAGGATTGTATGAAAACTCACACAAACACATAGCAAACTACATTTACATTCTTATTTTATGTTTAACAACCTATAAGCATTACAAAACAACATTAATAAGCATACCAACAGTGGTGCGCACCAAACAGGATTGTATGAAAACTCACACAAACACATAGCAAACTACATTTACATTCTTATTTTATGTTTAACAACCTATAAGCCTTAGAAAGAAGCCTAAATAAGCATACCAACAGTGGTGCGCACCAAACAGGATTGTATGAAAACTCACACAAACACATACCAAAGTACATTTAGATACTTATTTTATGTTTAACAATCTATAAGCCTTAGAAAAAGGCCTAAATAAGCATACCAAAAGTGGTGGACACCAAACGGGATTGTAGAAAAACAAAGAAATAATGTCATTTTTTAGTTCATACAAATACATTCAAATAAAATTACATTTTCATTTTTATTTTATATCAGATACTGCGTCAAGAACATCGGAACAGGAGTTTCAACTGAGGACCACACCAGCGGACGAGGACTTTCAACAGAGGACCAGACCATTGGACGAGGACTTTCAACAGAGGACTACACCATCGGACGAGGACTTTCAACAGAGGACCAGACGATTGGACGAGGACTTTCAACACAGGACCAGACCATCAGACGAAGGCTTTCAACACAGGACCAACAAAGATTCTGCTTCAAATCAAACTTCAACCAAGGTACAGTATAACAAGTAAAAAAAGAGAAAAATTAATTAATATTCTTCTTTAATGTTTAACCACCTATAAGCCTTAGAAAATAGCCTACAGAAGCATACCAAAATTGTGGCGCACCAAAAAGGATTGTAGAAAAACACAGAAATAATGCCATTTTTTCATTAATACAAAGACATTCAAATAACATAACATTTTCATTTTTATTTTATAACAGATACTGCGTCAAGAACATCGGAACAGGAGTTGGAACTGAGGACCACACCAGAGGACGAGGACTTTCAACAGAGGACTACACCATCGGACGAGGACTTTCAACACAGGACCAGACCATCGGACGAAAGGCTTTCAACACAGGACCAACAAAGAATTTTGCTTGAAATCAAACTTCAACCAAGATACAGTATAAAAAGTAATATCTATCATCTATCTCTTATTTGTCTTTTAGGGCCAATAATCTTTAACACTAAATACAAACTTCAATGTAAACTTAAAAAATAAATTGGCATAGTCCAAAAAAGTCTAAAAACACAGAATCTATACAATTTGTCATTGTAACATTCCAGTCCTAAACCCTAATTTAATTGCCATTTGACAAATTGAATAGTGCTGTAAATAAGGACATAACATCTTTTTTAAAATACCTTTTTAGTTACTGAAACACTTGCTTTTGGATACATGTTTAAAAAAATAAAAATTTCTTTAAATAATTATCTGATGGCCTTATTTAGACTTTTATTCAATTGACCGCATTGAAATTGATTAAGTATAAAATGTTAACACACTATTGATAACTATTTGTCATGAAAAACAACTTAACATCTCAAAATAAACTAATGGTACATTATTTTATTTTTACAGATTAACATGGCTGATAACGAGAGTAAACAAGAAAAGAAAAGACGCCAAGCTAGAGAACGACGACAGAGAGCAGACAGCCAGCAGACACCGGAGAAGAAGGAAATTCGACGAGAAAAAGAACGCAAAAGAATTGCAAGCAAAAGACTGTCACTTGCAGAAATTAAAGATATGTCAAAAAAAACAACAAAGAAAATAAAGCATTTACAACCTGTTGCTCAAACATCAGATGACATTTTACCAGAAAAAATACAAGAGATACCAAAAAAAGCAACAAAGAAAACAAAGCATTTAGAACCGTTTCATGAAACATTACATGACATTTTACCTCAAACAATACAACATATACCAAGAAAAGCAACGAAAAAAACAAAACATTTAGAACCTGTTGTTGAAACATTATATGACATTTCACCTGATGAATATGAAAGTCAAAATCCTATATGCTTTGCAAATTGTCCTCTACTCAAGTCTTTAGCAGTAGAGGTTCATAGTTGTGGGGACATGACTACTCAATGTCAGTTTTGTGAGGCTTATTATTTTAAACAGGAGAGACCCAGAGATGGACAATTTATTAGTTGTTGTCAAAAAGGCAAGTTCAAACTTCCAGAAAGGAAAGAATTTCCAATTTATTTACAAAATATTATGACTGAACCTACTTTTCCAAACTACAAAAATTTTAAGACAAACATAAGATCCTACAATAGTGCCATATCCTTTGCATCCATGGGGGCAACATTAGCTGCTAATGTACCAGGACATGGTCCTTACTGTTTTAAAGTCCAAGGACAAATTTATCATCGCACTTCCCATTTACATCCAGAGGAAGGAAATAAAAGAAAATTCGCTCAACTATATGTCCTAGATACAATGGAAGCTGTTGACCAACGTATGCAGATGGAAGAAAATAAAAAATGCTTACCCACTGTTTTCATAGAGCTAAATAACATTATGGACAACAATCCATACAGTAAAGCTTTTAAAAAATTGGCAGAAGTAGAAAATGAACAACTACTTCATTCACAAACACATCAATTACCAATGCCGAAGGTTAATATGGTGCTTAAAAGAGACAGACATACTGATAAACGTCGTTATAACTTGCCAACAACAAATGAGGTTGCAATGGTGTTTCAGAATGATGAAGGAGAACCACCATTTCAAAGAGACATTCGAATATATCCTAGAAATGAGGACCAACCGTTTATTAATATGAGTATCTTAAGTCCAAATTTAGATCCAATGACATATCCCATCTTTTTCCCACACGGAGAAGCAGGTTGGCAACCAAAATTAACTCTTCCCAGTTACCCAAATGCTAAAGCCAGAATCCGAAATAATGTTTCTATGCTTGAATTTAAAGTAGCTCAAATTGCCATTCGCAATGTATTTAATCCAATTTTATGTGGTGGGAAACTAACACAACAATGGATTATTGATTCATATTTGCAAGTTGAGGCAAATAATTTAAACTTTATCAAATATCAACAAGATAAACTCAGTGTAGAACAATATTCTGGACTCATGGACTATGTTGCTGACGTGGCTACAAGCAGAGACATGACAGCTGGCAAAGCCATCATTTTACCATCTTCCTTTCAAGGATCACCTCGGAATATGAGAGAAAGATACAATGATGCTATGGCTATTGTGACAAAATTTGGCAAACCCGATCTATTTGTGACATTTACATGTAATCCACAATGGCCAGAAATTACACTAAATCTACTTCTTGGACAAACTGCTTCAGATCGACCAGATTTAGTAGCCAGAGTTTTTAAGATTAAATTAAATGAATTAATACATGACTTCACTATAAATCAGTTATTTGGCAAATGTCTTGCTTATGTATATACCATTGAATTTCAAAAAAGAGGCCTTCCACATGCACATCTTCTAATAATACTTCAAGAAAAAGATAAATTAGATACTTCAGACAAAGTGGATGCAGTCATTGTTGCTGAACTACCAGATCCAGAACTATATGGTAGACTATATGAGATTGTTACTCATCGCATGATTCATGGACCCTGTGGTGACCTTAATCCACAATCACCATGTATGGAAAATAATAAATGTTCCAAAGAATTTCCAAAAGATTATAGAGACAAAACCTATGCCAATTGTGATGGATATCCACTTTATAAAAGAAGAGAAGGAGATAGTGCCATTATTCGTGGAAAAAAAGTGGACAATAGATATGTAGTACCCTACAATCCAAATTTACTCATGAAGTACAACGCCCACATCAACGTAGAAGCCTGCACTTCCATCAAATCCATTAAATATGTCTACAAATATATTTACAAAGGTTACGATGCAGCTACTGTAGTCGTCAAAAGTGCAGACAACCCTGAAAGTAGTGAGTTAGTACATGATGAACTTGCATCTCATGTAGATGCTCGCTATGTCAGTGCGCCAGAAGCTATGTGGCGGCTTTTAAAATTTGAAATGCATGATAGATCACATGCAGTATATAGGTTAGCAGTACATTTGCCACAACGACATTTAGTCTATTTCCATGCTGGAAATGAAATGAATGCATTGGCCCAAAGTGAAGATCGTCACACTACACTAACTGCATGGTTTGCATTAAATTCCACTGATGCTGAAGCAACACAATACTTATATATTGAAATTCCATATCACTATGTTTTTGTGAATGGATTATGGAGACCAAGAAAAACCAGAGGCAATAAAATTATTCCAAGAATTTACACAGTCAGTCCAAGAGATGTGGAACGTTTTTGCTTACGGATATTACTTTTAAATGTTCCTGGAGCACAAAGTTTTGAACACTTAAGAACTGTTAATGACATTGTATATGAATCCTTCCATTTAGCTGCAAGACATAGAAACTTACTCGCTGATGATACAGAGTGGGAAAGATGTTTAGAAGAAGCAGCACAATGTCAAATGCCACGACAGATGAGAGAACAATTTGCTTTTATTTGTATCTTCTCAAATGCTCCAAATGCATTAGCTTTGTGGGAGACTTTTAAAAGTAATATGGCTGAAGACTTTATGCGACGATACAATGAACCCATTGCACACTTAAAAGCGTTAATGGAAATCCAAGAAGTCTTTTTAACTCATGGATTAAGTTGTGCAAGTTTTAATTTGCCTGATCCAGGTCTTATAGATGACATTAACTTTGAAGACTATGACATTCAACTACAAGCAGAAAGAACAGAAGAAAGACTTGCAACTTTAAATACACTACAATTGCAAGCATTTCATGCCATTAAAAATGCTATAGATGATGACATGGTGACAGAGCGTTATTTCTATCTTGATGGACCTGGCGGATCAGGAAAAACATATTTGTACAATTTATTAATGAGTTCAGTACGAGCACAAGGAAAAATAGCAATGGCGTTTGCCACTACTGGAATTGCTGCACTTTTATTAGAAGGTGGAAGAACTGTTCATAGTGGATTTAAACTGCCAGTGCCTATTTTAGAAAATTCTGTGTCAGATATTCGCATGACATCCTTACAAGCAAAGAAATTGAAGAAATGTAAATTAATTATAATAGATGAGGCCACAATGATGTCATGCTATGCCCTCCAATGTATTGACCGTTTGCTTCGTGAAGTCATGGAGAATACTTTTCCATTTGGTGGAAAGGTAATGTTGTTGGGTGGCGATTTCAGACAAACATTACCTGTCGTTGTACATGGAAATCGAACTGACATTATCGAAACATGTATAAAGTCAAGTATAGTATGGAAACATTTTACCCATCTTCAACTGCAACAAAATATGAGATCAGAAGGCCAAACTGATTTCAATGATTGGCTTATTAAAATTGGAGAAGGCAGAACAGAAAAAATACTACATTTACCTGATGACACTGTAGAGATCCCACCTCATATGATTTGTCAACAAGATATTATATCGGCTATATTTGAAGGGAGCATAAATAACGAAGAATATTCCGAGCTTGCCAACCAAGTCATACTGACGTGTAAAAATAAAGATGCATTAATCCTCAATAATGAAATCTTAAAAAAAATTTATGCACCACAAAGAAATTATCACAGTGCTGATTCTGTACTTGCTGATGACAATGAAAGTCAGGCTAACTTTTCGACTGAATTCATAAACTCTTTAACTCCTTCTGGAATGCCACCACATATTTTGCAGCTAAAGAAAGGTGCAATTATCATGTTACTGCGAAATATGAACCCCAAAAAAGGCCTATGCAATGGCACAAGATTAATTGTTCAACAATTAAAGGACCATTTTATAGATGCTGAAATTTTAACTGGGACCCATAAAGGAGAGAGAGTTTTCATACCAAGAATAGATTTAGCAGCAAGTGAAAGTAGTCTCCCTTTTATACTTCAAAGAAGACAATTTCCCATTATTATGGCATTTGCCATGACCATTAATAAATCACAAGGTCAAACTTTCAAATCTGTGGGTATTTTCTTGGAAGAACCAGTTTTTGCACATGGTCAATTGTACGTTGCGTTGTCACGGTGCAAAAATCCACAGGCTATTAAAGTTTACATTGAAAACAATGAAAGTCAAGGTGATTTATTAGAAGATGGACGTATTTTTACTAAAAACATTGTCTACTATGAAGTACTATAACTTTGAAGGATACAAATTAACGATGCCAAGATTTTTTTAAAGCATTGCAAAATACATAACAATTGGTTGTTTAATTCAGTCATAATTAATGGAAGTCATGTTTATGAATGATTTGCCTCACAAAATACTTGCCTTGCATTGTTAGTAAAAATTATGTTAAAATGTTAAGTCACTATGTTAATGTTTCTAATGTTACAAGTTTAAAAAATATATTTTCAAGTTATTTCATTCAACAGATTACAAAGTGGATGTTAAGAGGTCAAGCACCTTTTAAGTCACAATGTAAATATTGTCTGTTATCTTAAGATTACTACCTACATTAATGTTTATCGCCAGTTTATGTGCTCAGTAATAAATTACTTTAATTACGTACGTTTTAAGAAGAGTTTTACTGTATGCCTTCCTCTACATTCAATGTATATTCAAGTTAACAATTATTGGGATAGAAATTGAATTTTAATACTGATTAATTTAAATGTCAATTGTTTTTACATTCAAATGTTAATACTTTTAATAAAAAAATTAGGTTACAAAATGTATTCACTATGTTCCTGTTTATAATGTTCAAAATTATACCAATGTTTTGTTAATATCTAAACTTACATCAAAAATAAAGTTCAAGTTTAAAAATATATACTTTGATGGTTATTGCTTACATATAGTTTAAACTTCATGTTAAAATTTGCGACGTTTAAAGAAGGGTTTTTACTTTTTGCTTTCCTATTCATTCAATGTATATTAAAGTTAACAATTCTTCAGATACTAATTACATTTTAAAAAACCATTACATCAACATTTTACAAAAATACACGTTCATATTAAAATACTTACAAGGGTCAAAAATATATGTTAATAACTAAACAACTTGACAAACATATACATCACATTGCCGTCATTTTTTGACGGGCAAGTCGCTAGTATATTATAAGGTTAAGTGTTAAAACAAGCATCATATATTTAAATACATTTACTTTATTAATAAAAACCAAAAAAATTAACGATTCATTGCTTTAAGAGTTACATTTTCTTTTGTTAATTTTTTTGGTGAATTGAAAAGTATAAAAAAAGTATACAAAAATAAACATATAAATGAAAAAAAGGTTGCATTTGTAATTAGTGGACAAAACAAGCTTGTAGCAATCAGGCAAGAAATGACCTGTTAAATCCTGTAGGTCACATTTTGAAAACAGCATATTAGTCAATGGACCCCTCCCCTCGGTCTGAGCCCTCACTGCGCTACTTAACTTCTGAGAGTCTTCTTGACCCTACAGGCGCACTTGACCATTCAAGATTCAAAGGAACCCTGGCAGAAAATAGATTAAAGCAACTAGCAGAAAAGACAATAGTGGAAACTTCACAGGGATAAATATCCTGTAGTTTATCAGTCTGGTATCACTCAAAAGAGTTATCCAGCCCCGAAATACCAGGCAATTCTACCCTGAACAGGAGAAACAGCAAACCCCTGATTTACATTTTGGCCTTTATGGGCCTCATCAGTGAGGTGTAAATGAGTTCCCTAAAGCAAAGAAGTCCACTTCTGGAGCCCCCATCATCATCAGGGTGACAAAACCCCCAAGGGTAATTTGCATAAGCAAAACAGCAAGTCAGGGGCACTAGATCTGGGTACGAAGAATATCTAAGTAGATTTATGCTCAGGGAGCAGCCTCTTCTAGCCACGTGTGCACTTCACTGGGAGAAATACCCTGTAGTTTATCAGTCTGGTCTCAACAGGATGATCCAGCCCTGAAATACCAGGCAATTCTACCCTGAACAGGAGAAACAGCAAACCCCAGACACGTTTTGTCCTCTATGGGCCTCGTCAGTGAGTTATAGATGAACTCCCTAAGGCATAAGAGGTAATTAACCTAAACAAGTAAGAAATAATAAATTAATGAAGAGTAAACATAAACCCATCTGCACTTCTAATTGTAATAATTCAAATTAACACCATATTGCAATAAATATCCCAGCATTCCCCTGCTCTCTAAAACATTAAATATATCCAGGCAATCAATTCTCCATACAACTTTTTTTTCTATCTTAAATTAATATACATTTTCTAATGTTTTAAACCCCTTTTTCATATAAACACACTTGAAAACATGCTCTATGAAAAACAGGATAAAACAATGATTTGAATTTTGCTTTAATAATAACATTCATAACAATTAATATAATCCAGCAAGAAGCGGCTCTCTAAATAAAAGCATATTCACACGAACACTCATCAGTCTGATATGAAAGAAATCACTGAGAGCGCGGCGTCCTGATAAATACGTATTTGACAAATGAGGCTGCCGAGGACGGCATCAATAGATTAGCACTACACATATTTTAATTGCTGCTTTCCTTATAATTAGCAGACATGCAATTTGAAAAAGCAGAGCCTTGCGGAAAATAATCGTCTTTATTTTCTTAGGGAGGGTAAAGTGTTGCCGGCGAATATGACTGAAATGTGACTCGAGCTCCTCTGCTCTTCAATCTCATTTCCGAGCCGCACAAAAATGATTTGGAGGCTTTAAGATTTGCAGCTAAAGCGCCGGTAATAAAGAGAGCGCACGTGACCGAAAACGCTGATTAAGATGGAGGTTTAAACGTCTGTATATGAATATTCTTTCAGATGCGTGGAAGCCAGGGTTGTGCTAACGACTCACAATCTGAGATTAATTAGTGGAATTAGGTTTGCAGAAATTTGCCCGAAATTGATGTAAGCTGCAATTTTGGGAAATCAACACTTTTTCCTTTTATTTTGTTTCAATGCAGTGAAATAAGATCGCACCTATTCCTTGTGCCAAAACATGATTATGTCAATGAGATTACAATTTGGAGCAAGATATCCTTTATAATAGTTGTCAGCTGTGAGTAATGTCTGCGGGATGAGTTCTGCGCAGGAGTTACTCACAAGCTGCTAGCGCTAATTCTCGGGCATGGGGAGAGGGTGGGGGAGAGAGAGGGGGAGACAGAGAGAGGGAGGAGACAGAGAGAGATGGAGGGTGGCAGAGAGAAACTGAGGCAGAGAGAGAGGGAGGGAGAGAGGGGAAGAGAGAGCAAGGGAGGGGAGGAGATAGGGAGGGGGAGAGAGAGGGGAAGACAGAGAGAGGGAGGAGACAGAGAGAGAGGGAGGGTGGCAGAGAGGGAGGTGGAGATGGAGAAAGAAAGAGGAGACAGAGAGAGGGAGGGAGGGAGGCAGAGAGAAACTGAGGCAGAGAGAGAGGGAGGGAGAGGGAGGGGAGAATGAGAGAGGGGGAGGGGGAGAGAGTGAGACAGAGCACACAGAGTGCAGAGAGAGGACACAGAGAGAGTGGGAGGTGGAGATGGAGAAAGAAAGAGGAGACAGAGAGAGAGGGAGGGAGGCAGAGAGAAACTGAGGAAGAGAGAGAGGGAGGGGGAGAGAGAGGGGAGAGAGAGCAAGGGAGGGGAGGAGATAGGGAGGGGGAGAGAGAGGGGAAGACAGAGAGAGGGAGGAGACAGAGAGAGAGGGAGGGTGGCAGAGAGCGAGGTGGAGATGGAGAAAGAAAGAGGAGACAGAGAGAGAGGGAGGTGGAGATGGAGAAAGAAAGAGGAGACAGAGAGAGGGAGGGAGGCAGAGAGAAACCGAGGCAGAGAGAGAGGGAGGGAGAGGGAGGGGAGAAGGAGAGAGGGGGAGGGGGAGAGAGTGAGACAGAGCACACAGAGTGCATAGAGAGGACACAGAGAGAGAGGGCAGCGAGAGAGATAGCAACAAAAGGGGGGCACACAGAAAGAGAAGACGCAGAGAGAAAGAGAGAGAGCACACATAGAGAAAGTGAGACCACACAGAGAGAGGGAGAGAGGGCACAGAGAGAGAGACAGAGGGCACACAAAGAGAGACAGCACAGAGAAAGAAAGCACAGAGAGAAACAGCACAGAGAGAGACAAAACACTAACTTAGAGCCTCATTTTATTCGGAGGCCGTAACTTATGGAATGTAGTCTGTATGTCTGTGGGCCTCCTCCAGGCCCGCAGGGCACTCAAATTACGGTGCTGTTCAATTCGGGAAGACCGCAAGTTATGGGCCGATAGCGAAATTCGGAAACCATGCCATCATATGTAGCATTTACGAGCTAGAACATGGTCAATTAACCAAGGGGGTAACTCCCAAGACAGAAACAACCAATGGAAACAGAGATCGTCATCATTACGGCTTTGAAAAATGGAGGCTGGATTTAAAGTCCTACAGGGTTCACCCATGAGTTACCATGAGACCCACATTCCAGATATAATGCAATATTGATAAAGCCGTAAATATGACATTCTATTACATGCAAGTTCCATTATATGTATTAACACATTGATTCCTGGGATTGATATAACACGAAAATTAAACATGAAATAAAGCATTTGTTTTGGCCGATTTGCGGGCTTGAGAATGTTGTGCTATTAATTCAAAGACCTAACATCACTTTCCCTTTTAATAAAAGTACAGTAGTGTGTTGTTATTTGCAGTTACAGTGCTCCGGACATGTCATTAGGCCGTTTGTGAGGTCATTTGAAACATGGAAAAAAAGCAAAGAAAACATTCATCAATAGTCACAAAAATCTAAGATTATTATCACTTGGGACTTTACACACATATGTAGAGTTACACACATTTAATAACCTCTTTAATAATGCACATATATAGTGTGATAGAGTTATCCCAGAGGGTTATGTGAACCATATACTCTGCAAAGCTCCCATTAGGACTGCAGATTTCCTGCTCAGTTAATTAGCTGCACCTGGGAAGCCCTGATTTAAGACTGATCCTGAAGTATGTATGGGGCTGCTTATGAACTTATTGAATGCAGTTTGTCTGACCTAGAGAAAGACACAAACAGTGAGACAGCAGCCTGTAGCTTTAGACTGCTTGGAACAGAGTGGAGACCTGGAAATCTTAATAATATTACAGGCCAAAGATTAATAACAAACTATTGGACTATTATTTTTCTCTACCAGGTTTAGCTGGATGACAGCAGGTGAGAAAGCTGTTTGTTAGTTAAGGTCGTGCTTCAGTGAGAACTAGGCCTACTATTTTCTTTGACCTGTTTTGTATCACCCGCTTCTTTTTGTGTCCTGGATAACATCACAGCAGACAAAGCCACATAGTAGAGGAAGCAGGCTGCTTACACCACTATATTTCTTTTCCCCTAAAAAGTGTTCTCAAACTGAATACACACCCTCAAGACTGAAATCTGAAAATGCAGGCAAGGAAGGGTTAATCTCTGAATAGCAGACAGGGTTGGGGTCCTAAAATAAATATCAGACAGTAGTTGATACATACAATTGACTTCCAGCAGGAGTGGTAGGGACAACTTAAATTAATCAGGAATTGTATATATATATATATATATATATATATATATATATATATATATATATATATATATATATATATATATATATAAATATATATATATATATATATATATATATATCACATATATAGTTGTGAGCATGCAAGTTGTTGCTAGTGCTTGCGGGCCAGCAACTGCGACCCTCGCAAAATTTACACCGTTACGCAAGGAAAATACGAGACACGTTACAACTCATTACGACCTCGCAAAAATCGTCTGCAACCCGTGCACATGAAAACATAAAAATACAACAAACACACACAACAAATACATAAAAAGCTTACTTACAGGAAGAGGGAGCATCCAGGACCTCGAAAACTGAAGTTACACCTCGATTTAACTCAAATTAAAAGAGTTTAGACACTAAAAAATTCTCTAAGCAAGAGAAAAAATGGCCGCCAAACAAAACGAAAACGAGGCTACAGCAGTCTAAAGACGCAAAACACCACCAAACACCTACGTATTTGCCGAAAAACACCTGCAAGATTAAAAAACAAGGACGCAACCCGCGTGACCCCAAAAACATTACAAACACAACAAATACACACAACAAACACATAAAAAGGTTACTCACAGCAAGGTGGTGCACCGAAGACCTCTGCAAGTGAAGTTACACCTCCATTTAAGTACAAATTTCGAAGTTTAGACACCCAAAAATCACCTAAGCGAGAGAAAAAATGGCCGCCGAACAAAACGAAAACGAGGCTAAAAGACTC
>CM050172.1:93969589-94077089 GCA_027410445.1 Discoglossus pictus
TAGGGTACCAAAGGACACCTGGAATAACTGGCAATTTTGGCCTTGAAATATAAAATGAAGTGGGTCAGAGATTAGAAAAATTCTATCAAAATAATTATCTGGTCGTAGCAAACACCCTCTTCCAACAGCCTCCGAGACGACTCCATACATGGACATCACCAGATGGACAACATAGATATCAGATTGACTTTATAATTTGCAGCCAAAGAAAGAGAAGCTCGATACAGTCAGCAAAAACAAAACCTGGAGCTGGCTGAGGCTCAGACCATGAGCTTCTTATTGCAAAGATCAAGCAGATAAGAAATAAATATTATCCCTTGTGAATATTGCGAGTTAAGGGTGCCGATTTTCGTGCTTGAGACTGCGGTATTGAATAGCGATTTACGGTTTTAGTGATTCTAACATCCTGTAAAGCCTGTAACCTGCAAAAAAAGCTACAGTGTTAATAAGAAAGCCTGTTTCTTGCAATGGCTGATCACTTTGAGAGTCTTTTTCTCTTTTCAATTTTACGGGTGCGGCTTATATTTGAGTACTATCTTTTTTCTATTTTTTCCCCTTGAACGTTACGGGTGCGGCTTATATGCGGGTGCGGCTTATATTCGGACCAATACGGTATTGGTATTTAAGGTAGTTATAATGATTGTAAACAATATATAAGAAAAGATATATTTTAATATTCCTTATTATTATTATTATTATTATTATTATAGTTTATTTATAACGTGTCAACATATTCATATGTTAAATACAGATTAACATTCAGCAAAGGAAGGACGGCCCTGTCTTTGAGCTAGGAATCCAATGTCCATGGTGAATTCCCAAAGTACTTAGGATAGAAACTCGCAGACTTACAATCTAAGATATAGTGAGTGGTAAAAGAGGGAGAGAGAGGTGATAAGTGTGTTAGGGTGGAAGGTGATACGCTTCTTTAAGGAGATGCGTTTTCAGTGAGGTTTTAAATGTTATGAGGCAAGTGCATAATCTGGTGGAGCGAGGCAAGCAGTTCCAGAGACTAGGGTTAGCATGAGAAAAGTCCTGGAGGAGGGAGTGAGAGGAGGTGACAAAGTTGTAGAAAGAAGAAGGTCATTAGCAGAACAAAGAGGGCGGGTGGGGGAGTATTTGGAGATGAGACCAGACATGTATGGGGGAGCATTATTGTTGAGGGCTTTGTAAGTTAGGGTCATGATTTTTAATTTTATTCTTGAGGCTAAGGGAAGCCAATTCATTCTCTCATGAGGTTCAGATAATAAGGGTGTGCCAAAAAAACAGGGATCTTTCCTTGTTTCTTTCTAGTGGTATACATACTAATGTCAGTAACAATAGATCAGGATCATATCTGGTGATGTTCCTAATATTGAGGAATGGTGTATATGTTGGTACAGAATGTTATTGTTGAAGATTATGGTCTAGGTTTATATCTGGGGGTATAAACAGATTAAAGCTTATTCTCCATAAGAAAAACACAAAACATGGAGAACAAGCTATAGCTCACCTGTGCTAATGTCTGAGACGATTGTTCATAGTTTATTGATATAGGTACTAATATCGGAGAACATCTATTATAGTCATATCTGGCTTTGGAAGGATACATATGGTTATAAAATGGTGAATGAAAAAGATCACTCTTGGTCATATCAGCTGGTACCTGTAACGGA
The DNA here is from genome assembly GCA_027410445.1 of Discoglossus pictus. Lineage (NCBI taxonomy): Eukaryota > Metazoa > Chordata > Amphibia > Anura > Alytidae > Discoglossus > Discoglossus pictus. The sequence goes on from CM050172.1 coordinate 93,971,245, forward strand.
GAGGAACACGTTCATTCTAGCTGGCTCAGCTGTGCTGTTTTGCAACGCGGCTTCACATAAATAATTTCCAACATCATCTGCAGACGGGTTCCAGATTGTCAAACGTCTTCCAAAATCGTTCATTCTAGATGTTATATTAACTCCATTCTTCTTCCACGTGATAATTAAATCTTCAATTGGTCTATGCAGAAAGAAACCCCAAACCATCAAATTATAAACATAATTTAGATATTTGCTTGCATTATTATTCAATAAACTAGAAATTAAAACAGATTGCCACTTGATTGCGTTCATGGTCTGTTTATATTTCGGGGATGTGTTCACCTCTAAAATAGACTTCAGATTAACAAGAGAAAAATATTAAATCAGGACTGGAGCTGAAAAAAAAAGGAGATTTGTGAATCAATTTACTGATTTCTCTCTAAAATGTTGGATTAAAATATGAACTGAACAATAACACAATAAAATGATTTGTACTTGGTCTGATCAAGTACAATAGGAGTATTTATTTTTTCTTGAGTTGTAGATGGAAACTGTTCCACATGGAAAAATATTAATGAACTTTGTGAGAGATGAAATAAAGGCAGAAAGGCAGGTTTAATGAATTGTCCATATATTTGAAATACTGTATAGTGATGAAGGCATGATTTTTTTCCCAAAGATTTAAGATTGCAAGGCTGGTTAATAAATGTAACTGCCTTTCCCCTGATCATTTCGGTAAACAAAAAATGATAGCAAACTGAATTATATTTGGGGCAACGAGTGTGCACTTTATTATGGATATGAGACTCAGTACATTCCTATGTGAGCACAACTTTAGAATTTTGGGCTGTTCCATCAACTGCTTAAATGCATATCTAAGTTTCCTAGATTGTGAAAGCATCTGATAGATGAGAATCAGTAGTCTATGCAAGAATCTTTTGCATGAAAAATACCAAAATAAACATTTACAATCTCACCCTGATGTTTGCTAAATCTTTTCAGTTTGCAAGCTGCAGCTTTTGTTAGTTGATACCCCTGAAAATGCCTGCTAAGATCAGCATAAAATTCATAATTTATTTTGGCCAATCAGGATAAAGTAGAGGTTAGCTGAAAAATGTGTTTCAAAGTCTAGGGTTCCTGTGTTGCAAAGCAGCCTGTGATATGTAGTCTCTCTCTCTCTTTGTCTTTACTTTCCTGCTTATAACTTTGTAAGTACACTGAACAAATATATAACACATAATTTCTGATACTCATTGCCTGTTTCATACCAAGCATTTGAAACATATTTATACCTTTAAGTGAAATTTACTTCCACAGCTTGGGAACCTTGGGTATAGACTAGATAGAAAACCACAAGTTCAAGAGGAGAAGACATTAAAAAAGAGATTTAAAGATCTGGAGTTATGACCTTTCATTTCTTAATTGATTGTCAAACACATCTGTCTATCAGGGAATATTGATAGCAATACATATAACATTATTGTGTTTGTTCATTTGTGATCCAAATGGAATTGAATAATCTTGACAAACATGAAATGATTACTATAGTCAAGCACTCCACAATCTCAAATCTAAAATAATCTGTTTTTTTAAAGGCCCACAAATGTCCCCTATATGTGCGCTGCACCATTAGATAGAGTGTGAAAAAGCATAGTGAAAAAGTGTTTTGATTTTGAAAATTGATGCTGAATTGGCCGCATTATGATCAATTGAAATCTGTCTGTTTCAGTGAGTTAACTGTGTCCGAATGAGTAATGAGCTCTGTACCACGCAGAACAATTAATACTTAATTTGATTCAGGTGCAGAAGTTTTCAGGGATTGAATCAGGCAGTGGCTGACACATTGTAACTACTTAGTCATATTCTAGCAGCAAATGCAATCGATTGTGAAATAGCTCAGTCGGTAATGCAGCTGCCTTTGGACCCAAATATCCTGAGTTTAATTCCATCCAAATACTAATTCTTTACTGTTTTAAAAATTATATATATCATTTTTAAGTTATATAATAAAACATATGTCAGCATGAGGTACTGTTTTCATGTATTTTTTTTATGCAAATAATAATTATGTATACACACATACAGTCAGGTCCATAAATATTGGGACATCGACATAATTCTAATCTTTTTGGCTCTATACACCACCACAATGGATTTGAAATGAAACGAACAAAATGTGCTTTAACTGCAGACTTTCAGCTTTAATTTGAGGGTATTTACACCCAAATCAGGTGAACGGTGTAGGAATTACACCGGTTTGTATATGTGCCTCCCATTTTTGTATTAACACACATCTGACTACTAGCGCTTGGATTGATCTTCTTACCGTGCGTTGGCGATGCACTCAAAAGTAGCAGAACTGCTTCCAGATACCACACTGAGGTTATGTGGGGTGATGACCATTTCTGGAGGTGATAAATCTTGTGAGTCTCTGGCACCTGTGTGAAATAGAGAAGAAACAGTTAATTTGGGGGAAATCACTGCCTTTCAAAATATATCAAATTTCTATTGTGAATTGGACCTGCTGTCAATAGATGTATCAAGTTAACTCTTTCACTGCTGATATTATTGCCTCCCCTGTGATAAGGCTGTTGTTATGTGTTTATGTCATTAGAATTAAGCACACATTTCTGTGTATTTTCTGTGTTTTAGTTAAGTAGATTTTCCACTTCCCAAACATTTTGAGAGAGTGGACAATCCTAAAAATGGCTACATCGTAAAAAAGGGCCCTAAGTAAATCCCCAATATTGCAGTTTAGACCATATTTTAGGCCAAAGTAATTCCTGCAAGCTATGTTAATCACCCTTCCAGAAAATATTACAAGAGAACTGCTACGAGTGACTGTGGCATGACAAAGCTGAAAAGCACTGCACAAATCTCTACTGACTTTTGCGCTGCTAAAAGATTATGAGTTACTCCATTAAACTTTCACACCAAAACTCTAGTCTAATACGATTTTAGGGATCACTCGCAAACTGAGGCAGAGCCGTAACTGCGAAAAAAATGAAAGAAATATCATGTGTTCCAAAGAACATTAACAAATGGTTTTAAAACCTTTGCTGAGTGCTGCAGCAGCAGTTAAAGTGACAGTATAGCACCAAGAAACAATAGAAAATAAAATTTCAACATTAATTGACAGTTAACAGTCCAATGTCAACATATGCATAATTTCATTAAGCAAGTAGTCTGCTCCTGAGCCAGTGACCGAGTAGGGGCGTGGTTGCAATTTCAATCTTATACAATTATCTTAACAAAAGCTCCCTCCTCCCATCTCTATCTCCATTGATACCCAAGACACATGAACTTATGATCCAGCTCTGAGGAAGTGATATAAAAAACATAAACTGTCTTTAAATGTGCTCAAACATTTTGATTTTCCCAATAAAAATGTTTTATGTTCATGGCTAACACAGCTGCTGGTAATATTGTTACTTTCGTACATAATTGACAAACAAGTAGTCATTTAATGGTTGTGGTGGGAAAATGGATTGCTTAAGAACTGTATCTCCCCACAAATAATACTAATATTAATTGGTATGATCATCTGGATGTTGAATTACAACATATCCATCAAGTGAAAGCAAAGCTTCCTTTTTTTAAAAAAATAGATGTGTTATGTCCCATTAATGATGCTTATAGGATGAATATGGCTGGTTTCTTGTCCTCTCATCCATTTTAAACATTTTTTATAGCATTTCCCATTTTTATAGTGCTCACTTGGCAATCACAGGTACATCAATCTTTAATTTAATAATTACGTATGATTATCCTTTACTGTAGACAGTCAAACCAATGAGATTTATACTAGTTCCACAGAAAGCATGGGTATATACATGGACGTAAGAGCCTTAAAAAATTTAAAGAGACAAAAAACTATGGCCCTGAGTGGTGCTATTCAACTCTATGGGTCAAAGCTTTCATGGTAAAGACATACTGCTCCATAGTACTGGTAATGCATGATTAAGTTTAATTTTGCTATTTCTTATTTCCCCTATGCATATAACCTGGGGGGGGCGATTTGTCCCCCCCATCCCCCCAGTTCCTACACCCCTGGGTATATAACTTTGACATAATACAAATTCTTTCTTGCATTCAAGGTCCCATTACACATATGCAAGATGATTAAGTGAAACAAAAATGGTGGCTCCCTCTACAGAATCCTTTCATATAATATTTAACATATTTAAAATTAAAGGATGTATTTTCTCATTTTTTTTTTCTCAATTATATATTAACTCACATTTTTTTATCAATTATTCAAAAAAGCACAATGTAAATACGAGACATAAAAAATAAGAATCTCTGGAAATGAAGAGTGTTGGGAAAAAAGCTCGGAATTATTGGAATTTATTTGTTTGGCTCAGTAGAATCCAAAGCAGCTGAATCCCAAAGGGAATAAAGATCATAATAGCTGTGTTTTAGGGTCAATCTTTCCTTAGGACGAGCCTGTGATTCATAAATTGGACATAATTCTGCTTGTACAACAGATGGCGGACACCGGATCACACAAAGAGGAAGCGGATCACTTCTGTTGGGCTATTGTTTCATTCTGTGTCTGCGTTTGTAACTAAATTGATACCGTACACCAATATTTTATTGCTTTGCTACTGCAAATTCATTTGGGAAAAAGTAATTTTACACAATCATTGAAGGAATAATAAAGAATTGCAAAAAATAAGAAATCCAATATTAGAAGAGAAAAGGATAGGAAGCTGTTGCTCATCTATCACTGTGCTGTAAAACATCTTACAATATGTAATCCAGAGCTAAAAACTGAGTATCAGATGCTTCCAGTGATGGAACCGGGGCATTAATCCTCGGAAAGAAAAGTCCTGGGAGAGAAAAGCATGTCTTGGAAGCAAATGTTACAATCAGTGAAGAAAGGAACTGGCTCCATTCATGTTCAATAAAGCAAGGTATGAATAGTTTTTGAACTTGTATAGCTATATAGTGAGATTTGCATTTATTTAATCTAATAGATATTTAATAAAATAAAAGGGTAGTGTGTAATGTGCTCAATTAGTAGTCAATCACATTACAACAGTTAAATGTTAGGTGAGTTTCTCTAAAGTGTATTTTAATGGATCCGTTTCCTCGAGACTCAACTAAAAAGTGTTTGTTATGGAGAGACTTGATATAAAGGGACATTTATATTTGTTGCACTTGAAAGAGGGTATTTGATAATGTACCATGGTGTGTTTTCTTTTTCCAAATGATGATCTTAAAGCAGAAAAAATAATTCAACTATGAGGGATGGGTGACCGATTAACTGCTCATGAACCCCCTTGCCTACCTTAAATAAGTGAACTATTGGGGTACCATGGAGCCGTACAGTTCATAACCCCTTAACGGATACACATTGACTCCGAATGGGGCTAACTATCTTACATCGGAGTGAATAAGACACCTATGCCCCCTATATATAATTAACCTATTTTGGCTTAAAATAAGTACCCACTTGGAAATCTACCATAGGAGTGCATAGAGACCCTGCGGATTCCATGGCATCCTAACCAATCAGAATAGGTTTAAATAAAAATGTTGCATGTATCTGATCAGGTAAAATAATATAAGCTTATTTGGTACTGCAACCAATCACGATAGTGAAATTGAGTGCTCTGATTGGTTAAAGGGGTAACCAATCAGAATGCACTTACTTGAATCCCTGATTTCTGATTAGTAAAAGTAAAAGAGGGTATAGCCTTCTCTGAGTGGTAACTGAGTAATCAGTCAGATTAAGATGATATGAATTGCTTGATTCTGATTAGTTGAAATCTGATTGGCACATAAGGTGAGGGGGTGTCCAATAATCCATTATTTGGCATGGTAGCTCCTCGGTTTACACATTGGGCTTAGTCTCATTATCAGCCCCTTCAGAGCTTTAGGAGAACATTTAGATCTCTTATGGGAGCCAAGTAATCACCCTTTAGGGAGAGACATACATACAGACGGGAACATATCACACATAGCGATTATTCATTAGCGTTTACTTGTAAGGATTTGTGACGGGCAACACATAATAGCTACTTTAGGGCATCCATGGAGCTTTTATTCATAAGATTTCCTACAGGAGCCATATAATCTAGCTCAGTATCAGCTTCTATCATCATTCGCACAGCTCCATCAATTTGTAATTATTCAATACTGAAGTGACATTTTATCAACATTGATTTTTTAATTATACTGTCTGTTGTAAAATTCCTCATCAAAATGCTATAGTCAGCGTTAAGTGATAATGTCCAACTTTGATTAGTTTGAGCGATTTTGTTGTAAATGACCTTCACATGTTTAGCTTAGACACAACACAAGGGATAGAGATGACATTTTGAAAACATTCAAATAAATGGAACAATTTAATACATTTAAGGTTATGTGGCCCTTCTTACCTACAGAAATATGGTCTCTTTACCCCCAACGTCTTTTGAACTTTTCTTTGCACACTTTGTCCTCTCCAGTTAATTTCCTTTCTCATTTAAAAGAAAACTCTCATCAATATTATTCATCACCTTGTCCAGCAAATCATAAAACATTACCATCTGATTACCTGGAATGATTGTAATCTTTCAGCTTTCTGTAAAAATGCTTATTATAAGAGTATTTCGCTTTGTGAACCGAGATCAATTTGTAATGCTTTGGAAAGACTATATACATTGTATCAGATTTTTGTTTAACCACTTTTAATTGAAGACTCTACTCGGCAATTTCATTCCTAACATTAAAATGACTTTTCAGCATACAAGAGAATCAGGTTGTAAGTGCTGCGTGTGCAATCAGAAAGCTTGGAAATATTCTAAAATGTTGCTTTGGCCAGGCTTATGAATTTTGTATGTTTTAGAAAAAAGTAACCTTTATTTATTGTAAATATTGAATTTGGGCAAGGAAAGTAGTAATATTAAAGCACCACTGTAGGACATTTACATGTATTCCTCATATGTTTGTTTGCTGGGCATAGGTTATTAAAAGTAAACAGTTAGCTATTTTTCTTAGCTGTTAAACTGTCTGTTTTATCCTCAAGCAGAGCTGCATATTGCAACCTACCTGTGTCTATCAGGGACATGATCATCTCTGCCTGTGTACTGGACTATCATGGATCTTGGAAGCAGACTGGGCTGATGTCACTGATCCTGCTGATATCAATAGTTCCTACACAGAGGTAACAGCTCTATTGTAACATGCTTGAATTTGCCTCATAAACCTGGCCGGGGGGGGGGGGGGGGTGGACGAAATTTAAAGAGACAAAAAACTGTCGCCCTGAGTGGTGCTATTCAACTCTATGGGTCAAAGCTCTCATGGTAAAGACATACTGCTCCATAGCACTGGTAATGCATAATTAAGTTTCATTTTGCTATTTCTTGTTTCCCCTATTCATATAATCCCACATCCCCCCACTTCCTACACCCCTGGGTATATAACTTTGACATAATACAGATTAAAATGACTCTTCAGCATACAAGAGAATTAGGTTGTAAGTGCTGTGCCTGCAATCAGATAAAGAAAGCTTGGAAATATTCTGAGATGTTGCTTTGGCCAGGCTTATGAATTATGTATGTTTTAGAAAAAGTAACCTTTATCTATTATAAATATTGAATTACTGCTGCATAATTAAACTTTGGGCAAGGAAAGTAATAATATTAAAGGACCACTGTAGGACATTTACATGAATTCCTCATATGTTTGTTTGCTGGGCATAGGTTATTAAAAAGTAAACAGTTAACTGATTTTCTTAGCTGTTAAACTGTCTGTTTTATCCTCAAGCAGATCTGCATATTGCCTCCTACCTGTGTCTATCAGGGACCTGTTCATCTCTGCCTGTGTACTGGACTGTCATAGATCTTGGAAGCAGACTGGGCTGATGTCACTGATCCTGCTGATACCAATAGCTCCGCCCTCAGTTCCTACACAGAGGTAACAGCTCTATTGTAACATGCTTGAAGCTGCCTCATAATCCTGGCATGAACCATAATATGCCCACCCCTTTTACTGAGCATGCTCAGTCGGAAACAGAACCTAGAGTAGTCTGACTTTATTTTCAGACACGGGAATAGCTGGCCACACCCCTTAGAAATAAACAGTACGGTGAGATACACAGTAGGAAATAGACAGAAACATTTTTAGCTTTTATTTGGTTTATATTCTATACTGTACTTAATAGTACTTAAAACATGACTTTATCACATATATTCAAATTAAAATGAATTCTTCTTTCTCCCTAAGTATCTGTCTTTCTAACATCATCTGCCTTCTTGTCTTTCAGATACTAGTTAACAACCTCTGATTTGTCTCTTTTTATCTCGACTGTCTGTAGACAGCTGTAACAAAACTTAAATAGGGTGCACGATTTTTTGGTAGTCATCCTAAGATATACCATGTACCATCATGGTGTCAAATGTAGGCCACATTTATATGCAAATACTTTTGAATAATGTATGTATGCATCCCTCTTGTTCACACATCATTTATTAGAGCTCCACAGCTAATACTATTTTCTCACTACAATAAGATTTAAGAGTACATTGAGATCTACCTTGTGGGACCCCAAATGTGACCCTTTTATCAGCCGTACACACCACCTCATCTTTCCTCGACCTTACTGCACCTATGAGTTTTATTTCCAAGTCTCCTCTCTGTCTCATTGACATCAATCCTTCCTGGTCCTAGTTTTTTACTTCTAAAATAAATATACAGTGTCTATTTTTGTCACTACCGTATCTCTTCATCCTCTGTAAAACTTCACTAATGATCTTTCCATAGCCCTTTTTCAACAAATAAATCTATACACTTGTTCACTTCTGCGCCGTACACACCACCTCATCTTTCCTGATCTATCTCTTATAACCAAACCATTCCACCATGCCTTCTGCCACAAACTGAAAATGTGATTAATACCAGACCAGTTAATTTCCTTCTATCCTTAATGACATGACATTTGCCCACAAGCATCTCTATCAGTTTCAGCATATTCTCACGATAATCTATCTATAAAAACGCTGTCATTTGTCCTATCATTCGCAATTTTGATGAAATCTGTACCAGCTTCAATTCCTTCCAAAAGTGAAATCCAAACTTTATTTTTAAACTTAATGATATGGCACCTGCTCTCTGACCTGATCTCTGAGTATTTCTGTTCAAAGCATCTCCCATATAGGCCTTTCTTATTTTCCCCTCATACAAACCTATAGTCTACTTGTATATTCCTCACCATCTTTCTCAGATTATCTCCAATCTTTTGATACCCACCAGTTCATCACAGCATGATTCAATCATTTGGCTTTTATTACCACCTTTACCCTGATACTATTTTTCCACAATGTCCCATTTTATCTTCACTAGGGGCCTTATTCAATTGCGATTTTTCCAATTGAATAGGGCTCTATATAAGCACATAGCATATTTTTTTTACAGGCGTTTTTAGTTAGTGAACATCTATCCAAAAGCAAGGTCTTCACTAACTAAAAACTTCTGTAAAAAAAATATATATATATTGGCCGAATAATATATATTGGCCAAATAGCATTTGAATGAGGCCCCAGGTAGTTAAATTGCCAAACTTGCTACCGGTAAAATAAACCAGCTTTTGAGAGATGATATTAAATTTTGAGTTGAATTGTATACAGAAGTGACTAGATCAATGGTGAGATGTGTGTGGGTACATAGGATGGGAAAGGTGATTTAAAAATAGATATAAGCATTCCTCGGTCAGTCTCCTGGCCCAATCTAGTGTTTGTGACATCTGATTATACCGCTTGATAATGCCTTGATTTTGCGCCTGTGACCCAGACCACCTGGCTCCCTTCTTGTTTTGTGTCCAAACTGCATATACACCGAGATCTACTTTGTGGGACCCCAGAAGTAATCCTTTCATCAAATGTATATATAGCTCCTCAACCTTATTGCGCCTATGAATCACTCCGTTTTATTCCCAAGTCTCTTTTCTGTCTCAGTGGCATCAATCCTTCCTGGTCCCAATTGTTCCCATCTAAATAGATATAAGCATACTTCGGTCAACCTCTTGACCCAATATAGTGTTTGTGACATCCGATTATACTGATTGATAAAGCCTCGACTTTGTGTCTTTGACCCAGACTACCTGGCTCCCCACCTGCCCCAGAAAACACATTTCTTCATAACTATATATGCATGGACCTCTGTTCATTGTTTGGACTTTACTCTTTACCTCTCTACAGCATGATCCTCCATAGACAGGCTTAGTGAATAAATGAACCAGGGTTGTAAAACCATAAAGCTTGTAGGGATATGCGTGAGAATATCCTTTACTATCAGAGTTGTGTGTGAGGAAGAATTAGCACAGTATATCTGTAAAAAAGATGATACTACATATTTTTATAAAGAACAAAAGGTATATGTAACATATCATTGTATACAACAAATGGACATAAGCCCTTGCTAGGTCAGCCAAATCAAGCAATTCCATTTATACTTCACATAATTCGCTATGATTTATAGTCACACACGGGCTATATGGTTCTGTCTGTAGTGGAAGAAAAAGAGGAAAAGCATTTAAATACCTCTAATGCTTAGGTTTAGATTATAAACTAGGGTAATGCTTATATTAAACTAGGAAATTGGGAATCAAACATGACGGAAGTAAAATTGTATGCCTGGCAATGCTGTTTGCCACACAATGAGAGGCTCTGGACTCTCTGAGCACCTTTGGCGCTCATCGTGAGCACCGCGCTGAACGCCTTCGGCGCTCATTGTAAACCTCCCCCCTGTGTACTTTATAGGCCTCGTGCTTGAACACCTTTGGCGCTCATCGCGAGCCCTGCGTTGAGCGCCTTTGGCACTCATCACGTGGCTTGTGATGTGAGCCTTTGGCATTCAGTGCGAGACTCTCCCCCTGTGTAGTTAAGAGGCCTTCAGATGAGTGTTACTCCCTTGGGTTAAGTGTTACTGCCTTGGTGTAAGTGTTACTTCTTTGGTGTAAGTGTTACTGCCTTGGTGTAAGTGTTACTGCCTTGGGTTAAGTGTTACTGGACTGCCTTAAGTGTTACTGGCTTTTAGCTCTTTTTTACTGCCTTCTGTCAACATGTTTTTTCTCGCTAAGGTGATTTTCGATCGTGGAAAAATAGCAAATATGCCTCAAATTAACTTGCAACCTCAGTCATAGATTTCCTGGCTCTCCCCCTGTGCTGTGTGTGGAAGTGAATTTGAGGCATAATTGTGTTTTTTTTGGTGGTCTTTCCAGTTGCGTGGTTCGGGCATTTTACTTGCTTCGGTCCTAAGTCCTACGGGGCTCTCGATTCCAGATTCGTCCGTTCTACGCGTTTTGGTGCTCAATGCAAGTCCTACGCCACTGGCGATGCGCGCCTGTGGCCCTCATCACTAGGCCTGCAATGAGCAACTTTGGCACTCATTGCAGCCTAAGTCTCATGGGCCTCGCAGTCGCGTGCAACAACGGCTCGCAGTTGCAAGCGTTACCAACTCCGCAAACGTCACCAACATTTATAGATCCACAACTATTATAGTGATTCCAAAATCTGCCTGAGATGCAGCTGGGAATGTTTTTAGGGGACTGTTGCCTGAAAACAAGGATGACCTTCCACCCTAAGCTATATATAGTTAACATAGTATAAGACGGATGCAAGTCCAGGAAAGAAACCTATTGCCACGTACCAGCTCTGATATTTTCCATTGAATAAGAAAAATAATAATAAGTTATTGATAATTAACTCATCTTGTTGTGACTTTCTGAGTGGTGGTTTGGAAGATTGTGTATTTTTTTTTGTCTTGTTTATGTTCATGTTTTGTATTGAAAAATAATAATTATAAAAATAAAAAAAATTAGCTAAAACAAATATCAATAATCATTTTTATTTTCCTTATTATGCAATATAATACAGCTCAAATGCATATTTAGAAGATGTTAGTGCTTACAGCAGTAATAAACAGACTATAGCTTTATATCCTCAAGGACAATTCTCATTTATCTCCATATGGGTCACTGCACAGCTCGCTCCAGAGCCAAAATATGCAATTCCCAGTAACACTACATGCAAAAATCTGGTTAGCTACTGATCATAAATCAAATTTAGAAAGAGTCAAACTCTGCAGCTCAAAGCCCATTCAGACTGTAATATCGTTGTCAGTCAGATGGATGACCTGTCACTTCGAGAGTCTCATCTCACAAGACCCCGCTGAGGTGACATGTCTGCTCTTAATGTTGAAAGGTCAGTGATGCAGGAGTTCATCTTCATAGTATTTATCTTAGTCCTGTCAGTAAGAAGGTATTACAGATTTATCTTGTCTCATTCTCGCTATTAATATGCCCACTGGCACTAGATGAATCTGGGAATCATTATAAAACCCGTCAGAACCTCCTTCAACTCACAGGCACTTCACTGCATGATAGCACAAGGTGAAAGATTACCAGGAGGATCAGGATGTTAAAGGAAACTGTCAGGAAGGTATCATCCAACAACTGAGATATCAGCAACTCAGCCACAACAGACCAGCCATGTACAACAGCTTACGTTCTTCTACCTTAATTTAGTTTTCTCCTGCTCGCATATGTCCCTCTAACCAGCACCAATCTCATCACACATACTTGAAATCTTGATGTTCCAGAACTGCAATGGACAAAGTCTTTCTCTGATGCATTACAAATGTTCCAATCTTACAAACACATTTACTTCTTCGTTCTCATCTCTTTCCCTTCTTCTAAACCCCAACATCTCTGGTAACTTCAAATATCTACTTTGCTTTCCTACACCACCATCTCCGTCCACACGTACTACTCAAGATTTTGCTACCTACCTACTACTAAACAAATCTGAAAACATAAGAAAAGAATTCCCCTCTAGCGAAATACCAAATGCCTACATAACCCATGTCTCTGCTCACTATCTTCAGCAACAGGAGGAAGTCTCAGTTCTCCTCTCATCGTCTTATTCTACATTCTGTCCCTTGGATCCTATATCTTCTCCCATCACTCTCATCCACACTCAGTCTCACACTAAATCATATCTTTAACCTGACCCTTATCACTGGCACCTTTCTCTTTTCCTTTAAACATGTTCTTATAACTCTTTTCTTTTTTCGAAAAAAACATCTCTTGACCATACCTCCTTCTTTAGCTACTGCTCCATCTCACTCCTCCCATTTGCCTCCAAGCTATTATAGAGACTAGTTACCTAGGTGTCTTTTTAAACTCCCAGAACTCCTTCCGGCCTCTCAACCAACGTCTCACTCAATTCTGTCAACTCCAATTATGCAACAATGCCAACGATACAGCTAAAAGTCTCTTTGACTATTGTAACGTCCTTCCTAAATGGCATCCATCTCAAAGGCCTAGGACCTCTCCAATCCATCCTGAACTCAGCTGCCAGACTCATCTTCCTCACACTCTCCTCATCTGCTGCTCCTCTCTGAAAATCCCATATCAGCCCTCATAACCAAATACTCCCCTACATGTTCCCTCCACTCCTTCACGGACCTTCATTTGGCCTCTTCTCTCATAAACTACTCTCTCTGTGCATCTCTCCTTAGGAACTAACTTCCATGAGCCATAGGATTGTCTCCAAACCTTTAGAAACACCCTACAAATGTGTCTACTTAGGAAAGCATTCTAACATATTTATTATATTTCTGTCAATGGAATCCACCCATTTAAACAAAAAAGTACTGTAGTATTAAAAAAAAAGGTGTGCAGATGGTTGTAAGATCCGCTTCCGAGACCACCACGTTTCCGTTGTTTGGACATCATTGAAAATAATATTTTGTTATGAATTCATATTTTACCCATAGCTCTTTTTAGAAATACATTTAGGCTTATGTCTGCTATAACAAAATGGATCTGTTGGAAAAATCAATAGGTCGGAGCCGGGGCAGACACTTGTTTTATCCGGCATCATTACACTTATCATCGTTACAGATAATGCTATTTCTGCTACTTGACACCACTTACAGACGTGTACCCGGTAAATGACGCCAGTTTGAATTGGCAAGGCATAACAAATCACATTTTTCTGAGTAAGCCATAAATTAGTTAAGAATATTCTTTATTTTCTCATGCTCCACAATTTAACTCTTACACAAATATAAATGTAAAACACAGAAACACACTCCGAACAAAAAACATAAGATTCAAACACAACTTTTCATAGGTATCCTGTTTCCTTCAGTCATGCAGACGTTTTCATATTTTAAATGTACCTTGATTTTGTTGTTATTTTTTAGTTGTTTAATCATATCAATCAAAGCACTATCTGCGTTAAAAGCACTAACCATCTTCATGGTCCAGCATTTTACTACTGGAATACCATAGGTCTAACTATACGGACCTTTGTTGATAATTTAATAGCTTTGCTTTTTAATAGCTTGTCCAGATTTGCCATAGCTTTCCTCCCCAGAAGCAAAAGTCTGCATTCACCCCCTGCAAATATCTTGGAAACCAGTAAAATAAAATCTGCCACTGTCTCCACTTCTTCCCCTTCTATTTCCCTGGAATGGAGATTGCAGTTTCTCATGATCTTCATCTTCATCTATTGCACCCTCTTTTTTTACCATCTTACATATGTCCTTTAGTTCCTCCTCACTTTATCATCCTCGTATCTGAGGTTGTTGATGGTTCTCTTAGCAATTTTAATTGTGGCTTTGGATTCGTCCAGCTTGACCTTACGCATGATGTATTCCACATATAAATTGAATAAATAAGGTGACAATATACAACATTGTTGCACTCCTTCCCCCCCCCTTGAAACATTCTGTTATTCCACTTTTAGTTTGAACCATGGCTTCTTGGTCCACATACAGATTCCTTGGTATGCAGATTAGATGGTCTGGTATCCCCATCTCTTTAAAAACTTGCCACTTATTGTTATAATCCACACAGTCAAAGGCTTTAGAATAGTCTATGAAATATATGTTTTTTTTTCTGGAGCTCCCTTGCTTTCTCTATTATCCAGCAGACATTGGCAGTTTGATCTCTTTCGCCTCTTCCTCTGCAGAACCCGGCTTGCACATCTGGTAGTTCCGGGTTCATATATTGTTGGAGCCGAGCTTGTAGGATCTTAAGCATTATCTTGCTGGCATGTGAAATGAGTGCAATTGTTCGATAATTGGAGCACTCTTTGGCACTGCCTTATTTGAGGATTTGGATATAGATTGGCCTTTTCCAATCTACTGGCCATTGTTCAGTTTTCCAAATGTGTTGGCATAGCACAACACTTTTTAGCATCAGGATTTCGAATATAATTCTGGGATTCCATCAACTTGTGCAGTCAATTTAACAGTATTCCTTCCTAGGAGCCATCTACTTTCTCTCCATGATGTCTGGCAAAATACTAACATTATGAATTGTTTTAAGATCTACCCTGTATAGATCTTCTGTGTATTTCTTCCATCTCTTCTTTATCTTGTCTGCTTATGTTAAGTAACTACCATTTTTGTCTTTTATCACGGCCATTTTTGCATGAAAGGTTCCTTTGAGATTCCCAATTTTCCTTAAGAGATCTCTTGACTTTCCCATCCGGTTGTCTTCTTCTAGCTATTTATATTGCCCATTATAAAGTGCCTCCTTGGCTCTTCTTGCTATCCTCTGGAATTCTGCATTCAGTTGAATAAATATTATCCTATCCCCAATACCTTTCAATTTTCTTCTTTCCTGAGCTATTTTAAAAGCCTCATCAGATAGCGAGCTTGCCTTCCTAGTTTTCTTTCTTTTGAGAATATTCTTTGTTGCTGTTTTCTGAACAATTTTAAACACTTTTGTCCAGGCATTCTATCTTCCATGTCTAGTCCCTTAAACATTTACCAACTACTGGCTCTGGCTACCAAAACACACATAGCCAGTAAATGTACGACATTGGCTTCAAATTTCCAGGAGATAATTAGAATGATTAAATATTTACTCATTAATGAGAGATTAACCCACACCATCCTAGAGAGATCCCCTTAGTTCCAGAAGAACTGGGAACCCTCGTTGGAGTCACCATTTTGGTTCAAATTGCTTCAGTTTTTTATCGAGTTCAGTGATCTCTTGGTCTAGGTTAGTTTGAACCTCATTCTCATAGTCTGATAATATTGCTAGTAGATTCTCAAAACAGGTGACCAAGGCCTGTTCCCAACGATCTTTATATATATCCAGATAAAACGAGAATTAATGGAATAAATACTTTAATTCCTAATCCCTGCTGAATTAAGATTTTTGCCAGATATTTGTCGTGTCAGGTCTTAATCCAGAATGAGTGTAATTCGTTTCTCAATAAGCTCTCAAGTGTCTTCAAACCTTTCTGCCAGTTAGGCTGGGTTTTTTCACCTATTGTTGAGATTTCGTACACTCAATGTGTAGAGGATAAGTAGTGGGTCCTGGAATTCTCCACTACACCTGAGTTAATTTAGGGCCACAGGTAATTTTCTCCATATTTTTTCTTTCCCTCATAAGGTACTTCTTCTATTTTTGCTATCAATACTGTGTTAAACAGTTAACATATTACGTATTAATGCCTTGGATATTATAATTGCACTATATGTGGTATTATAATAAGGTTTAGTTAAACCTAATTTGCATACTAAATGATATGTGAGACATCTTATATTCTTTGTGCACTACTATTATCATCCCTCACTCGCTTTGACTTGAATTACGTGACAACAGCATTTATCATCACATGAGACTTTATTGTAATTTATATTTTTTACTTGTTTAATTAGTGTTATAAATGTATAATGAGATGCACATATTTTTATGTGAACAATAAAAGTTATATTTTATTTTAACATCGGTTGGTCAGTAATTTCTTTACTCCAGCATTATTTCATAATATATCTACTGACAAAATGTGGGAAGTTTATGTGACCATATATAGAGTGTTTCTTTTTCTTTCTCTAATTCTGACCTTTGCAATAAGAAGCTCATGGTCTGAGCCGTAGTTAGCTCCAGGTCTTGTTTGGTCTAGAGCTCCTCCATCTTTGGCTACACAATCAATCTGAATTCTATATTGTGCACCCGGTGATGTCCATGTGTAGAGTCATCTCGGAGGCTGTTGGAAGTGGGTGCTTACTATGACCAGAGAATTATCTTGACAAAATTCTACTAATCTCTGACCTGTTTCATTATGTACTCCAAGACCAAACGTGCCAGTTATTCCAGGTGTCTTTTGTTCCCTACTTTAGCATCCAATCTCCTATGATGAGCGTAACATCTTTTCTTGGTGTTATATCTAGGTGGTGTTGAATATCCACGTAGAATTGGACAACTTCAGCCTCTTTAGTATCTATGGTTGGAGCATAGACTTGGATCACTATGATATTAAATACCTTTCCTTGAAGTCTAATTGAAATAATTCTGTCATTTATTGGGTTGTAACCTAGCACTGCTTTGGCCAACTTTTTATTGATGATGATGGCTACTTCATTTCTTCTGCAGGATACTTGACCACAATAGAAGATCTGGTGGTTTTCTGATTTTAAATGTCCATGTAACGGAACCCATCACTGTTTTACCCTGTTTTATGATTATTATGGTTAAAATATGATCCTACTATTATACTGTAGGTATGTTGGTTTATGCTCTGCAGAATATTGGCCCAGACTAGTGCAGACCTTGGCATGGGAGATAATCCTGTTACAGAGACTCTCCTAAGATAAGGAAGTCTATTGTATAAAGTGTTTTCCTCATCAGACATAAGAACAAAGAAGTGTAATTGAATCAATGTCTGATTGTATCAAAGTTGCCAGGTAGCCTCGGGGAGGTGTGACCACACCTATTGTTCTCTTTATGTGTATTGTGTGGCCAAATATGGGCATGTGTATTGTCTGTGGGAAGAGATGTGTATAAATATTTCTGCACAACAAAATAAAGTCAGTTGACTACTTGACCCTTCAAAACGTAGCCTTGTCTCGTTGTTGGAGGGGATTGCTATATCATACTGGGGATTGCTATGCGCTGCATACTCCCTGGGAGCTTTAAACTACGGCGGTTGTGGAGTCTCTGGTAGTGTGGTGTCCGGTGCGGTGCTTGTAGGCCTCGACGCAAACTAGGACGTGTCCATCAGCGGAGGTACCCGGTCGGGGGGCCAGTAGATCCGTTACAGTCCAATTCCAGTCCATTTGAGTTTACTAATTCCAAGAATATCAATGTTTAATCTTGTAATCTCACATTTGGCCCAGTTTGCCTTGGTTCATAGTTCTAACCTTGCAGGTTCCAATGCTGAAGTGTTCTTTGCAGTAGTGGACTTCCCTTTACCCTCCAAACATATCTGCAGCTGGATGTCCTCTCGGCTATAACCATCTGCTTCATTAGATCTGGTGCTACTCAACCTTTGCTCTTCCTAAGTAATTTGGTAGGCACCATCTGATCAGAGGGGCTCATCTTCACGTGCCATGTCATTATGTGTCTGTGCTTATCCATAAGGTTCACAAGGTTATCTTGGCAAAGATACTGGAGTAGGTTGCCAGTTTCTCTGCTATGACCCGCACATCTTGGATAACCCTACATGGTATAGCTCACAGCCATATCCATGGTAAGCATCCAGAAGGGGAACAATACAAATACACAGAGATAAAAACAACCACAATGACGCACACCCAGACGCACACACGTGATGGATCCAGCGCGCTTTGGAGCAGATGCCGTTTGAAGCATTAAGTGCTCACATTAGGATTGAAGCATTACCGGATAGTATCCAGGAGACACCTTCCCTGGTGTTAGTTTCTAAAACACGGCCTCAGCGCTGTGTAATTTGCTAAATTGTGCTGCTTAGAAACGATAGTTTGCCGCTTTGTGATTTTCATTTGCATTATCTTTAATCCTGTAAGACAGAGAGAAGCAAATTGCAAATTCTGGAATGATTGGGGTCTGGAGAGGAGAATTTTTCAGAAATCTTTCTAACAATCTTCAATTTAACAAGTTTTGTGGTTAAATATAAAAGTATTTTTTTCCTGAGAGCTGCGGGAGGGATTGACAGCGTGGTGTGTGATGATCTGCAGCCTCCAGCATCGTGTCTCCTATATGCGCCGGATTCACAGCTCATTAATGGAAATAAAACTTGGATAGAGAGATAATGTGGAAATGAGACATGTCTATCCAGATTAGTCTGTGTGTTAGATATTATCATCCGTGACACATGCACAACAAAAGGATTTGTTCTGTTTCACTGAATGGATCAAATTAATTGTATTTTTCATTTTAAGGTTAAATTTAGGATTTGGAAAATATTTACATTATTTGTATAATGGTGGTATAATTCAGATTTTGTTACACGTAACATATGCACATAACCAAATGGACACAGTTGTATATAAGAGCACTTGTAAAATTATAAAATGCATTTGTTAGTCGCATCTGACAGATGTTATTTGATAATACTTGTGTGTTTGCATCTTTAAGTCGTGTCCGACTCCCAGTGACCCCATGAACGTAACACACTATGCTGATCCACTTGGTTTTTATGGCAGAGATACTGGAGTGGGTTGCCAGTTACTTCTCAGGTGGGCAACAGCCTACAGCTTCCATCCAAGTACTGACAAGGCCCAACCCTGCATTGCTTCAGGGTGGTTTGATCTCTTGGAGTCCTAACTGGAATTAAACCCAGGAAATGTACCACTGTGTATTTTCCTTTTTTCAAATGATGCTCTCAAAGCAGAAAATAATTCAAATGTTAACTGATTGAGTGCTTGCCCCTGTCAGCCAATAAGCAGTAGTGCAGATATATGAGCCATAATTGTTTGCCAATTAAATTTACCTATGTACTTATGCTCTGTGCATACCCTGTTAGTTTCAATGAAGTTTACATAGGTTCCACCTAACGGTAATGTTTAAAGTATATTATTTTAAATGCATAAAAAAAAAATGTATTCCATGTCCCTTTAAAGAGACGCAGAAACACTAACCTAGATCTAATTACTTGAATATGCAAATATTTCCTGCATGGAAAAACCTGATGTGACATGCTATTTAACATTATACTGTATATACTCGAGTATAAGCCGAGGCACCTATTTTACCACAAAATACTGGGTAAAATGAGTGACTCGAGTATAAGCCGAGGGTGGGAAATGTGCTGCCCCCTGTGTCCCTCTTGTGCCCTCTGTGTCCCCCTCTCTCTCCGTGTCTCTTCTCCCCTCTCCCTTCCCTGTGTCTCTTCTCCCCTCTCCCTTCCCTGTGTCTCTTCCAACCTCTCCTTTCCCTGTGTCTCTTCCCCCCTCCCTTATCACCCTCCTCAACCCCACTCCTCAACCTCCCTCCTCATCCTCAACCTCCCTCCTCATCCTCAACCTCCCTCCTCATCCTCAACCTCCCTCCTCAACCTCCCTCCTCATCCTCCCTCCTCGTCCTCAACCCCCTCCTCAACCTCCCTCCTCATCCTCAACCCCCTCCTCAACCTCCCTCCTCAACCCCCCCATCCTCAATACCCCTCCTCAACCCCCCCATCCTCATCCTCTCTCCTCAACCCCCCATTCCTCAATCCCCCTCCTCAACCCCCCATCCTCATCCTCTCTCCTCAACCCCCCATTCCTCAATCCCCCTCCTCAACCCCCCATCCTCATCCTCTCTCCTCAACCCCCCTCCTCAACCTCAACCCCCCTCCTCAACCCCTCCTCCTCATCCTCAACCTCCCTCCTCATCCTCAACCTCCCTCCTCAACCCCTTCCTCAACCTCCCTCCTCAACCCCCCATCCTCAACCCCCCTCCTCAACCTCAACCCCCCTCAACCCCCCTCCTCAACCTCAACACCCCTCAACCAAAACCCACCTCCTCAACCTCAACCTCAACCCCCTCAACCTCCCCCCTCAACCCCAACCCCCCTCCTCCACCTAAACCCCCCTAAATACCTCCCCCCTCTCCCCTCACTTACCTGCTTGTGTTCCGGCCTCTGCTCCTTGACCCGGCGCGCATGTGACGTCACATGCGCACTGCGTCATTAGCATATACCGGGTGCCGGCACCCGGTATATGCTAATGACATGGCGCGCATGTGACGTCACATGCGCGCCCGCGCCGGGTCAAGAAGCGGAGGCCAGAGCACAAGCAGGTAAGTGAGGGGAGAGGTATTTAGGGGGGGGGGGTAGGTTGAGGAGGGGGGTTGAGGGGGGTTTATGCTGAGGAGGGGGGTTTAGGTTGAGGAGGGGGGAGGGAAAGAGACACGGGGGGGTAGAGAGACACAGGGGTGGGGTTAGAGACACACAGGGGGTTAGAGAGACACGGGGGGAGAGTGACTCGAGTATAAGCCGAGGGGGCCCTTTTTTGCCTTAAAAAAAGGGCTGAAAAACTCGGCTTATACTCGAGTATATACGGTATTTTCTTTTTGCATTGGCCTTTTATTAACCGAGTAATAATGGCATTTTATAATCATTCTATGTTTCTATATTAAATTCTATAAATTAAAAAAAGTCACAAATAAACATAAAAGTGTTAAAGTGAAATAGTAAAAATATAGAAAATATTATAATATCTACCGGTAATCGCATATGACTAATACTGATCTATACTCCTCCATTATAAAATGAACTCAATTCAGAGTGAAGAACCTTGTATTTTGCAGCCACAAATTTTAAGTTTTTTTTTTTTTTATGACAAAAAGAGTCCTATATTGGTAAATTAATCTACTGGCGATGTTGGGGAAGTGCAGTTTTCCAGCACTGTCAGAACTTCCCTATGACAAATTCTGATTTGAGGGGATTGGTTGACTTGGATTCCCTCCTGGTGGCTTGCTACTGGCTCTGCCCAGCTTCTCTTCAAGCAGGGCCGTATCTAGCTTTTTGGAGCCCATAGGCAGTGAAGTGGAGGAGCCATTCCACGGAGCCATTTTTGCCTTTTCTGTACATTTAAGGTCCCTTTCCTGTTGTAACTGTCTAATTACCCCCTAGTAGCCAGTCTATGAACTGTAACATTTCATTTTTTTTAAGCCAGAAACCATTTTTTTTTAAGAAGTGCCACCCCTCACAGGGAAGCGCCCCTGGGCGGCTGCCTAGTTGGCCTAATGGGTAATCCGACACCAGAGGTTTTCCCCAAACCCTTCATCCTCCCACAACCAGGCCCGTCTAAGCCTGAATAGAGGAAGGAAATCGTTTGTCACTGAGGAAGCTACAGGCTACAGCAGCGAAATGCGTCTGTAATTTTTACTTGGTTTTATTGTTCTCATCAAAGGAATTTACTTACCCGAATTGTATCAGAATTTTACCAATAAAGATACTTTTATTTATGAAAATGGTCTGAAGTACTTGTGCTTTGGGACACCCCTCCACGCACACGTGAAAAGTACACAACATCAGACTCAGCGGTTACACGCAACACAAGGCGTCATCACACTATACGTACATTATACCGTGGATTAGCACACCATATATGGCATATGTCTTAGAACCAAGAGACTGAGGACACTGTCCGGGTACGTCGTGTTAGACACACTCAAGATTGTGTGCTTTGCAAAGATTCCCTTTCCACACCTCCTTCACATACCAACAAGGTACCGGCGTGAACAGTGCTTTTGGGATTAGCAGCATATCCAACCGCCGTACACACCAAGCAGTAGACAACTAGGAGTTGTGCGATTCGTATTTATTAAACACCATCGCCGAACAGTCAAGATCTACCAAGCGCTAAGGCTAAACTTTGGTTGTGGTCAGAGTGTACCCAACCACCAAACCCAATCGCCATTTATTAATGGGTAATCCAGCCATGTCTGCAAGCAGTAGAAATCCTGACTCCATCCTTGCTTGCTCATTGGTCCATGGTCGGAATTATTAAGCAAAGAAGAACCCCTGAATCTCACTGTTTTAAAGGATCCACATAAAATGACCTATTTACATATCTATTCAAACAGCACCCTTCTAGATAATTAGTAGCATTTTCACTTCCATATGATTTTTACCATACTTTTTTCCCATGTAAGTAGACTGTAAGCTCTTCAGTGCAGGGACTATGTAACCAATCGGTTGTCTTTATGTTTAATATTCTACATTGTCATGTAATTGTTTTGTACTTTATCTCTATAAAGTGATGTGCACATTCATGGTGCTGTAAAGGTAAAAATGCATTAATGATAATCTAAAATAATATCCCACTCCTCAAGGAGTTGTACAATGATATTTGTAGAATCTCATTCTTCTTGAGCAGACATTGCATTACTAATTAGATCTGCACTGATGAGGTGTTTTGGTATGTAATACTAATTAGACATATTTAAGTATTTATATAAACCGCTCCAGGTTTGATGTTCTTTGCTGGCTCCTCCGAAAGCCATCTATTTAATTTCCATCCGCATGCTCAGAATGCAAATCCTAATATAAATAGCTAGATAAATGGGAAATTAATTCATTATCTATAATGGGAAAGATGAAGGTTGTAGCCAGAGAATCATGTTAGAGGTGAGGGATGTGTGTACTTTACATAGGCCACATGGAATAGTTGAGGAATTTGTTTTAAATATATAGTAAAGCCCATTGCTAGTAATGTTGATGTCTACACAGAAAACCAAAAATAACCAAAAACTGACTTATTTTTCTAATATATTTTCCACATAGGTTATAAGAAACAGCACAGGACAGACAGCAGGAGTGATGGATGGAAAGACAATACTCAAGATTATTAACTCTACATCTTACATGAGGGAGGTTAGAAGACAAATTCTTACCAGAAATACTGCTGTTATTCTTCTTTACTGATGGGAAGAAAAAAAGAGGGAATTACCAAATCTGTCAGCTCAATCCAAACGACTTCTAATAAATTCACTAATGGAGGCTACCACCGGGCGCCTTCCTCTACACCCTGCTTTTAGCTGTTGCTTCTTTTTGCTCCGCATGTACCCACCATCATCCTACACTGCCCACCCATTTGCCTTGCTATGTCATTCTCCATGTACACATGCCCTCCTCCATACACGTTCCTCAAAAATCACAAGGAGCTTGGTCGGGGGCAAAGAATGGCTGCTTGGCAGCAGGAAGAGAATCTGAGCTTTGCACCGGGAAGAAAGATGAAAGTGAGGGCTTGGCAGAGCATAAGGGGATTATTTTGGAAGGGATACAGAATGAGATCTCTGCATGGAAGTACAGAGGAAGCAGAGAAGCGGAATGGAGTGGATTAATTCCAAGGATAGAGCCTGGCAACTTGGCAGGAGGTAGGCAGTGAGATTAAGCAGTGGGTATAGGTAAGGGCTTGGCAGAAATAAAGAGGGAGAGATTGATAAGAAATAGAGATTAGGAATGTGGCAGTGGGCAGGGCGAAGCAGAAGGTAGAGATTGGAAGAACTTGAAAGTTTTTGGAGATTAAAATTTTTATGTGGGTAGAGAGTACTCGATAGGAAAAGTGGTAAGCGGGGGGCTGAGAGTGAGAATTGGAGGAGAGTACAGAGTCAGAACAAGTCAACGGTAGAACAGGAGGAGTTGGCTGTGGGTAGAGAGTAAGACATTAGCAAGGGAAAAGAATGAGAGCCTGGCATGGGGTGGGGTGCAAGAACTTGGCTCTAAAGCGTAAGCTTTCTCCAATCAGGACTTCAACTCAGTTGCGTCAAATTCTCTTATTGTATTGACTTTGTGCTTTTGTACATCTTACAATTTGCATTTCTGTAGCCACTTTACTGTACAATTGTAAACAGTTTTTGGTAAATGGTGGCACAAAAGATGAATAATAATAATAATAATAATAAGTATGAAGCAATTGCTTAACAAGACACAGAAAGTTAGTTTGTCAGTAGTGAAACATTTAGTAAGGGTACTAAGAGAAGATTGGGCAAGGAAACAAGTAAGTACTTGGCTGTGGGGGGCAGAGTGGCAAATGCACAGGGCAGTTACAGGGCATCATGGCGTAGTAGTCTGGCCAGGGTAGATTCAGTGGTCATGGAAAATAAGAGGTCATTGCTTATGGGTATCTTTCCTAAAACATATTTACTAATTTTAGAACAACAATCATTTATAATATGGTGGGCAAAAGAGCGATAGAAGCCTCCACCGTACAGTAGTACAGTAAATAAATAGTACATCTGTGTTGACATTTGAATGTCTAAAGCGAGTTAAAAAAACTGTTTCCAGCTCAGAATTCAGAGAAAAACAGTGCATTCTGGGAAGTTGAGCTGGGACACGCAAATGTGCCCACAAATCCTCACTCTTCAATCCGTAGCCATTATCAAACATGGCTTCCTTTAAGCTTTAATGCAAAGCCAAGGTTGGATTAAACACAGGCTGAGTATCCTATCCATGTACAGCTGTTTCAAGCTTACTGGCTATCATCAGCATGGAGCGGGATCTCAGCTTGTGTTGTGGACCCTATGAGTAGGTAGTTCACCACAACAATAATTTTAAAACGAAGAAATGGCAAACAAATTATCAGTAAATTAAAACAGAATATAAAACAGTACAATACATGCATTTTTTTGCTCGTTTGGAGAAACTAGTGATCTAAAGTTTTCGGTAGATGGTGGAACCGTCTAATCCTTGAGTAAATGTGCATTTTCTATACTCTAAACCACTACTATTGTTTGCAAACACCATTTATAATAGGCTATTCTGGAAACATGAAAGAAGATGAGGGAGTTCTGTATTCGTATAATGGCTAAATATAAACAATGTCTAAATATTTTAAATATACAATATAGACACATTTATTGGCTAAAACAGAGATATCAGAGGTATATTGCAATATTACAGATATTTGAACAGATGTGTTAAAACATATTCCATGTGACTTGGGTCAATTAAACTATGTCTTTACAATCACGTCAAGAGAGACATCACAATGCAAAAACTCAGCTCTCAACACATGTGCATAGAGATTTGCCTTTTAAATGTAGTTATGTGGCCCTTTAAGCTAAACAAGCTAGACACCAAAAAAAAAAAAAAATACCAATCACCTGGTGCTAAACACTGACAAAGTCTGATGTTGTCTCCTGCCTCTAAATGTCATACTGCTCAATGCCACTATACTGGGGTCGGTGCTCACCATCTCCAGGTATCTGAACTTGATAATCAAATGATATTACTGTCAGTCAAAGTCTCCTTCACAACGCGATAAAGTCATGAAATGCTTCAGAACAAAGTGATCCCTCGAGATAGGAAGACGGGCGGCCTGGGGCATCAGAATGAGCGGCTAGAAATATCACCAGAAGAGAACTGGAGTGTTAGATAAAATGGCATTTAATGCATGTCTTGGGGATTTTATTTGTTAGAAATGACACACATTTTACGACTTAAAATATAAGTTTATGTATGTTTACATAGGTGTAAATCATTTTGTATGGATGATATTGTTCTCAAATCCTACTGTTTTATTATATCATGTTAAATGTTTTTGCACTTTTATCAGCACAGCTAGGTTTCAAATAAACTTAATTTTATGTATTTCAATAATGACAGGATAACCAACTAAGAGGTAGAGAACCGGTTTCTATTTCAGTTATGGTAATGGTTTGGTTGGATATATACCTGAAAGTTTATGCAACGATCCAGTGCTAGAGGCTATTACTGCCCAGGGCCACCTGCTATAGACTACAGGCTAACTACTCACAAGGACCATTTGGGTACTTGGAAATCTCTGCACCAGCACCTTGATATCTGGCTTCTTTAACAGTAAGAGATTCTTCATCAGGAATCATGGATATGTCCAGTTTAGCAGCCACCAGGAGCAAATAAAGAGAACATACCATTTCTATATGTCTCAGAAGTGAACTGATTTATTTTGAATATTCAACAATACCTATATGGTTAGATACAGGGGGGTGTATACAGCACAACAATGACAGGGAGTGGCAGACACACACAGGAGATTAACTCCACATGGGGTCTAACAGCGTGGCAATAGGCCAACCTTCTAATATACATAATGCCGTCTCCAGCTGTCTAGCACATCAGAGATGTAATTAGCTTATCTGGCAATCAATGGGCCAAAATGGATTACAATACAATCACTGGTTCCTGTGTCTAATGGTTCATGAATATATATAGAGTCAATTTACATTATAGTTACAAGTTAAATAATTTAAACACAGAACACAGTAACATAACATGGGGAATTACTATTAGTATACAGGATAAGGCAGAGACTTATACCATAATATGAAGCATGGTGGCACACCATGGCCCTATGTTTTGGAGCTATTCACCCCACCACCCACCTGCCCACATTTCCCATGTGGCAATACGATTCCCCTACGCATTTTCCTATGGTGACTCAATGCACCAGGATCCAAGCCCGGGAAAGGGATCCATGACAGCTTAGTTTTTCTCTTTAGGATCTTGGCTATGGCTTTTTGTAATTTAGCTATGGTTAAAGCCAAGGTTTGGTCAGTTTTGTATATATGGATAGAGCCAAAGGTTTTGGGTAGAGGTTTAGGTGTATAGTTTGGATAAGGGACAAGGATGTGGAAAGAAGTAAGGATGATATATTCAGTGGGTACATTTGGGTTATGGTTAAGGGTTCAGCAAAAGGTTTGAAGTTGACGTTAAGGACATCAATTAGGTCAGAAGTTTGCATTTTCAGCTTAAGTCATGGTCCGAAGTTGGTTTGGAGGCTTGTGGATTCAGCTTGAGCATATTTATCAATATTTATTGGTGTTAGTTTCAGAGAGCGGATCAAAGGTTGTGGATTATGTTAGTGTTAGGGACTGTGAAATTGGACTATGTATCTATGGTTTCGTACGGAGAATGGAGATGTAAGCAGAGGGGATAAAATTGTATTAGAGTCAAGAGGAGCAGTGGTAGGGGAGTATTTTATTTGTATGAACAGAGAAAAACAACAATATACATTACAATACTCAGATATAATGTATGATACAGTGACTTATTCTCAGAAGTTTGCACATGAAAAAATGGAGAGATCCTTTCCTTAAACAACAGTTTAATAATTCACACCCACTGGACCTAAACACAGACATGTGTGTGTGTGCTAAATCTAGTGCTAAAATATGAAGATTTGCTACAAATAAAATATTATAATGTAAAAAAAAATGCTACAAATAGTATAAAAAATTATGTTCATAGCATGCAAGTAATAATGTGGCAAATAATATTCATAGCATGCAAGTGATAATATGTTAAACCGTATGCAAAATGCACAAATAG
This sequence comes from Discoglossus pictus, assembly GCA_027410445.1. NCBI lineage: Eukaryota > Metazoa > Chordata > Amphibia > Anura > Alytidae > Discoglossus > Discoglossus pictus. Next base: position 93,999,237 of record CM050172.1, read on the forward strand.
AACATGCTAAATAATATGCTAAGCATGCAAGTAATAAACTACTAAGAATAGAGTCTACACATTGGGGAGGATGGATTTATAATGCCACAAGTATATAAGTGTTACTTCTTAGAGCATACCTTAAATCAATTATCTGCATTGAAAGAGATGTTTATTGGTATCTGTAGGACGTTATAGAATACAGTTGGTGTACTTCCTTTTAGGCATTATTGCTCTATGATGTTGGTATATTTATGGTGTTATTGTGTATGGAGGTTGAACACGTCTGGGTATAGTTGGTATGATAGTTGGTATGATATTTTTTAGAGGGCATTTGGGACTTAGAGGAGGAAGTTTCTGATAGGCTTCATGTGTTATGGTGTTTGGAGTTGTTTGTTGGTTGAATATTATTATTACTTGGTATGGTAGTTGGAGATGCATCATAATTATGAATTGGTAGGACAGTTGGAGATGTCTGATTATTGGGTATGGTGATCGACAATGTCAGTTAAATGTCACTGGGTATGGTGGTTAGAGATGTCAACTACTAGTTGTTATTGTGTATGGTTGTTAAAGATACCAGCTAGGCATAAATGGTTAGGTTGGAACCATTGTTGGAAATCTATGGTAAGTATTGGACATGATGGCTGTTGATGACTCATGTGATATTGGGAATATCTTTTTGGCATTATTTAGTTTGGTGGTTTGAGATGTCTGCTCATTTTGATTCCATGTTGTGGCTGGAGATGTCTACTATGCATTATTAGTATCATGGAAAGATATATTTGTTCACAAATATGGAATCATTTCAAGGGTAGAATCAAACACATGGACAAATAAGTTTTTCCTAAATTATTAAGAGAGCAGATGCTTTATTTTGAAAAATGGTACCATATTTTTAAATGTAAACACTACCTAAACTTATCCCAAATGATTCTCCCCATCAGCTGATCTTCATCCTTCACATTAAAAATCTCAAGTTTCCAGTTCTCAGTCAAAGATGTTTATGGACAAAAAACATCCTGGGATACAACGTAATTGAGATGGGATGAGATTTTAAAACAATTCATACTTAAAAGATTTAGGGTGAGTTTATAGTATCATCTTTTTCTTTATTTTCATGTCATTTTCTTAATTTCACTGTCTCTTCTAATTTTCGAGATGCTTTTGAAAATGTTATACTAAAAAGAAGATGGCCCTTTTAACCACAATCTGCTGAATATTTATCCTTCTCAAGTGCTTACTTTGGGAACATTTCATCTATATCAAAGTTTTAAATGTTGCTTTTTAAGGTTGTTAAAACATAAAAAGACAGGCGTACTTTTTGAGGTAAACTTAAAAACAACTTGATGGATATCAATTCAGCTCTGTATAATTGCTTGAGAAAGTAAATTAGGAAATGCTATTAAAACACATATTAATATTTAAACATATGTTAATATTTAAGCAAATATGAATTTCTCAGAAACTTTTTGCATTTTTTATCTTGACTGCTAGGATTAACTCCTTGGTGAATTCATCCTCAGAGGCCACAGTGATATCTAAGAGAAGATTAGGAGACAAAAAATGGATACCCCTTGCAGTTGGGCAGCAAAGATCAGGTAGGAAAGAGACAAGTTTGGGTTGAGTTGAGAGTGGACGTTTTAGTAAATAATGAATTATGAATGTGGGGCATAGAGAAAGTAGGTGGCTCAATGGTGGAGTCGGGATTTGTTGGTGAGCTTTGAGAGCAGTCTCCCCATGGATCACTATATTCCTTCCGATGACTGCCTTCTCCTTCTGTTGTGTCTCTTTCTCTCTGTGTACCTTTTTGTTGACTGTCTCTCTTGTATCTTGACTCCATCCTTGTTCCATCCAACTGATATTGCCCCAATTTCTCGTCATTGTCCCTATAAATTCCCTTTTTTTTTTCCTTTCCCATAACTGTCTCTTCCCATTGACAGTGTTGTCTCTTTCTGCATTCTAATGCCTAACCCTCTCCTCTCAAAGGCTATTTTCCAAATCTGAATAACTGTCTCACCCTTATTATTTCTCACCTCTCTATTTTTCTTTCATTGGCTCGTGACTTTCAGGACTCTCTCTCCCTACCCATAGTTGTTCCTGTTATTATTTCCATAGCTGTCTCCTTCTATTGCCCTTACTCCATCTTTCTTACATTGGATCAATAATATTGGGTCATCTGTACTGAAGTCTGTTTGTCTCTCACCCTAAATAAGTTGGATACCATTGTTCTACATGATTGTATTACAGTGTCCCTTTGTATATGTCATCTTAGACAATACCAACAACGATGCTGCAGAAAAGTGCGCCCAATGCTGGTAATAATCCAATGTCCTGGAGAACGCCAAGTTTTAAGTTTTGTTTTTTTACGTTATTGGTACAGTACATGCAAAACTAGCTATACGTTGTACTAGCAATTTAATTCTCAAATGAATAGTGCCTAAGTTAATAATGTTTTCTGTAGTAATCTTATGCAAATGTGTGATGCCTGAATATTAATTAGATGCTTTGATGTCCGAATTAGGATTACATTCAGCTTGCCTATCTCTGTGGTGCCAAAACAATGCCCACCTGCCATTATCATGTAGTTGGATCTTTTTCCCCTCCCTTAGCAAGCACTTCCCAAATAAGAATAAAGTAGATGGACTTTCATAAAGCTTATGAATTATTAACTGTGTAGAAAAATGGCTATTACAATATATAGACAATTCTTAATGGCTTTTAAGATGATTCCTGTGGGGATGACAGGGTCCCTTTAAGTCTAGGATTAAGTAATAATAATAATAATAATAATAATAATAATAATATGTATTATTATTATTATTGTTAATAATAAAAACTAATTAGCATATGACATATGGTAGTGGAGTGACATTTTGCTTTAAGCTCTTGCTTAAATATTCTAAACAAATTCTCCCAAACCCATATACATATATATATATATATATATATATATATATATATCATTATTATTATTATTATTGTTCATTTATAACCGACACTCTGTAGCGCTGTACATAAGTTAGGTTCCAGACAAAGATAAATACAAATTAAACACATAGCAAAGCAATGATGACCCCGTCTTTGAGCTTGAAATCAGTGTCCATGGTAACTTCCCAAAGCACATTCCAGGATTAAAACTCGCAGACTTACAATAGATATATACAGTATATATATATATATATAGAGAGAGAGATATTATATACATATGGAAAAAGTCATCACATATAAAAAGAAGCAAAATAATATTTTACAATACTGTTTTGCTAAGTAATCTAATGTTTAAATATTGTGATTTTACAAATGTGCACTCAAAAGCCAGTTATTTTAGAGAACATTGAAAACTGATATCAGACAGCATTCTGTCAAATTAGGGTTCAACCATCAAGGTGGTCATAATATGGCAATGGACTAAGTATGGGAAATAAGGCTGAAGGGGATTCTATGGGCAAGTTGGTCTATGGGCAGGTTGGTCCATGGGCAGGTTGGTCCATGGGCAGGTTGGTCCATGGGCAGGTTGGTCCATGGGCAGTTTGGTCCATGGGCAGGTTGGTCTATGGACAGGTTGGTCTATGGGCAGGTTGGTCTATGGGCAGGTTGGTCCATGGGCAGTTTGGTCCATGGGCAGGTTGGTCTATGGGCAGGTTAGTCTATAGGCAGGTTGGTCTATGGGCAGATTAGTCCATGGGCAGGTTAGTCTATGGGCAGGTTGGTCTATGGGCAGGTTGGTCTATGGGCATATTAGTCCATGGGCAGGTTAGTCCATGGGCAGGTCGGTATATGGGCAGGTTAGTCTATGGGCAGGTTGGTCTATGGGCAGGTTGGTCTATGGTCAGATTAGTCTATGGGGAGGTTGGTCTATGGGCAGCTTAGTCTATGGGCAGGTTGGTCCATGGGCAGTTTGGTCCATGGGCAGGTTGGTCTATGGGCAGGTTAGTCTATGGGCAGGTTGGTCTATTGACAGGTTAGTCCATGGGCAGGTTGGTCCATGGGCAGGTTGGTCCATGGGCAGGCTGATCTATTGGCAGGTTGGTCCATGGGCAGTTTGGTCCATGGGCAGGTTGGTCTATGGACAGGTTGGTCTATGGGCAGGTTGGTCTATGGGCAGGTTGGTCCATGGGCAGTTTGGTCCATGGGCAGGTTGGTCTATGGGCAGGTTAGTCTATAGGCAGGTTGGTCTATGGGCAGATTAGTCCATGGGCAGGTTAGTCTATGGGCAGGTTGGTCTATGGGCAGGTTGGTCTATGGGCAGATTAGTCCATGGGCAGGTTAGTCCATGGGCAGGTCGGTATATGGGCAGGTTAGTCTATGGGCAGGTTGGTCTATGGGCAGGTTGGTCTATGGTCAGATTAGTCTATGGGGAGGTTGGTCTATGGGCAGCTTAGTCTATGGGCAGGTTGGTCCATGGGCAGTTTGGTCCATGGGCAGGTTGGTCTATGGGCAGGTTAGTCTATGGGCAGGTTGGTCTATTGACAGGTTAGTCCATGGGCAGGTTGGTCCATGGGCAGGTTGGTCCATGGGCAGGCTGATCTATTGGCAGGTTAGTCTATGGGCAGGCTGGTATATGGGCAGGTTAGTCTATGGGCAGGTTGGTCGATGAGCAGGTTGGTCTATGCCTTGGTGAAGTGTGAGCAAACTTGTAGATAATGTATTTTTATTTTTGCATTTTTATCGACAAAAAAACCCAATAAAACAAAAATAGAGGTGCTCAATCAGAGAATGAACTAAACTTAATAGGTTAGTTATGTGGTAATGATAACCCACTCTGAGAGCAATCTCTTTTAGTCACTTGTGCCTTTCACAGGGAGAAATATCCTCTAGTATATCAGTCCCACTCACTATAGTGACCCAGCCCTGAAATACCAGGCAATTCTACCCTGAACAGGAGAAACAGCAAACCCCAAACATGTTTCGGCCTTTATTAGGTGTCAGTGAGGTGTAGCTGACAACTCCCTAAGGCACAGTGAGCAAGGGGTCCACGTCTGGAGTCCCCTATCACCCCTAGGGAGACTACTCCCTAAGGCTCATTTGCATAAACAAAAACACAAAATAGAGGTGCACAATCAGAGACCGAACTAACCTTAATATGTTAATTCTATGGACATGATACGCCACTCTGAAAGCAACTTCTTTTACCCACTTGTGACCTTCACAGGGAGAAATATCCTGTAGTATATCAGTCTGGTCCCACTCAAAAGAGTTGTCCAGCCCCGAAATACCAGGCAATTCTACCCTTTTTGTTTATGCATTTTTATCTAGTTTTTAATGTCATAACCTTTGGAATGACTATCTATTTTAAAGTCTCAATTTTAATAAGGAAACAGAATTACACTGTGTTTTCATCTTTTATTTTGAACATATATCTACAGAGTAGATTTTTGTCAGAACCCACATTTTAGATGACCACATCAATATTTCAATGATCAATGTTTTTGAATAAACATCAATATTTTAGATTAACATCCATCAATAGAAATTGCTCCAAAACGTTTATTTCTGATTTGGACCCCTTTCTTCTTTTGTTATTCTATGAAATTCAAGAAAAAACAACTATACTGTTATAATAACACTGTAGTGGTAAAAAATGATGGCTCTTTAAAAACAAATGTTACATCTAGCGTAATGAAGACCTATTACTAAAATAAATATTTGTATTTATTTTTTGTTTTTTCTTTGATCACCACTAGAGGGCTGCCATATCTGCCATTATCCATCCTCCCTATCACTTAGAGTGTTAGATGATTGACCAGTAAGCATATTTGTCTACACAGACACATAGATAGATAGATAGATAGATAGATAGATAGATAGATAGATAGATAGATAGATAGATAGATAGATAGATAGATAGATAGATGGGTAGATAGATAGATGGGTAGATAGATAGATAGATAGATAGATAGATAGATAGATAGATAGATAGATAGATAGATAGATAGATAGATAGATAGATAGATAGATGGGTAGATAGATAGATAGATAGATAGATAGATAGATAGATAGATAGATAGATAGATAGATAGATAGATAAATAGATAGATAGATAGATATATAGATAGATAGATAGATAGATAGATAGATAGATAGATAGATAGATAGATAGATAGATGGGTAGATAGATAGATAGATAGATAGATAGATAGATAGATAGATAGATAGATAGATAGATGGGTAGATAGATAGGTAGATAGATGGGTAGATAGATAGATGGGTAGATAGATAGATAGATAGATAGATAGATAGATAGATAGATAGATAGATAGATAGATAGATAGATAGATAGATAGATAGATAGATAGATGGGTAGATAGATAGATAGATAGATAGATAGATAGATAGATAGATAGATAGATAGATAGATAGATAGATAGATAGATAGATAGATAGATAGATAGATGGGTAGATAGATAGATAGATAGATAGATAGATAGATAGATAGATAGATAGATAGATAGATAGATAGATGGGTAGATAGATAGATAGATAGATAGATAGATAGATAGATAGATAGATAGATAGATAGATAGATAGATAGATAGATAGATGGGTAGATAGATAGATAGATAGATAGATAGATAGATAGATAGATAGATAGATAGATAGATAGATAGATAGATAGATAGATAGATAGATAGATAGATAGATGGGTATATATATAGATGGGTAGATATATAGAAAGATAGGTAGATAGATAGATAGATAGATAGATAGATAGATAGATAGATAGACGGAAGATATGAGCTCAGTACAGAGACAGACAGCTCTAATCTGGCACATTGCCAGTTACCGCCACATACGTAGAACAAGAAATGACTATTATATGCTCGGCTGGTGCCGGGGTTTCATGATACAGTATTCAGGTAATCGGGAACGGTGAAAATGTACCAGCATAATGAAGACGTTGGACACTTTACTTGATATGAGTGACCTTTATTTGAGGAAGAAGCACTCTACAATGCTGGGTCACACAATAACCAATGGAGGACTTACTGGTGCAGTCTGGTGTAGAGTTGCAATGGCAAGATGAAGGGTTAAAATGGCAGACATACAATGGATTTTCCACTGCAGATTGATGTTATGGTACAATAGAGATAGTAGAAGGACGGTCTAGTACAGAACTGTGTAGGTTACTATACAGATAGAAGGAGGGCTATCAGAGTAGGGTTATAGAAGTAGAGTTAAGTAAAAATAGGGCATAATAGCATGAACTACAATATAAATCATAGGTAGGTCTCTATTAAATAATTGTATATTAAAACATTGAGGTCTCTGATAAAAAAAATAACTAATAGTATACTAGACTGAAGGTAGACTCTTATCTACAGCCTTATGTAGGGCAACTTAGAAGGAAAGCTGTTAAAAGAAGATTGTTATAGTATTACTATATAGGTGAAAGTACTGGGTGGTGTACGTAAAGTATGCGAGTGAAAGGAAAGCAATTAAATATATATTCATACATTACAGATTTAGCAAACCTTAGTTCTCAGTGGGTCTTCATATTTAAGATATTGCTTTTCGAAAACAAGTAGATTATGTTGGTGGAGGCATCTTATTTACACAGGGACATCCTGACCAGCCTAAAAGGGCCAACACTGGTCAATACAAAATAGATGGAAGGGTCTCCAGTAGATATTAATGTAGATGGAAGACAGATTATTAACAACATATTGATATATAGATACATTACAGAAGATTGGGGGCTCTGAATCTGATATTTGGTAACGTTTTAATGAGGAGGTGGGTCTCTGTGGCGAATGGTAAAACTGACGAAGGCTCTATAAGGAAATGTTGCATAGTTTTCAAATACACAATGAAAGTAAGGAATGCTCTGTAATATGGTTATAGTAGTGGGATAATAGTTAGCCACAAACAACACACAACATATAAAGGACCAAGAAGTTGAGTACATAGGGCTAATTCTTACTAACATGCGGCCACATTAAATTTGGGCAACGCATTAAAACGTAGCTTGTAATGTAACTTGCAAGACTTAAGGCTATTAAATTAGCCTCTTAAAGCAATCCGCAGACGACTTGCGGGTTAAGACACAGCAAGGTCGAAAAAAAAGCCTATGATCTGTCGAACCCATAACCACTAGGTTTCCAATTTAGCTATTAAATTGCAATGAAGTCACTCGCGAGCAAGCTTGTAACACGTAAATGTAGCCCGTAGCCCAACGAGTGCTAGAGGACCCGCTAGGGGGTAAAGTCTAATACGTAGCACTGTAACTGCAAATAACAACACACGACTGTATTAATATTAAAAGGGAAAGTGATGTTAAGTCTTAGAATCAATAGCACAACATTTTCCAAGCCCGCAAATCAGCCCAGAAAAATACTTTATTTCATGTATAATTTCCGTTTTATATCAATCCCAGCAATCAATGTGTCAATACATATACTGTAATTCACATTTGATAGAATATCATATTTACGGCTTTAGCAATATTGCATTACATCTGGAATGTGGGTCCGACCGTAACTCGTAAATGAACCCGATAGGGCTTCGGAAATCCCACCTCCATTTTTCAGTGACGTAATTCTGACAATCTCTTTTGCCATTGGCTCCATCGAAACTCGTAACTACTGGTTTTTGACTTACTGATCACGTACACGGCCTCACATCCAACGAGCGAAAAATGGTTTACGGGTTTGCCTCTGAAGCCCGTAAATCGCAGCCTGTTCTAATTTAATAGCAACGTAAATCCACAACTCTTCAAGCTCGCAGCCGATGCGGGTCTCACGTTGCAGATACAAGTTTCGAATTTAATGTGGCTGTAAGGATATATTCCTTTCCCATGGCAATCTCTTTCTGTAATCTATTTTTCTGTTCTTCACATTCTTCTATTACTCTCTCCAAAGCAGTCTATAATACACTCCCTGTACATGTCTGCATTTATTACTGCTCATTCTGATTGTTCTTGTTTGATACTGTGATGCTCTGTCACCTGATTTGACATCTACTGGTGTTAAAATGTTGTACATACTTCAGCAATAAGCACAGGTAACAATGTGGCTAAGATCAATGGAAAGCCTCCGGGTTCAGTACTGGGACCAGAACAGCAGGTAATTAGTTCTAGACCAATGGATTATCTCATAGTTATTTAAGTGAGATGGTTAGACATCACAAGACACTAGTTCCCAGTTATTTAGGTTGGTAAACCAGTTATTACAATGGGAAAGCAATCAGGACATGTGATACAACAAAAGAGTGTTAGATTACAAAAGAGACATATTAATGCCACCATTATTCTTTAGGCAAGTTAATTTTTTCTCTTATACACTCAATGTTAACTAGACTGATGCCGGTCAATGAGACCTTAAGAATGAGGAAAGACCAGCACTTTAAATCATAACATTACCATTAGTCATAGCAACAGTATCATCCTCATAACATTTTCTGGACCTCAAAGGTTGTCCCCATGAGCACTGGAAGGTCCCCAGATCAAATACGTTAAGAACCACTGAACCAGACTATAAGGTGCAGCCCACTTGTGATGTCACATCGGGTCATTAAAGGCACTTTTTTTTCATTAAGGGTTTTCTCTCCATTGAATCAGCAGTGTTTTAAGGTGATTTAGACTATTCCTTAATCTGCCCAGGAGTATATACATTATTGAGGTTGTTCCAACCTTATTTTTTGTTCTTTACACTGACAATCACAACCATCCCATCTCAGCACAGATTTTATCCTAGTATGTCATACCGCACCCCCAATCCCCTCTTCTACTGATTTACTGAAAAATGCCAAGAGCTCCACTGAGAGGTGATATTGTTATGGTGTAAAATAAATTGTTGGGTGGTGGACCAAGAATTTGGAATGATTTCCCTGGTGAGATGGCCAAAAGGTTTTCTTAAATACATTGGTTCTTCTTTGTATCAGATGCCTTTGTGGATTACTTGGAGATAGAAAAAATGTATATTAGTGTCATGACTATATGAAAAGAAATTTGGAACATAATCCAGTCATCCTTATTGCCACTTTTATTTGATAGGTCCCATTAGTGTCAGCCATTTAATGGCTAATTTGGAATTGTTTTTGGTAGTTGGTGAAGTGGCAAGCAGCCAGCTTAGATAGACGTGAGCTTTATGGATGTCCATACTACGGCTTACCCATAGGAACAGCAGCCTTGTAGGGTAGATTATTCCCCCTGTAGTCTGCTACTTAATCTTGCTCACTAGTTATAGTGTATCAACGTATATATGTAATGGGGTACTTTATGGGTTTTTACTGGGACCTGTGTTTAAATTAATGTCTATCTGTTGCATTCTAGTTCTAAATTTGCTGGATTATGAATGCATCTGATAGAGGATAAATAGTAGTGTATGCAAAAAAAATGTTTGCATGAAAAAATCCCAAAATAAATATTTACACACTTGCATTGCAGTCAGCAAAATCTCTTGTAATTTTTGACAGTTGCGAATTAGGATTAGCACCCCCTCCAAACCAAGGCTAAATTAGCATCAAATGTAAAATGATTTGTTTTGGCCAATCAGTTAGCTGAAAAACTTGATTTAAACTCTGGGGTTCCAGTTTGTGCTGTAAAGCAGCCAGGGATATGTAGTGTATCTCTGATATGTACTATGTATTCATGCTGACATATAGACAGGAAGCTGCATGGAGATTGGCTGAGCAAGCAAGAGCAGGTAAATAGTGGGTTAATATTGCTCCCCGGATGCTTCATGCTGATTGGGGGGGATCAGATGCCTGTGTACACACCCCCTGGAGTTGTCAACATAATAATTAGAGGGATTTTTAGATATTAATACAAATAACATGTTTTATGAGATGTGCTGCATACACATAAGCTGCTTTTTGCCTAAGGATTGCAGAAATGTATTAATCCGTGAAACTTGGATATGCCTATTTGTAAAGTTTTAAATACAATTCCCCCATTGTTTTTAAATATATTAAAGTGCTATAATAAATGTTAAGATTTTTAAATGCTAATGTAACTATTGAAATAGAGTACTTTTAGTCTCAGAAAGTGCAATACTCTAATATTAATACTGTGCACTTTTTTTTTATTAATCAAATCATCAAAAAGGGCATCATTAAATAAGATCCCCATCAGAGATGTCCTGAACACTCTGGTTTAGACTGAATATTTCTGTTAACTTGAGATGGATGCAAATTAGATGCCATATTATTGGTTATTAATAAGAAAAAAAACAATAGAGATAAAGATAAATTAGAATAATTAAACTGATCAAAATATGAGATGGACAAAGATGGATTAGATGAATGTGGACAAGTAGGTTGAAGATGGTTGAGATTTATTAGAAAAATACAGATGAGTGGGTTAGAAGAATGAAGATGAATGAGAAGAAATGAGAGAAGCATATGATAGGTGAAGATGCAGGAGAAAGATAAGATGGTTAAGATGGATGAAGATGATGAGACAGATTAAGATGTCTAGTGTGGATGAAAACACCTTAATTAAAAAGCAATCTCGAAAAATTCCTAGCATGGAAACTATCACTCAGGTGCAAAATCATCAAGGGTCATTGTCATCAGGGTGGTGCATGCATATAGGTAATGTTCTACCAGTAGCTTTCCACTAGCTCCATCAGTCAAGAAACTAAAATACAGAAATCCTATTTACTAGTCATGTTAGCGGATAGCTGATCTAACTGAAAAATGCCACAAACAAAAATGTGAGATCTACCTAAGAAAATAAATATGGATTAATATTTCCCAGGGGATTGCTATCACTGGCAGACACATTGAGAAGCATATTAATTCTTTATTACATCTCTCATAACCATTCACAGAAACGACTATCATAAATAAAGCCAGAAGAAAATGAACAAGGTGAATAATAAAGGAAGTAAACATTTATGGCTGAAGGCATCTGGGTAGCAACTACTTTCTGAAATACGTAAACACTAAACCCGAAGTGAATATTCAGACTCGGATTGACTCCAAGAATTAGATTTTATGGAGTAGAGGATGGGTCTTTTTTGGGATATGATTGGGCACATATATATTTCCCTAATATGCTTTTTAGAACATTGTTAGAAGGCCATTATCTCCTGTTATGTTTATATATCTGAACAATGTATCTACAAAATGTTTAAAGTAAATTAATAGTAAAATGGTATATCAATAGTATAGTAAAGATGTCCTGGTATGTTAAGGTCCATGAGGTCATGGAAAGTCAGAAATGACTGAACAATCCCCAAAAAAACTATATATATTTATGTACCTTTTTATTTACAAAGTTAGCCCAATGTGTAAGAGGCTGGTTACGAGATGTTTTTCAGTCAACGCATTGTTTTCAACATTTGAAATAATAATGTATGGACATTTCCCATGTCTTCTAATGTCATTTTTCAAACTAGTATTTTGAGCACTAATATCCTTTGACAATGAGCATAGAACAGGAGTGGGCAAGTTCTGTCCTGAAGGGACGCACACAAGCTTGGATTTGAAGATATCCTTTCTGTGCACAGGCGAGTCAATGAGGATGACTGAAGAAGTGATTGACTCTCCTGTGCACAGCAGGGATATCATCAAACCCAGGCCTGTATGCGGCCCTCCAGGACAGAACGTGCTCAACTATGACCTACAAAGTTTGGTGACCAGTGAGCCTATGGAATCAGTTACTTAAACTATGTCTGATAATAAAACATGTATTGACAAACCAAATAACATATTTGTTATATACAACAAGCAAAAATAGTGGTGCCCAATCAGAGAACAAACTACCCTTAATAGGTTAGTTCTATGGTCATGATCACCCACTCTAAGAGCAGCCTCTTCTAGCTCATTTGTGCCCTTCACAGAAAGAAAGGAGCTTTCCTGTTTTATGCTACCACACGTGCACGTGCATCTGTTATGTGCACGCAAGCATGCTGCACTGCCCCGCGACGATGAAGCTGTCTCCTTGTGGCTGGTAAGTGGTTAGGGTTTTTTGGGTTAGGTTTACAGGGTTAGGGTTAGGGTCGGGAAGGGGTGTAGGGGGTAAGGGTTAGGGACTTTGTTTTAGGGGGTTAGGGTTAGGCTAAGAGGGTTAGGAGGTTAGGATTAGGGCCGCCAAGGGGTGTAGGGGGTTAGGTTTAGGGTCGGGAAGTGGTGTCGGGCTTAGGATTAGGGTTAGGGCTGTAAAGGGGTGTAGGGGGTTAGAGTTAGGGATGGCAAGGGGTGTAGGGACTTAGGGTTAGAATTAGGGGATTAGGTTGTGGGTTAGCTCCAGTAACTGGTGTAGGGGGTTAAGGTAAGGCCCGGCAAGGAGTGTAGGGGTTTAGGGTTAGGGCCGCCAAGGGGTGTAGGGGGTTTAGGGTCCCCAAGGGGTGTAGGGGGTTAGAAGCTTAGGGTTAGGATTAGGGGGTTTGGTTTTTGATTAGCCCCAGTAACTGGTGTAGGGGGTTAGGGTTAGCCCCGGCAAGGGGTGTAAGGGGTTAGGGGCTTAGGGAGTACATTGGGACGCAAGCGCACCCGACAACAGGAGGCTGGCTCCCAGTGCTGTGCATGAGCGTGCGGCGTGCATGAACGAGTGGTAGCATAAACAGGAAAGATCCAAAAGAAATAACATATAGTATATCAGTCTGGTCTCATTCAAAAGAGTGACCCAGCCCTGAAATACCAGGCAATTCTACCCTGAACAGGAGAAACAGCAAATCCCAGATGTACCTTTTGGCCTCGATTGGGTGATAACTCCTTAGGCTCAATGGTGATAGGGGACTCGAGACATGGACCCCTTACTTACTGTGCCTTAGGGACTTCAGCTACACCTCACTAATGAGGCCCAATGAAGGCCAAAACATATGTCTGGGTTTTTTTGCTGTGTCTCTTGTTCAGGGTAGAATTGCCTGGTATTTTGGGACCAGCCTGATATATTACAGGAAATTTCTCCCTGTGAAGGGCACAAGTGAAATAAAAGAGGCCGCTCTCAGAATTGGTTATAATGTCCACTGAACTAACCTATTAAGCTTAGTTCATTCTCTCACTAAGCACCTCTTTTTTGATTTTTTGAATTTGTTATATCACAACAACAACTATCTTCCTCCACACATGCTCAGAGTAGATAGTCACTGTGAGAAATACAAGTGCTGCTTCTCAAGAAATGTAAAAACCCCTCTTGCCCATTACCAAGATATCATGGATGACTCTAGAGACCAGCAAGATCATCATTTATTTTTTTCCCTTATGAAATGTTAAAGTTTATGAGATTTTTCTGTATAATTTTGCAGGTTAATTGTTCAAAACCAATCCATGACAGATAAGCAGACAATGGACTAGGAGATTTAAATGTCTAGTGGGTTGTCAATCATTGGCTTTCTTTTAAAAGAAAGATTTAAAGCTTATAAGAACATCTAGTCCACAGTCACAGCCTCACTCACTTTGGAAAACAATTTTAATTTTTGTAGGCAATGAGAACCTGTACAGCTGTAAAATATATTAGCAAGTCCTTATCAAACAATACCAAGCCATATCTGTGGTGCAAGACGCAATGGAAGATTTCTCATTTTCTTGGAAAAATAAATTACAAAACAAGAAAACACTTTTTTTAAGATGCAAATTTATGGAACTTTTTGTGTATATACGAATGATTCATGTTGTATATTGTCACGACTTGACTTCTACTTTTCATCATCTACAATAAACATTTGAGGATTCCTGGAAGTAATTATTAGTGAAATTAATTCATAAAATATACTTGTTACAGAGCTTAATCATCAGTCCCATCGGTTTCATTTGATTATATTAGTTTTGGTGTTGGAGGTGAGATGTCATCCAGAGCTGTCTTCAAGCCTTCAGACACATGCAAATCTGAAGGTTACACACTCCAGCAGTGGGAATATTATCTATTTCCATATCTGATATTTTATTAATTCATGTTATGACAGAATGTAGCGCATGTCAAACGCATCATCACAGAGCTAACTGAATCGTGAAATATGTCCAATGGATAAGAAATATTCTGCCAGGCTGTGAGACGGAGAACATAACATCTGATTCAAATTGTATATATGCGTGTGTTTATATGTATGTGTATTAAGAAATATGTACATATATATTATGCATATATACAAGTCATATGTATAACTGTGATAACTATATGACTTTGTGCAGTTTATAATTTTAGTGCACAGTTTTTAACTAATACATTTTTCATAATAGTTATTTTAGAAGGTAAATATGAGGAATACAGTAAAATACTTTAATACTACAATATATATATATATATATATATATATATATATATATATATATATATATATAGTAAATAAATCGTACATATGTGTTCACATTTGAATGTCTAAAACAAGTTAAAAAAAAAAAAAATCCAGCTCAGAATTCCGAGAAATAAAGTTATTACACTGCATTCTGGGAAGCTGAGCAGGGACGTGCAAATGTGCCCATAAATGCCTTGCTCTTCAATCTGAAAGTGAGGAGAAACTATAGAACTTATTGATGAGGGTAAAAGAAGAGAGTGCAAAAGTTGACCTGGTGCTCAGTGTTAAAAAGACGAAGATTATGGCAATCTCACTTCCTGGCAAATAGACGGGGAAGAAGTGGAGGCAGTGACATATTTTATTTTTCTCTGATCCAAGATCTCTGCAGATGGGGATTGAAGTCATATTATTAAAAGACGTTTGCTTCTAGGGAGAAAAGCTATGGCAAGCTTGGACAAGCTAGTAAAAAGTAAATATATTAAACTATCAACAAAGGTCTGCATAGTTCAAACTATGGTACAGAAGTGAGAGCTGGACCATAAAGAAGTCTGAGCTCCAAAGAATTGATGCCTTTGAATTGTGGAGTTGGAGAAGACTGCTTAGATCCAATAAATCAGTACTTCAGGAAATCAAGATGAACTGTTCACTAGAAAGTATGATCATGAGGCTGAAGCTAAAATATTTTGGCATATTTTGAGACAGCAGGATTCCCTAGAGAAGACTCTGCTGCTGGGAGATATTGAAGGCACAAGAAGAATAGGACGGTCAAAGCGTAGATTGATAGATGAAGTCACTGAAGCAATGAACACAAACTTGATGGAGCTCAGAGGGACAGTGAGAGAGAGATGTACCTGACCTGCTGTGGTCCAAAGATTCGCGGAGAGTCAAACGGTAAAGAACAACTAAACAAAAAATGGAATTTGTGGGAAGGTTAAAAACTACAACATTATATATGTACTGCACACACTATCTAATCGTTAGACTTATAAGTGGGGGCGGTGCATGTGGGGTGTAAATGTGAACACCTACATGTGATAAAGAAGTTTGTGTCCAAGAGCACGAGAGATGTAAATCGGGCATTGGACAACATGCTGCTTTCTCCATCACTTTATGAGGTTCTCCTCCCTGTTAGACCATAACTTGTGTCCTCTTAATTATATTCTATCCCCTTCTCCATCAGACCACAAGCCCCACTTCTCCAGCATAACACATACTACATGTCTATCAGACCACATGCTTTCTCATCTCAAAAAAACAAAAGGCATTTCGTCTCCATAAGTTCCCAAGCTGCTACCTCCGCATCACACCAATGGTCTTCACTCCGTCTAATATCCAGCTAAGAAGATGTTGCCCTTTGTCTAGGAGAGCTAAAAACTAAAATGTAAGAACGTACATCCTAAGGCACAAATAAATTGTTTGAAATGGTCAATTAAACCTTCCACAACACAAAACAATGAACTAAATTGAAAAGGGCCCCATAAACCACCCCAGGGGGGTTGGGAGGAGGGGCCATTTGACTGGGCAGGCCCGGCTATGGGTAGGAGGTGGCTAGCTGGGGGAGGTGAGTCAGCTGTAGGAATTTGGAACCATTACCACCATTATGCCCCCAGCTAGACATGTGTAAAGATACCCATCCCTAAAGTGTTGTTGTTTAAAGTTATGTATATGTTGCTAAAAAAAATAAAAAATAAAAAAAATAAGGATGAGTAATGGAAAATTGGAGGTATTATCTTGTATATTGTCTTAAAGCACTTGTTGGTTATTATTAAATGAATATTATATGATGTCAAATTATGTTTATGTTGTTGTCACAGCGGTGGTGAGGGGAGTAGCCGGGGCAGTGGTAAAATGGGTGAGATCCTACCCTACGGTGGTACGGATGTTCCAACACGGTAGGCCCTGAACGAGGGTTCAGGGCGTAGGGCGTACTGTCTCTGGCTAGTCTCCTTCCCTCATGTGATTATGTTAATTATTGTTATGGCTTTTACATCAGTTTTTGTTGACCAATAAATGCTGTGGCCAGTTATCCTCCCAAGAAGTTGTCTGTGTCTAATCATTATATTTTAACTAGCGAATTGCCCGTCAAAAAATTACGGCAATAAAATTGTAAGGCAGGTAATGCTGTTTGGTGTAGGTTGATGAAATAATTAATACATTAATAAATTAATATACTTAAGTAGTCTGCGTGAGCGAGGGAAAGCTGTGTACTAATGCATTGTGTAAGTTAGTGTTGTAAAATGGCGGCTAATGTGTATGTGCTACGCGGCTGTGTATGATGTAGCGTCCTTGCTAATAGTGTATCTTGTACCTCGTACGGCTTTTGGGAAAAAATATATGTGCTTGGAGGTGTTTTGCGTGTTTAGGGTCCTGTAGCCTCGTTTTCATTTTTCTGCGGCCATTTTTTCTCTTGCTTAGGTGATTTTCGGGTGTCTAAACTCTGTACTATGGACTTAAATCGAGGTGTAACTTCACTTGCAGAGGTCCTGGGTGCCCTCCCCCCCTTGCTATGGGTAAGGTTTTTATGTATTTGTTGTGTGTATTTATTGTGTTTGCAATGTTTTTATGTGCGCGCGGTTCGGGCGTCAAGATCGTATTTTTGCGAACTTGTAATGTTTTTTTTTGTAAGTCCCGCGGCTTGTATTTTTGGATGGTAAGTCCATAAATTTTCCGGTGTAAGTCCCGCCTGCAGCTCATTGCAGCCAACGTCGGAGCCTCCACCTCCGCAAATGCAAAAGTTGTAAGGGGGTCTTAGGGATGAGTGCCTATGGCCTTTGGCGCTCCTTGCCAGCAACTGCGGCCCTCGTTAGCAACAACCCGCATGCTCACAACTATAGATGTGATAGGTGATTGTGTATAAACCCCTTATGTGCACATACCAACTGGGCCTTGCATAGGTCGAGTGCCAAATACAAATATCTGCTCACACTATTAAACAATGCCTGTAACGGTACCCCCACACATATAAGGGATTGCCAAGGCCATCTTAGTTGATCCGCCCGTCCAGTGAAATAGGGACAGCTACTGCAGGACACCCATTCCCCCAAACTGGATCCAAGGGGAAAATGCTCCAAGCCTGGAACTGGAACCTCTCAAATAGCTGCTAGCAGCTGAACAGGAAAAGCACCCCAAGATGCTTACACTCCTGGCAGTCAGTCTGTAATAGCATACCATGAATCCCCCCAAGAACGAGACATAAGCTCTGTGTTTGAGGGTCAAGCAGTGAACTACCTTTATTGAAACAACACACATTTTTACTCACTTCACATACACAGTAGGGGCAGTGACTACCTTTGGTCAACCCCTAATTACCTCTGGCCATTCAGACAGGGTTAAGGTGTGGGAGCCAGGAGTCCCCTCCCCCAGAAACCACCCACTAGTCGTGGCTAACTGCTCATTCTACCTCTGGCGGTGGAGAGGGTAACATCCCTAGGCTCACTTACTCCCCTGCTGGGAGTATGGGGAAACCCCAGGCCATCTCATTATTCAAGAGTCCTTACCCCCATTGTTCATGGTGCCATCTTGTCTGCTAAAACCCTTTTGTTCTGCTATCTCTTGTGTGTTTTAGCAGATAGTATTAAGAGGCAGATGGGCAACTCCTGACCAAGTGTATGACACCAAAGATATTTGACTGCATACCACACAATACAATATTTTTACAGATATAACCACAACATATTATAACCCAGAACATATCTGCAGATAGCTTAGGTCTGAGCACACATTATTACTGAATGGCGCTCAGACCACATACATACAGTTCAATGGCCATGGAACCAAAGTCTTTCTGCATAGGAAAATAAAGTATGTAAATGCCGGTCCATAATCAAAAGGCACCAGGCGGGCAACCAGGCTCCTCCAATGTACAGTGGCGAGATTGGTCTCGTCAAATCTCTCCCCTTTTCCAAACAGACTAACAGGGTATCTGTCCTCCTGCCGGTCAGTGCCCTGGTTAGTCCAGCAGCCCACCCACAAAACACAATCAGCAGTACTGCCCACCCAAAATAACTGGTTACTACACCTGGGTAGAGGAGAAACTTGTCCATGTCCAGGTGCCTCACCACGGCTGTGCTGGGCACTGGTAAGCTGCCTTGGTGGGTTGCTGAGTGGGCAGAGACCAGCGGTACTCTGCCCTGGTGCCAGCGCTACCATGGAAGTAGCCTGTTTGGAGCCTGGTTGTAGGAGGGGGAGACCGACTGTCTCCCCTTTGGCTAAACAGCCCTGTTGCTGGAGGACAGGACCGACCGTCTCTGCCCCTGGTAACTCAGCCTGTTGCTGGGGAATGCAGACTGGGATCACAATTCCCTGTACATTGCTCTGCCGCTGGGGAATGGAGACGGGGCTCCCAATTCCCTGCATATCACTCTGCCGCTGGGGATCTGGGCCAACCGCCCAGCATCCCTGTAGCTCACCCTGCCGCTTGGGAGGGAGGACGCTGCTCTCCTCTCCCTGCAAGGTACACTGCCGCTGGGGAATGGAGACACTGCTCTCTATTCCCTGCAAATCACTCTGTTGCTGGGGATCTGGGACGAACGCCCAGCATCCCTGTAGCTCACCCTGCCGCTGGGGAGGGAGGACGCTGCTCTCTTCACCCTGCAAGGTACACTGCCGCTGGGGAAGGAAGACAGTGCTCTCAACTCCCTGGACTCCACACTGGTGCTGGGGAAAGGAGACATGGCTCTCTATTCCATGCAAATCAATCTGCCGCTGGGGATCTGGGCTGGCCCATCTCCACCTGCCACATGTGGTTCCTCCCCATAAATCTCTACAAAATCTTCCAAGCTGAAGGGGTCTGGATCTGGGTCTGTCACCTTGCTGTCCTGCTGAGCCTTCCCAATGGAGTGGAAGAGATCTCGGTAGTCCTGCTCCAGTTCCCACTCCAGGGTTGCTAGGTGAACCAGGTCTTGCTCTACCTCATGGGGGTCATCCCAGTCATGCCTAGCCTCCCTCTCATAGAAAATATCCTGAAGTCTGGTCTGCGCAGGGCTCCCGAAGTCAGGCTCTGCAAAGGACTCCCATAACAAGCCAGGACCATCAAACTCCTCTCCCTCTGGCTTGTCATGCTCGGCTTTCCAGGGTATATACTGTGCCCTATACCACCAGAGCGCCTGGTAGGCATTCTCCAGCCATAGCTCCTGCCATACCCGGTGCTCTAGTTCCTTTACCCATTCCTCCAGGGGCTGCTCACCCAGGAAGGGCATCCGCAGGGCCACTTGCTTCTGCAACCGCTGCTCTTCACTGGGAGACTCTCACCCCGCTGGTATTCTATATTATCCAGGGCCTGGTACCAGATGCTTTTCCTTAATGCATCCCGGCCATCCAGATCCTCATCCTTGTATAGCACTGCTGGTTCCATTCTTCTGCTTTTAGGGTCGCTGTACTGGGACATGCGTTGCCCCCAACTTGTAAATCCACAGAATGGTGTCTCCTGTAGCTGTCCTTCTGGCTGTGGGAACAATCTCGCCGCTTGCCACCAAATGTAACGGTACCCCCACACATATAAGGGGTTGCCAAGGCCGTTTTAGTTGATCCGCCGGTCCAGTGACATAGGGACAGCTACTGCAGGACACCCATTCCCCCAAACTGGATCCAAGGGGAAAATGCCACACAATTAATGCTAAGGCAGACATGACTAATACAGAGCCCCAGTGGTTAGCAGCAACCTGGCCTTTGATTACATTTACAATCCCCTCAATAATACAACTTTGCATGCAATATGTATCCCGTGCCATATAATACAATGTTTTAATTAAGTTGTAATGTGATGTGCCTAAGCTGCAATGTAGCCGTGCAATCATAAGGATCCTCATCAATGTGTTGTGATGTATTATGTGACAACTAATGCCTTTACATGTCCCAAAATGCTTAGTACATTGATAATAAAGCATACCCTATGTGTGTCGCCAACCGTCAAGGATTTCAGTATCTGTGTGCTTATGTATTCCGTTTTACTCAGATTGAGCCCAGGTGCATTACTAGAATACAAATAATAGAATTACCCACCGGAGATCAATCAAAGGGAACCTGAATGCATAAGCACAAAAATACTGTAATCCTGAACTGTTGGCAGCACTCGTAGGACAGACTTTCCCACCACTGGTGTAGTTTATGTGCACATAACAATTACCCATTTCAGAGTAAGGCAGACAAAGTGAATTAGTTACACAACTTTCCTAACAAATAATCAATGTACAAGAAGCACATTCAGCAAAGTAACAAGGCCATACAGGAATTCCCTGTAAGTTCATCCCAAGGTACTGAGTAAGGATCATGTTTTTGTTTTCTAAGAAGCAATATTACCTGTTGTTGATCTCAAAGCAGTGCTGCCAATGCTATATTATGTGCCAAATCATAAAGTAATATAATAAAGCCTATATTGTTTATTACTGATCCGAGATCTCACAATGATGCATTTGGATGACACTCTTAAGAAGAGCACACTGTCAATGGTCGCTGTATATGTATTTATTTTCCTGGAATCCAAGATCTCTGCAGATGGCGACTGTAGTCATAAAATTTAAAGATTTGGTTTGCTTCTGGGAGGAAAGCTATGGCAAACTTGGACAAGCTAGTAAAAAGTAAAGATAGTTCAACTATCAACAAAGGTCTGCATAGTTAGAACTATGGTATGCCCAGTAGTAACATATGGAGGTGAAAGCTGGACCATAAAGAAGTCTGAGCGCTGTAGAATTGACGCCTTTGAAATGTTGTATTGGAGAAGACTGATTAGAGTCCCTTAGACTGCAAGAAGATCCAATAAATCAGTACTTCAGGAAATCAAGACAAACTGTTCACTTAAAGGCTTGATCTTGAGGCTGAAGCTAAAATATTTTTTTGGGTCCATATGGTCTCGGAGTCGGACACGACTGCAAGACTGAACAGCAGTTGAGTGAATCTGACATTGCTAATTGTTGTAGGTTATATCAGTGAGTAAGGGTTAATGTTTTGTCCACATGAAGTACTTCAAGCCCATGCTGTCTTAGACTAGTCCATGAGATTCTCCCACTCATTATACCCCACCACCTGTAGCTCCGGCATTGGTAGCTTCCACAGCAATCTTCCTCTTCGCTGTGACCTGGCAGTCATTAAACTGATGCTCTGGCCACTCTGCCTCCATGAATGATATGCGACCTGTCATGGATGGCATTGAGGAGTACAAGGAAATATTCCATGGAGTAATTGTGAGCCATGTGTTTCTTGACCCTTCAACTGTGCCCATTCCTGTTCTTGCCCTACCACTAATTTCTCCCACTAACCCCAGCAGCCTCACATCTTGGCCCTACATCTGGTGTGCTTATGCTAACTGGGGTTCATACCTCTCCATCTTACTGAGCAGCTGGACTTATCTTACCCACCCTACTTCTCTCCTCCTTCCCATACCTCTCTCCTTCTCCTTCCTCTGCCTTGGCCCCCTCCATCTATCCTTTGCTCCTCATCCTTCCTCCTTTCTCCTTCAAGCTCCACCCTCCATTCTGGACACTCACACTCAGATAAACACTCACTGAAACACACACTATCACTGCCCACTCACATGTCTAACAAAATACAATGCTGAAGAGAAACATGTATGTATTATGTGTTTTTACCTGTACTCGAAACATGTAGGATGGAAGGGGAATGTGTTAAGGGGATGGGGTATGTAGCAGGAGGTATGTGTACTAGGTATGTAGTAAATGGTATAGTATGGGATTTATATATGTTGGTATGTAGTAGGGGGTATGCAGCAAGGGGTATGAATGGTGGGAAGGTGGGGCTAAGGAAAATAGGATTTTTTGGATAGGTATCAGGGATGTCCTATGATATCTGTATTAAATTAGTAATATGGGGATGTGTGTGCAGATTTTATGTGGAAATTTACATGTAGAGACCTGTATTAGATATGAACACCATGCTCCTACTCTGCATTACTAATAACTCCTGCTCCTCCCAACATACCAATCCCACTCTCCTTGGTCCCAATTTGTTAGCATGACACAGTCAACGTTTGAGCAGGAAACACTTGGCCATATAAACTCCATGTTACAATTCTTACTGATGTTATTTTGAGTGGTGGTGCTATGGAAGACTCAATATTTGGGTTTTTTGACTCGCTAATTCATGGTTGTAGCTTTTTATGTGCACAAGAAAAAATCGTTGTGAGCATGTAGGACCCAATCGCTAATGTACAAGACGAGAAGGCAACATGAACATAACTTTTACATGAATTATGCTACTGGGACAATGTAATAGTGTGGCTCCATACCAGCAGGAACTCGAGCAATGGGTCTATATGGGTGGAATATATTCTAGGCCAATGTTATGTGAATAACTCACAAAATAAGTAAAGTTGCCATATTAATAATCCTACTCACTCTACAAATAAATAGGATGTGCAATAGTATGGGGTATAATATGCACATATTAAATTACACAGGGCCTCATTCAATTGCAATTTGGCCAATTGAATAGGGCTCTATATAAGCACATAGCATATTTATTTACAGAAGTTTTTAGTTAGTGAAGACCTTGCTTTTGGATAAAAGTTCTGTAAAAAAAAAAAAAAGCTATGTGCTTATATAGAGCCCTATTCAACTGGCCAAATCACAATTGAATGAGGCCCACAGAGTCTAGATTTTTGAGCCTATACATTTAAATTGATAATATTTGATTTTACCAACAAGAATTGTCTTTGATTATTACACTGAAAAAAAAATGTCTGTAGTCTGAGATTACCCCATTACATACAGAACTAATTTACTTGATGTATCTGAATCAGGATGAAAAAGGACGAAAGTGTGAATGAAGCCAACCCTGTAAATAAAATAATAAATAGCTTGGGATGCTCAACACCTATAGATGCCAAAGAGTGATATAACAAGTGAGAATGTACAGAACAAGCTTCACTCCATATCTCACACCAGCCCATGCAATTATCTTACTCCAAATGTTTAACAAGCAACAATGAATAATAGAATCCAACCTTGTTATAAGTACTCTAAGTTACCCATGTAGTCTGAGACACTGAACATTGCATCACAGTAACCTTCCGACTCAGGCTTTTCTTGCAACTGAGTGAGTTGGTGATTACCTTTACATCATTTAGATAGTGTTCTATTTTTCAAAACACATTGATTATATATATATATATATATATATATATATATATATATATATAGTGTCTACTGCAACCCCTCCTCATTTTCCATTGTCTACCAAGCTTCTGTCTGATGTAATCCTCATACATATGCCAGATTCATTCCACCGATGATCCTCTCTGACAGTCTCAATGTTTTAGAGCAGGGGTGGTCAACTACTTAAAAAAAATACCAAGATCCGAATATCTTCATGAAAATTTTGGAGCCCCTGGGCAGTGAAGTGGAGGAACCCCCTGCGAGTACGTGCGCAAGATATGCACGCACCCATTTTTCCCTTTTCTGTGTATGTATTTTGCTCTCTTGCTGTGTGAGCAAATCACAGACATAACATAGTTTCTCATACACACAACGAGCATTTGATGGCGGGTCATATTATTTATATCTTTCTATGGGAGGGCAGCGAGCGCATGTTACACAAACACATATCATGAGCACTTATATATTTGTATCACAAATAAAATCTGGATAATGTTTTATATATTACTAGTTATTTGTTAGATTGTAAGTTTGCGAGTTTTAAATCTTGTGTCAGGCCTTGGAAACAAGCTCTATGTACATTTGATTTTATGCTCGAAAACAGGGCCCTCCATTCTTTACAAGGTGTTTAATTTGTTTTCTGCTATGTACTCAACCCCTGTACAGCGCTACGGAATATGTTGGCGCGATATAAATAAAGATAATAATAATAATAATAATAATTTGTTCATCATAAAGGACATGGGTATAATATTAGATGTGTCTCTTCCCCCATTCCTCCCCTGTGTCTCTTTCCCCCTTTCCCCTGTGTCTCTTTCCCCCTTCCCCCTGTCTCTTTCTTCCCCCTCTCCTGTGTCGCTCCCCTCCCCCCTCCCCTGTGTCTCTCCCTCCCACTATCCCTCCCCTGTGTGTCTTCCCCTCCTCCCCCTCCCCTGTGTCTCTTTCCCCATGTCTCTTTCCCCCATGTCTCTTCCCCCCCTCTCCCATGTGTCTCCCCCATGTCTCTTCCCCCTATATCTCTTCTCCCCCGTGTCTACCCCATGTCTCTTCCCCATTCTCTGTGTCTCTTCCCCCTTCCCTCCCCTGTGTCTTCCCCAACCTCCCCTCCCATGTCTCTCCCCCTCTTCCCAACCCTGTGTCTCTTTCTCCCTCTCCCCTCCCCTGTGTCTCTTTCTCCCTCTCCCCTGTGTCTCTTCTCCTCCCTCCCCTGCATTTCTTTCCCCCTTCCCTGTGTCTCTTCCCCACCCTCCCCTGTGTATTTTCCCATCCCTTGTGTCTCCCCCCCTCTCCCCTCCCCTGTATGTCTACCTCCCCTCTCTTCACTGTTTATCTTCCCCCAACCCATGTGTCTCTTCCCCCTGCCCTGTGTCTCGTTCCCCCATCCTTCCCCTGTGTCTCTCCCCCCTCCCCTGTGTCTCTTTCCCCATGTCTCTTTCCCCATGTCTCTTCCTCCTGCCTCTCCCTTGTGTCTCTTCCCCCCTTGCCTGTGTATCACCCCTTTGCCATGTGACTCTTCCCCCTCCCTCCCTCCCTGTGTCTCCCCCCTGCCCTGTGTCTCTTTCCCCGTTCCCTGTGTCTCTCCCCCCCCTGCCCTGTGTCTCTACCCACCCTCCCTGCCCTGTTTCTCTCCCCCCCTGCTCTGTGTCTCTTTCCCCCCTCCCGATGTCTATTTCCCCCCTCCTCCCTCTTCTGTGTCTCTTTCCCCCTTTCCCCCTCTCTGTCCCTTTCCCACTTTCCCCCTCTCTGTTCCTTGTGCCTTGATGTGCGCATGCGCAGTGTGGCATGTACGGAATCCGTACAATAGTTTCCGCTCCCACTGGAGCGTTGCACACTACAGGAACTATATTAGTGATTATTAAATTGCCCGTCAAAAATTATGGTATCATTTTTCTCTCCCTCCCTTGTATTCTCCCCATTCCTGGTGTCTCTTCCCCCCTCCCCTGTGTCTCTCCCCCCTTCCCTCCCATGTCTCTTCCCCTTCCCTCCCCTTTGTCTCTCCACACTTGCCTCCCTTGTGTCTCAACCCCCCTTTCCCTCCCCTGTGTCTCTTCCTCCCCCTCTCCTCCCCTGTGTTACTTTCTCCTTCTCCTCTCCCCATGTCTCTTTCCCCCTCTCCCCTCCCCTGTGTCTCTTGCCCCCTTCTCCCCTGTTTCTTTCCCCCCACCTCTCTCCTCCCCTATGTCTCTTCCCCCTTCCCTCCCATGTCTCTTCCCCCTTCCCTCCCCTTTGTCTCTCCACTCTTGCCTCCCCTGTGTCTTAGCCCCCCTTTCCCTCCCCTGTGTCTCTTCCTCCCTCTTTCCTCCCCTGTGTTACTTTCTCCTTCTCCCCTTCCCGTGTCTCTTTTCCCCTCTCCCCACCCTGTGTCTCTTGCCCCCTTCTCCCCTGTTTCTTTCCCCCACCTCTCTCCTCCCCTATGTCTCTCCCCCCTTCCCTCCCATGTCTCTTCCCCCTTCCCTCCCCTTTGTCTCTCCACTCTTGCCTCCCCTGTGTCTTAGCCCCCATTTCCCTCCCCTGTGTCTCTTCCTCCCTCTTTCCTCGCCTGTGTTACTTTCTCCTTCTCCCCTCCCTGTGTCTCTTTTCCCCTCTCCCCTCCCCTGTGTCTCTTGCCCCCTTCTCCCCTGTTTCTTTCCCCCCACCTCTCTCCTCCCCTATGTCTCTCCCACCTTCCCTCCCATGTCTCTTCCCCCTCCCCTCCCCTTTGTCTCTCCACTCTTGCCTCCCCTGTGTCTTGGCCCCCCTTTCCCTCCCCTGTGTCTCTTCCTCCCTCTTTCCTCCCCTGTGTTACTTTCTCCTTCTCCCCTCCCCGTGTCTCTTTTCCCCTCTCCCCTCCCCTGTGTCTCTCGCCGCCTTCTCCCCTGTTTCTTTCCCCCCACCTCTCTCCTCCCCTATGTCTCTCCTCCCCCTCTCCCCTTGTGTCTTCCCCACACAGTTCTTCTCAAATATTTGGCGTAGACCAGAAACTCCATGCTTTTTTGAAAAGATTGCAGATGTTCAGTCTCTTAATATAGATCCAGGGCCTCTCAGCTACTTGATATACCTCCATACCCTCTTCAGACAAGTAATGTTGCTACACTAAGAGCAAAGCTAATGCCATGAATATTCATATTAAATAGGACCCACTCCACCCCTGATCTCTCACATAAAAGATATGAGATCCTCCCTCCATGACACCGTAATTCTTATTAAGTGGATCAATGTGGCTAACCCTGCATCCCAAGGTTAAGCCAGAATTATGTGTATTGATTACCAAATGCAGAATTGTGGAGAAGTTATAAAAATCATTGAGAGGATTAAAAAAAGCCTTGAACTCTGTATCTTTAACTCTCCATCTCAAGTGATTAAAATCCCACAGAGGAGTGATGGATCTTAATCATTTCATCTGCCACAAAGACCCAAGTCTGCAGCAGGCAGTTTAATTATATTTGCTTTAATAAGGGAACCTATCCTCGGAGAGTTGTGTATTTATAGGGATGGAATCCAGTTAATGTTGAGATTTCCTGCAGCCTCATCCATTCTGTGATCCAGAGCCCACTACAATCCCACTTAGTCCCTCTGGTATAACACATTATCACTATAGGTCTGTATGTGGGAGATAAAAAGGTGAAAATTGGATTTTCTGGTGACAACAGGTTCATTGCTATTATTCCCAGAGGAAACGAGAGATTTCATGGAATGTTATCTGGCGCGGCCTCCGGGTCACATCTGCACGCGCCCACATTAATGCTCATTTAAATGACTGAAACAAGGACATGCTCCTTTGACAGCTGGAAATACCAAGCAAGTCTACCCTGAGCAGGAGAAACAGCAAACTCCAGATGTATCTTTTTGTACCTCGTCGGTAGGGTGTAGCTCAACTCCCTAAACTACAGTGAACAAGTCTGGAGCCCCTATCACCCTTAGGGAGACAAAGGCTTAAGGGTCATTTGCATAAGCAACAACAAAAATAGAGGTGCTCATTTAGAGAATGAACTGACCTTAATAGGTTAATATTATGGACACGATAAGATCACTTGTGCATTTTACAGGGAGAAATATCCTGTAGTATATCAGTCTGGTCTCACTCAGTTGAGTGATCCAGCCCCAAAATACCAGGCAAGTCTACCCTGAGCAGAAGAAACAGCAAACTCCAGATGTATCTTTTTGTACCTCGTCAGTAGGTTGTAGCCGAACTCCATAAACAACAGTGAACAAGGAGTCCAAGTCTGGAACCCCCTATCACCCTTAGGGAGACTAAGGCTTAATGGTCATTTGCATAAGGAACAACAAAAATAGAGGTGCTCATTTAGAGAATGAACTGACCTTAATAGGTTAGTATTATGGACACGATAGGCTCACTTGTGCATTTTACGGGGAGAAATATCCTATAGTATATCAGTCTAGGTCTCACTCAGTTGAATGATCCAGCCCCAAAATACCAGGCAATTCTGGAGAAACAGCAAACCCCAGACGTATGTTTCGGCCTTAATTGGGCCTCATCAGTAGGATGTAGCTAAACTTCCTAGGGCACAGTAAGCCGGGGGTACACGTCTGGAGCTCCCTATCACCTTTAGGGAGACTAAGCGCTTAGGGTCATTTGATTAAACAAAAAAAATTAAAAAGTAGAGGTGCTCAATGAGATAACAAACTAACCATAATTGGTTAGTTCTAACCCACACAGAGTGCACTCTCTTTTGCTGATCTGGAAACTTCCCAGGAGCCAACAGGTACTAAAATATTAAAAAAATAGTTTTGTCAATCTCTCTCTATATATAGATAGTTAGACATCTTTTTCTTTCATAATTTGTTATGACAACCTAAATTCTAGCACTTAGTCTACATGTGAAGAACGCGCCGCCGACGTACCACCGACGTGCCGCGCGACTCCTCTGGAAATACATGCTCCTGCCTGTATGTCTGTATTAGGAAGGCAGGAACAGCAATCAGGACAGATAATTACATTGCTCTAATTGTTTTCTGTTTGTATGATGGGAGATAACAGCCCGAGACCAGAGGCCACACACAGCTCCCATTTACTGATTTGCGTCCTAATTAATACTGACTGTTTTACAAAGCAATTTATATGAATTATTTCACAATTGTGGCTAAAGAATTATTTCAAAAGAATAGAGACAATGTATATCCATCCATATAAAGGGCTGCAAATGGATGGGATTAGTCTGCGCTAACCGCTCACGGTCTAACCGTTTACCTCATTATTTTTTCTTCTTCATCTGTTTTACATCTTTTCATTAACAGCAAGACTTTACCTCTGCTCTTTTAATTTGCCCCTTTAATAGCTCTATAGATCAGAGGTCTCTAACGGGTCATTTAATAAGAGTTACTTGTGATGAATGAAATATCTACTAAATCATGCATAGATTTCACTAATTAACACATGGAAAGACCTTCTAATAAAGTACAAGAATTAAGCAGGTTGAAAGCTTTTAAAATAGCCTACATTTAGAATATTAGAAGACCTAGACGTCTTCAAGGCCAAATTGTTTTTAGAAAGTAAAAAATAAATTGACCGCCATTTTTGTTTCTGTTAATCGGCTTCTGGAGTTTGGATGACACCTTGAATACAGTTGTTTTAAATGATACAGTTGAAATGTGGCATTGTGTTCAATAGGGTTAATGGAATCTTATTCATTAATAAGACCATATCTATTGAGCAAGTAGCCAAACAAGACCCCGCGATACGCACATTAAATTGCATATAATGGGTAATAAATTAAAGGTTATATATCTCAAATTAAATATTTAAAGAGGTCTGTTAAAAATCATTGTAATTCCACATTTACAGTATGCTCTTGTTTATAATGGGAAAATGCTTACAGAAATTAAAAATAAATACAGCACAGACATTGATGTGTACTGTTGCAGTTTAGTCGTTCAGTTGTGTCTGACTCTCAGTGACCCTATGGATCATAGCACACCAGGCACAATCATATGTCTCTGGTCCTTCTTATCCGTAAGGTTTTCTTGGCAGAGATACTATAGTGGGTTGCCAGTTCTTCTCCAGTGAGCCGCAATGTGTCTGACCTACCTGCCTATCTTGGGTGACCATGCATTGTGTAGCTCACAGCTTCATTAAGATACACAAGCCCCTTCACTACAACAAGGTAGCGATCCATAAGAGGTTGATGAGTACTACTTGACTCTAATATATGGAACAACGTAAGAACAACTACTTAGTTACTCAATATAAGAACTTAATTTACAGGAGAAGAAAGGAATACACACAAGACAAAATGGTGACTGGCTACCTACATAAATGGCAACGTTTATTTACAGTACTATATGTACAGGAAGTAATTGGACACAAGAAAAACGTTTTAAAATTAAAACGTGTTTTATTTCATTAATAAAGTCCCTAAAAAAGGCAACAACAAATCATAAAAAAAAAATTAAAAATTAAATAAAGCTATCCAATTGAACCAGGCCGCAAGTTACCAGCCCGTAGACGCAAACCTGTAAACCATTTTGCGAAAGTTGGATGAACATGATCAATTAGTCAATTCCGTAGTTGGCAAAAGAGATCGTCATCATCACGTGGAAAATGGAGGTTAGATTTCAATCCCTTACGGGTTTGAATTACAAGTTGCGATCGGACCCACTTTCCAGAAATAATGCAAATATTAATAAATCATTAAATATGATATTCTAGTCCATGCGAGTTCCATTATATGTATTAACACATTGATTGCCGGGATTGATATAACACGGAAATTAAACAGAAATAAAAGTATTTTATATTGCAGATTTGCGAACTTGAGAATGTTGTGCTGTTATTTTAATACCTAACATCACTTTCCTTTAATTGAAAATACAGTATTGTGTGTATATTGGCATTTACAGTGCTACGGATAGGACTTTAAGCCCCTTACAGGTCCACTCTAGTACCTGTTGGCTTTTCGGCTCCATTTACGTGTTAAGGGCTTGGAACTCAAGTGGATTAGTAGCAATTTGAATGTGACAGTTACGGGCTTGAAAGATCAAAGGACTTGCGGCAGCGGAGTACAAATTTCCACTTCCCTTAGGGTTTTTCCGCCTGTAACCGCCAGATTGTTAGCGGGTTGCTTTACACACCCAACTTAATAGCCGCAAAGCGAGGGGCCGCATGTGCGGTGGTGGAGCATCACACGTCGGCTGTGTTTGTCCGCAAATGGGGACCCTCGCAAAGCGAGGGGCCGCATTTGCAGTGGTGGAAGGTCTAACGTCGGCTTTGTTGTTGTTAACACACACACACACGACTTAAAAAAAAAACCTCAAAGGCGCCTCACACGCGGTTAACACACATACGCACGACTTAGAAAAAAATCAACTGCGTCGTACACGTAAAAACCAACTGCGTCCCTCGCAAAAAAAATACGGCCTCCTCGCAAAAAAATACGGCCGCGAAACGTCCCATTCCCAACACGCAAAACCGGCCGAAAACGGCGCTCATGAAAACATCAGAAACACAAGAAAGAAACACAACGAACACATAAAAAGCTTACTTACAGCAAGGGGGGGCATCCGGCACCTCGAAAAGTTAATTTACACGTCCATTTAAGTCCAAAAAAACGAGTTTAAACTGCCGAAAATCACCTAAGCGAGAGAAAAAATGGCTGCCGAACAAAATGAAAACGAGGCTTCAGACATAACTATACTACAGTGGCTCGCAAAACTGAAACACATACTATGTGGCACGTACTACACTGATATTAACCACCATTTTCAAAACTACTATGCATAAAATGTCGGATGGAACGCAAATTGTAAGCTGGAACCCAAATAGCGCATGCGTTTTGCGTTCTAACGGTGTGAGGCACTTGAAAGTTTATAAATACTGCCTACTTTCCAGAAAATTCTACATTTCTACTCAGGTGATGAACGGAGTGATTGGTTAGTTAACTGCTGCTGTTACTTGAGAAGAGAATTGTTTCCTAGTTTCCTACTTTACATTGTGCAAATTACAACTGAGAGGTAAGCTATAATATATTACATTTTATTATCAAGACAGGACAAAAAAAAACAACTTTAA
Source organism: Discoglossus pictus (assembly GCA_027410445.1). Lineage (NCBI taxonomy): Eukaryota > Metazoa > Chordata > Amphibia > Anura > Alytidae > Discoglossus > Discoglossus pictus. Next base: position 94,031,510 of record CM050172.1, read on the forward strand.
CTATGAAAATGTGATTCATATATAGTGACATGTGACACGCACATTTATGTGTATAGCCCCTACAACAAACTAATCTTAACCCAAACTAATTAAACAAGTATATTTAAATGACATTAAAAAAAACAACTTTAACTATTAAAATGTGATTCATGTATAGTGATATGTGACACCCACATATAGTTGTATCATGTATAGTGACATGTCACACGCACATTTATGTGTGTAGGCCCTAAAACAAACTAATGTTAATTGAAACTAATTAAAGAAGTATATTTAAATGACATTAATTTATTGCAATTCAATATATAACCTAAAGCTCAATCTTTCTCCTTTTTTTTACTATTCAAACAGACTCTGCATCAACAGCATCAATCAAGAATTTGCACCGTGCATTGTGAACCACAATCCCTTTTAAAGAACACAAAGAAAGAAGAAGAGGTAAGATAGAAAAATACATTACATGCTGAAAAAGACCATGCTTTGCGAAATCAAAAAGAAGAAATATACAATTAACCATTTCACGTTATTTTTCAAACAGACACTACAAGAAGACCGGCGGATTAAGATTGGCAGGAGGGGACCCTCTGTCATTCGACACTTCAATCAAGGTAAAGTATAACAAGTAGAAAAAAAAAAGGAACTATATATGTTTAATGGCCGCCAATATAACAAATGCAGCAACCAAAAAGTGGTGAACACAAAATAGGATAATGCTAAAAACATAGCCATGATATCAAAAATAGAAAAAACATTCATTTTCACTGTAGAAAAACATTTAACCTTCATAAAAAAGACTAATTAAGCAAATAAAGTATGCAACATATGGTAGACACAAAATAGGATTGTACCAAAAATCACACAAACAAATAGCAAAGTAAATTAATATTCTTCTTTAATGTTTAAGAACCTATAAGCCTTACAAAGAAGCCTAAATAAGCATACCAAAAGTGGTAGACACAAAAAAGGATTGGACCAAAAATCACAAAAAGACATAGCAAAGTAAATGAATATTATTTTTTAATGTTTAAGAACCTATAAGCCTTACAAAGAAGCCTAAATGAGCATACCAAAAGTGGTGGACACAAAATAGGATAATGCTAAAAACATAGTCATCGTATCCAAAATAGGAAAAACATTCATTTTCAATGTACAACAACATTTAATCCTCATAAAAAAGACTAATTAAGCAAATAAAGTATGCAACATATGGGGGACACAAAACAGGATTGTACCAAAAATCACACAAACACGTAGAAAAGTAAATTAATATTCTTCTTTAATGTTTAATAATCTATAAGCCTTACAAAGAAGCCTAAATAAGCATACCAAAAGTGGTGGACACAAAATAAGATAACACTAAAAATATAGCCATCATATCCAAAATAGGAAAAACATTTAACCTTCATAAAAAAGATTAATTAAGCAAATAAAGTATGCAACATATGGTAGACACAAACTAGGATTGTACCAAAAATCACACAAACATAGCAAAGTAAATTAATATTCTTATTTACTTTTTTAGAAGCTATAAACCTTACAAAGAAGCCTAAATTAGCATAGCCAAAGTGGTGGACACAAAACAGGATAATGCTAAAAACATTGCAATCATATCCAAAATAAGAAAAACATTAATAATTACAGTATAAAAAAGGATAACTGGAATATACAAATACAAGTATTTTTAAAAGGTTGCACAAAAAACAGCATAGCAGAAAAAATCATTGCCGTCATTTTTTGACGGGCAAGTCGCTAGTAGATTAATAATGAGTATTGCAGTATATTATGACATTATTGGACAAACACCTTATTTATATTGACAAGCTTTTGAGACAGCGATGCAGACAGAGTGGAGACAGCATCTGACATCATCAGGTAAATACATATAGGGGGAATAAACACAACACTGTATAGGAAACATATATATACATTCTATATACACATATGCATCAATATATACATGAAAAACCTGAGTACTTTAGTATTTTTTTCTTATTTTACAGACTTGTCACTCTTAGTGAGATGTTTGTCCAACAGGAAAGATATCACTGTGGACTACATATTGATGTGTAGGTGTATATAATATGTGTATATATGTTTCATTTACTATGTTGTGTTTATTCCCCCATATGTAATTACCAGATGATTTCAGATGCTGTCTCCACTCTCTCTGTATCTGTTGTTATTATTCAAACTGAGGCAGTATTGCTTCAGACTTGATAAAGAGAGGTTGAACCTCTCGAAGGCTCGTCAATATAAATCAGCCGTTTTCCAATTCAAAATGTATCACTATACTGCAATACTCATCATTAATCTATATATATACTGTATATATATATATATATATATATATAGATAACTAATTACTAAATTACTTCATATTTTACAAAAACATTTGGACCTTCAGGAACTTTGTGAAGAAAGTTCTGGTTTAATCATATACTGTAATCATATACTTTAGAAGGACAACACTTCTAAATAGGCAAAATGGTATGCTAGGACTGTTATTATTATTGCCTTGGGTTTTTTAAGGAACAAAATATACTAATTTTAATCTCAGCCCATTTTTAAATGTTAGACTTGGTTTTGAAACCCAATGTCTGAAGGTAATAGAAGATACAAAGTGGAGAGCACTACTCAGAGCCTTCTTAAAGACATATGCATAAAACAAGAATTATCTGAACAAGAGAAAGAAATATAAAAGTATTTTGGCCAAAAATGTATGTTAAAAAATGGGGAATAAAACACTAAATGAAATTCTCATTTCCTTTGGGTGTTTTATAAGATTATTCCGAGGCCCTTTGGTTTCTGGCTCCTTGGAAGGCTCTATTCTGACATCCGTCACTGTAATACAGTCACTAGGACTGCGTAAAACCTCTACCTTGCCCATCTCAAATTGAATTTCCTTGCTATAAATTTCCTGTTTCCATATCAGTTCATCGAACAGCTAAATGAGTTGTAGACCGTGTCAGAGGGAGAACCTTCTATGGCCGAATATTCTGCGGCTGTAAATGTCTAAAATTGGGAATCCAGCACCAGAAAGCGACACAATCATAATCTAAAATAATTACAGTGCCAAATCAGCAGAAAGTTTAATTTTCTTAGCCATCATCATTTCTTATTAGTGGTAAAGTAGTTTCTGGGTTTTTTTCCTAGCAAAGAAAATTACCTTAAATTGAAAAAAATATGTCTGTATTATGATTCAAGCGGCCATAGGACCTTTACATGTCATTGTATTTAAACTGCACCGAGAGGGGAAAAGTTAGAAGTGCAACACATCTCCTTAAAGGGACACAGAAGAAGTCCCAAGTCTGCTATCATTGAATAAAGGAAGCACTTTTGAGTAAGGACATGCTTGTAGTAATGTGCACAACTGAGGAACAAAGTCATTTAGCTTCATTGGCCTGGTCTTTTCAAAAAAAAAATAAAAAAAACACAATAAAAAAAACTAAGATTCTAATACATTATCTCATCAAATCTCTTCTTGACTACTGCAACTCGCTTCTTGCTGTGCTGCCCATTACCCGTTTTTCCCCACTTCAATCCATATTGAATGCCTCTACTAGACTTATCTAACGTTCAGTGCCTACTGCACCTCTCTGTCAATCACTCCATTGGCTTCCCGTAAAAACATGACCCTAATGTAAAAAGCCCTCAACAACACTGCACCTCCTTATATCTCTGCTCTCATCTCCAAATACTCCCCCACCCGCCCTCTTCTCTCTGCTAATGACCTTCTTCTTTCCTCCTTTCTCATCCCCTCCTCTCACTCCCACCTTCAGGACTTTTCTCGTGCTGCCCTTATTCTCTGGAACTCCTTACCTCGCTCCACTAGACTATCCTCCTGCCTCATATACTTCAAAACCTGACTAAAAACGCATCTGTTTAAAAAAGCCTATCACCTGTCACCTTGACGTCACATTGCATCTGTACCTCACCCAAACCCTTTAGATGGTAAGTCTGCGAGTTTTCAATTTTGCACAGTGCTTTGTGGAAAGCCTTTTGGACACCGGATTCTAAGCTCAAACACAGGGCCCTCCAGTGGTAATTGGTGCATTACAAATAAATTATAATAATAAATGATAATAATTGATTAAATTACTATGAGCATGTGTAAGCCCTGAGACCCATTCAGGACGGATCTGATCAACATCATACATGATCGATAAAATCCATGAGGCTGTTTCATAACCAAAAAATAGTAACTTCAATACACATTTTAGTAACTAAAGAAAAGTTGACTTGGTCACTGATGTGTATATGGCTGCACATTCAGGCATTGTTACTGACCCTTCATATACATATCATTATATCGCTCTCCATCTACATCACACTGCACATGGTGTATTGGTGGCTGTAGAGCATGACATTGGCACCTGGCATGAGTGTCACTTACTTGAAATACTGAGGTAAATGAATGGACTTGTCTTGTTTTCACCAGTCTTCTCATTCACTGCTTGGACGTAGTAACTTCCGGCATCAGCAGTTGTGGTCGCCAGGATCACCAGCTGGTTATTTAGAGTTATGGCTCTGTGTAAAAATATTAAATAGGTAAATAAATAAATTGGAAGAAATAGTTAAAAGACCACTGCAAATAAAAAGAATAGTTGTTACAATGAAATTACATGTACGAGTATACTTGATTTATGATGTTAACACTTTGTAATGCTAGTAGTTGCACATTAAAGCTCTTACTTTTATAGGTTTTTGTGTGACGTGCTGTGCTGCTTAGCTCTGTACCTTTTGTATTATTAGGAATGGGGTCTTTGTAGCGGACTTCCTGTTGTGTGTTATGTAGTCTGACTTGTATAGATCAGACCTCAGATTTACACCAGTCAAACAATTAAGTCTACAACAGCTGCCCCATCCATAATTATGCAAAAAGGGTTGGAGCTAAGAAGCACAGAAACCTATACAATTAAGAGCTTTAAAGTATAACTACCAGCATTACAAAGTTTAAACATTATAAATCAATTATAGTTATCAATTACACTTAATTTAACAGACTTAGACTAATGACTTGAATGTAAAAGAGATATAAAGTTGTTAACTTGTTTCAGTAAAATTAATTCAAATCACAAAGAGTAATTTCTGTATCTCATTTCTTTTATATTATTACTTTGACGTTTATGTCTAGCAACAACATATTGTTTAGAGCAGTGGTTCCGGAAATGTTTTCTAATGGACCACTTAAAAGTTGACATTGGTCTCAAGGGACAACTTGATTACTCCTGAGGGCCATTGTGGACCACCTAATGATTTTATTGCCCCCTTCTTGACAATTATAATGCATTGTGCACTATTTACATTTAGTCTGTGCATTTGCAGATCATTTGATGTAGTATCTCCGTTAGACTCATCTACCATACTCGTCGCTCCGTGTCGGCGGCATCGCTCTATCAGTCACTCCACTGGCTTCCCATAGCCTCCACAATAAAATTTTAAATCATGACCCTAACATATAAAGCCATCAAAATAACTCACCATCTTATATGTCTACTCTTGTCTCCCAACCACGCTCCTCACTCTAACAACTAGTGATGCCCCTATTCTTTACAACTCCTTGCCTCGCTCCACTAGATTATCCTCCAACCTTCCAAAAATCACTAAACATGCATCTGTTTTTGAAAGAAGATTATTTCCTTCAGCCCATATATACACAAAGCATTGTACTTCACCCTTCTATACCTCACCTATACCTTGTAGACTGTAAGTTTGCAAGTTTTCAATTGCATAAGGTGCTTTATAGAAAGCACTTTGTTTGCTTGATTTTAAGCTCAATAACAGGGCTCTCGGTTCTTTCGTTATTTGTTAAAAAAATGTATGACTTGTATTTATCCTGTATGGCGATACTGAATATGTTGGTGCGTTACAAATAAAGGATAATAATAATAATAATAATAATAATAATAATAAAAATAATAATAATAATATAATAGGCACTTCTATACTGATTTGTATATGCATGCTCATTCTTTTTGTTTCAAGATTTTCTTTGTAATCCCAAATGTACCATGGACCACCCTGAAGCCATACAGAATTCGACCTGGTCAGTACTTGGGCAAGAGACCACCTAGGAATACCAGGAGCTGTATGCTGTATCCCACTGGAGGAGAAAACGTGTAACCCACTCCAGTATCTCTGCCATGAATACCAAGTGGGTCAGCCTGGTGTGTTGCGATCCATGAGGTCACGGCGAGTTGCACACGACATATATTAAGACCTTCACGGTGTGTAAATAAACTTCATATGAGAAAATCATTTATTATTATCCGTTCCTATATTTAAGACTGAATTGGCGAGACGTCTAGCGTTGCTTTTGCTTGCTTAACCTGCCGGTATGTTTGGTCCGGAGATATAAGCTCTGAACACATTTGCATTTTGTTTTGCATTTTATATTTAAAGGGATATGGTTCCTGGGTGTGACTAGGTATATAATATCCATGTGTATCTATTTACTTTTATGTACTTTATTTATTAAGAAGTGCTTATAAGCTCCCTAAAATTAAACAAATAGTCCCCTGTATGGGTGTGTTGCGGGCTCCCGTTCGTCTCCGATTGCGATGCTATTTAATTGCTCAAGCCCGCAACTTACTGGCCCACAGGCCGAAACCGTAAACCATGCACTGGTTCGCTACAGTTCAGGATGGGAACATGATCAATTAAGCAACCTATTAACCACCCATTTCAAACCAGCCAATAGAAAATGAGACTGTCATTATTACGGCAGTAAATCATGGAGGTTACATGTCAATCAATTAGCTTCGGGGGTCCGATATGCGATCAGACTCGCAAAACATGCAAATTAAAGAATTATGAAAATGAATGCCAATACTGTTCTAGTCCATGTGGGTGGCCTGATATGTATTAACTCATTGATACCTGAGATCGATTTAACCCTGAAATTAAACATAAAAATAAATTACATTTCCTGCCGATTTCCGGGCTTGAGACTGTTGTGCAATTAATTCTAATGTCTATCATCACTTTCCCTGTTATTTACAGTGCAGTAGTGATTATTTATTTGCATTTACAGGTGTTTATCCTCCTTGTGCATCCTCTCTAGCACTCGTATCATTTTCTCCTTTTTTTGCCATTTACAGGTGTGAAAACATTTGCGAGCTTGGGGAATTGGAGCAATTGAATAGCGATTTTACATTTTAGCCATCGTAACTCTTGGGAAAAATCAGAGGCAACAGTAGGCTTTAAATTAAAGGTTTAACCATCGCAATTATTTCTCGTAACCCATTTGGAGACCGCAAAAAGGCGCCAATTGAATAGCAAATTAACTTGCGACCGCACTTACAGGCTACCGGATAGAGCGAGAGCTCAATTGAATTCCTTACAACTGCATATAAAGATACAAGGTGTGTATATAGGTACAAAGTGAATGGTATATATTAAGCTGTGTATACGGCATGCACCGTGCGCATTAGCGTCAGTAAGTACATTGTTATTCGTTATTGGTTTTTGGTACACGCCACGCTCCAAGCCCGGTAGCATTTGGTCTGCTAATACCCCAATACAATACAGTAGTCCAGAACTGATCTGTAGTCTTTTTGCTTGATTTTCAATGTAAGAAGCTGATAAATAATCAGATTTTGCAAATCTCTGTTAATGTAAAATCAGAATCATAAAGTCAACTGATCCAAACCGCCATCTGTTCACTGAGTGATGCTAGTCCAGTAGTCTGGTTTTATCTGGTGCCACGCAGGCGGCTTCCAGACTATTCCTGCTGCTCGGGTCTCTAATACCAGGATATCTGGGCTTTTTATAAGGCAGATAAAGCTCTTGGATGTATGTGTGTGTGGAATTAGAGTCTCACATAAAGGGTGGTATTGTACGTTAAAATCTGTAAATACATCTGTTCATACAACACATACTCACTGTCTATGATGTAATGTTTAACTGGGAAATAAACAGTCTAATTTACACATCTCAGTCTCAGTGTGGTCTCCTAGGTATCTCTCATCAAGCAGGATTATCACATATATAGTTGTGAGCATACGAGCCATTGCTCCCGCTTGCAAAGGCGCTCCTTGCCAGCAACTGCGACCCTCGCAAAATTTACGTTGTTACACAAGGAAAATATGAGACACGTTACGAACCATTACAAAGCCGCAAAAATCAGACGCAACACGTGCACATGAAAACATGAAAAATACAACAAATACACACAACAAATAAATAAAAAACTTACTTACAGGAAGAGGGAGCATCCAGGACCTCGAAAACTAAAGTTACACCTCAATTTAACTCAAATTAAAAGAGTTTAGACACTAAAAAATTCTCGAAGCGAGAGAAAAAATGGCCGCAGAAAAAAACGAAAACGAGGCTACAGCAGTCTAAAGACGCAAAACACCACCAAACACCTACGTATTTGCAGAAAAACACCTATGAGATAAAAAAACAAGGATGCAACCCGCTCGACCCCAAAAACATTACAAACACAATAAATACAAACAACAAACACATAAAAAGGTTACTCACAGCAAGGGGGGGGGGGGCACCCAGGACCTCTGCAAGTGAAGTTACACCTCGATTTAACCACAAATTTTTGAGTTTAGAGACCCGAAAATCAACTAAGCGAGAGAAAAAATGGCCACCGAACAAAACGAAAACGAGGCTAAAGGTCCCTAAACACGCAAAATACCACAAAACACTCACGGATATTGCGAAAAAGTTGCACCACATAGAAAACGAAGGACGCTAAATCAGCCACATTATATACACCAAACACCATTAGCTCACTTACAATTTCATTGCCGTCATTTTTTGACGGGCAATTCGCTAGTGTCTAATAGATTTGAGAAAAAGAACTTCACGTGTTTGACGCATTTGCCCAATATCCTACCTGCCGTAAATAACACTCCTTCATTCCTGGAGTGTTTTAATTCCATGTTACATGAACTAGAAGCAGTTTAACGTCATCCTGATAGGGAATTCCAAAAGGTTCCCCACCAATCCAACCAAGATCTTATCAGGTCAGGTGCCTCAATATCTCCTTCACCAGACCACAAGGAGGTAGAAGTGGACACCTCTAAAAGTGAGCACTGAAACACAATACCCAGGGGTGGACAAAATATCTAAGGGGAGCTTGGGGAACATTATCAAAATCAGACACAACTTAAAGGCATTTTGTACTAATCTTTCCTTAGTAGAATATCTCAATCAACTCAAGTCCATCTCATCATATATCTCATTTATCTTGTTCTCTGTTGCTAAAGAATTGTAATTTGAATGGTAAATAAGAGCAAAGTGCCCTCCATATATGAGAGGAACCGCGTCCGATCTATGTATCACCTACATATAGGCATATAGGGGCTCAGTGCACTCTTTATATAAGGCTGAGAGAGACAGAAGGTGGAAGGCTTTGGAGACCAACCAGGATTTCATGAGTGGGAGCCCCTTGAACTAGCAGGAGCTGTGTAGGTCTGTTTAGGGTGGAGCCACTTATAAGGTTCTATTAGTACCTTCAGCACTATTGTGTCACGATTGTGAGGAAACCCACCCACCAGTCTCATTAAAAAAAGAAAGAGTGTTGTTATAATGTTGAGTATATATATGTGGTTGTTGGTTAATGTTTATGCCAATTTTGATGCATATTAGTTAGTGGTTTATGGAAATTTAAATTAATTTAGGTATTGTCCAAGCGGCGGATGTTGAGGGGAGTCACCAGGCCAGTGGTGAAGTGGGTGAATCCATACTCCACTATGATACACCTGTTCCATCAGAGTAGGCCTTGGACATGAGTTTGAGAAGTAGGGTGTACTGACTATAGCCCGCCCTCACCCGCAGTTGTCTATTATTATGCCATTGTGATTACCAATAAACGCCCGGACATGCTTTCCTCTAACAAGTTGTCTGGGTCTATTGTCGAACACACCACATGGGCCATGTTTGGGTCAGGGCTGTCAAGTGTCAGGTTGGCCCTATATGTAAACCAGTTAGAAGCCTCATCTACTCAATTTATTATCAATCGAGCTGACTTCACTTTCTCTATCAGTAATGGCGTTATGGATAGGATCTGGCATGATCATCCCTTAGATTGTAAATCTGCGAGTTTCTATCCTAAGTACTTTGGGAATTCACCATGGACATTGGATTCCAAGCTCGAAGACAGGGCCGTCCTTCCTTTGCTAAATGTTAATCTGTATGTATCACTGTCTGAACCTCATTTATGTACAGCGCTACAGAATATGTCGGTGCGTTATAAATAAACTATAATAAATAACTATAATAAATAACTATAAGAAATAACAAATATATAACTATAATAAATGATCTATTTATCAGTCGTAAAATACTCTGAGCAGGGTAGAACACATTGTCTGGGTGTTTTCTATAGAAAGAAAATCATGGCCTATTTCTCTTTATCCTTGTAGTCCATTAAAACCGGTTCAATCAGAAAAAAAAAACAAGCGAAAAAAACAAACAAAACAAAGGTAATAATCCCTGGAAAATCACGTCCCCAGTGGGTGGGAGAGAAGTGTCTTGGACATATTCAAAAGGGATAATACCTTTTGTTTGTGAAACTCTGATCCCGAGCTCAGCTACATTCAGGATTTCAGATACAAACATCACACTTAATTGCCCAGCGGCTGCTTTTTACTTGTTCGTTGTATAAATGGTTTGTGATCATCGCACGACAAAGCTTTCACCATAGCTGCTGAAAAGGCTTCATGAAAGGGATGGAACAGAAAGACATTTTATAAATATGTGAGTCGATATCCTATGGTATGCCCGATAAATAGGTCTTGTAACATTCCCGCCATCGCCAAAAATGGTTATAAATATAATTATACATTTTATAAAAATAGGTTATTTAGGTTAAGAATGAATGGTCGTTTTCAGTCGATACACAGGCATTTTCATGTTTGACGTTGAAAAAAATATCAAATATCTCAGTAACACCTCAATAAAGAGAGTCTCTAATGCTTTTTTTAAATTAAAACAGTTAATTAAATCAAAAATAAATGTAAAGATAATAAAGATAAATTACTAGGAAGTCAAGTCCAAATGTTTCCTCCACGGCCTCCACCTCCCGTGCTGGCTTCTCAGTCAATCACACGTACCACCCATGCATGCTTTTCTCCATAATCACATCTAATGGGCTGATGATTTTTTTTCACTGTAAAGGTGAACTGGTAGGTAGTGGGAAACATTTGGACCTCTTTAAGAGTATACCCTCTTTCTGGATCACTACCTTGTTGTGATGGAGGGGCTTGTGTACTTCAATGAAGCTCTGAACGATACCATGTAGGGTTACCCAAGATGGGCAGGTCATAGCAGAGAGATCAGGCAAAACATGGTCTACCAGAGAAGGAACTGGCAACCCACCCCCAGTATCTTTGGCAAGATAAACTTATGGATAAGCACAATTAGAGACATAACGATAGATGTGCCTGAAAGGATGGATGGAAGACACTGAAGTATAATGGGTTTCCTTCAAGGTTCCTAGAAAGCAGCCTGGCTCCTAAGTCTTTAGTATATATATATATATATATATATATATATATATATATATATATACAGGCCAGGTCAATATTTGTGAAGTATGTTGGTGTACATGTGACATTCTAAAAAAGTATTTCCAAACAAGAAATTAACTTTGAGTACACTGCAGATATCCATCAAATATATATGAATCATAAATTGTATTATATGGTCATTATTATATTTAAAATGGATATGGAAGGTTACTGGATATTATACTGTGTATAGATTTACTTTTATGTAATTATTTTTTATTAAGAAGTGTATAAGCTCTGTTTTGCTTCCCAAAATCAAACAAATAGTCCCAGTATGGGTCTGCCCTCTGCAGTGTATGCAGACACAGACTCGGTTGGATGTGCAGTTTTATTGTCCTAGCCTATCGGGGACCTCTTCTGAGCAGCACGTTGCAGAATGTTGATGTGAGATGGTCACTATGTGTTTAGTATCAGACACAGAACAGCAAGTACAGCAGAGTCTGCGTATTCATGAGCTGCAGTTGGCATACTTCCTGGTAATATTTGTTTGATTTTAGGCAGTAAAAACAGAGCTTATAAGCACTTCTTATACTTAGTCAGAGTTTTAGTCATATACTTAGCTAAATCCAGTAACTTTCCATCCCTTCATTACCTTATGTACGCCAATGTAAGGTCTATAACTATGATATTCATAAATATGAAAAGAACTCATGCCTTACTGATGACCTAGTTCCATGCACATTTATACACAGTTTCCATATAAAAAAAGTAAAAAAATAATAATAAATTGAGACCCATAAGGCTAAATTCCTGAAAGCTGAACAGAAGACCAGAAGGACGTCTCTCGTTGTTGCATATGACACCAGCTCAGGGTCAGCATATAAAATGCTAAACGCTTCTGAATTGCCACCGGCAGAAAAGCCTTGTTCTTGACCCTCTATCCAGGGGTCGCCTCCTTGAGCTATTTGTGGCTTGAAGCTGTGACATCAATAATAGACCGGTTACTGTGATATAGAGCAGGTCGGCAGTGTCAGGGGGCAGGGGTCAAGGCTGTGATGGGATTCACATTCTACACAAATAATGTGTCTTAATTGAGGCAGGACATCTCTGGTAACTTTTAAAGCAGACGGTACAGCTTTTTATCTATTTGAACAGTGCCATGGATAATACTGGGTCCTATCCTGTTATGGTTATGGCACCAGTCCACGGCTGCAGTGCGGTCACCAACTGCTAGATGGCGCTGCTGATTTTACAGTGCTATATCATAGAGGCAAGGCTTAGGTAAACTGTTAAGGTGAGGGTTAGGGTGAGGGTTAAGGTTAGTTTAAGGGTTGTGCTACCATTCTAAGCTTAGAAATTCTCTAACATATCGGCAGCTTTGCAAAATATTGGCAGCGCCATCTAGTGTCAACGGCGGACCTGTGCTGTAAACTGTTAGGGTGAGGGTTAGGGTGAGGGTTAAGGTTAGTTTAAGGGTTAGGCTACCATTCTAAGCTTAGAACTTCTCTAACATATCAGCAGCGCTGCAAAATATCGGCAGCGCCATCTAGCTCCAACGGCGGACCTGTGCTGTAAACTGTTAGGGTGAGGGTTAGGGTGAGGGTTAAGGTTAGTTTAAGGGTTAGGCTACCATTCTAAGCTTAGAACTTCTCTAACATATCAGCAGCGCTGCAAAATATCGGCAGCGCCATCTAGCTCCAACGGCGGACCTGTGCTGTAAACTGTTAGGGTGAGGGTTAGGGTGAGGGTTAAGGTTAGTTTAAGGGTTAGGCTACCATTCTAAGCTTAAAACTTCTCTAACATATCAGCAGCGCTGCAAAATAATGGCAGCGCCATCTAGCACCAACAGCGGGCCTGTCCCGTAACTATAACAGGATAGATCCTAGTACTGGGTAATTGTTTGAAGAACTTTATTACATGGATAAAATCCCAGTATTGACACAAGACAGGAGAGAGAAGAGGATACAAAATATGTGAAGTGATAAGCGAAGGAGGTAGGAGGTTGAGAGATATGGGGTTTGTTGAAATAATGGTAGTAAGGAGGAAAGAAATGGTAAAGGTGAGGAGGATTAGAAGGAGGAGAGTAGGTTTGATCAGCACATAAAGAGTAGTGAGAAGGAGAGACTGACAGCCTCATTAAATTGGGGCTATGTTTTAAAACGTAGCCCGTAACTCCGAATGTACGTGTTACAGGTATTAAATTAGCCCTGTAACGTTGCTCGCAGTGGACTTGGGTGTTAAGGCGCAGGAGGCGAGAATAGGCTAAGTGGAGAGCTACGTTGAACTTCACGCAGGTAAATCCTTTGACCTGTCATACCCTTGACCGCTACTTGTTCAATTCAGCTATTAAATTGCAATGTGGTCACTCGCGAGGAAGCACGTAACACGCAAATGGAGCCCAAAGTCCAATGTGTGCTCGAGAGTACCCGCAAGGGGGGTAAAGTCCAACACGTAGCACTTGTAATGTAAATGTACAGTACAATTATTATAAGGGAATGTGATGTTAGGTCTTAGAATTGATAGCACAACATTCTCAAGCCCGCAAATCGACCCCCGAAAAATACTTTATTTCATGTTTATATTTTGTGTTATATCGATCCCTGCACTAAATGTGTTACGACATATACTGTAACCCGCATGCATATTTACGGCTTTATTAATATTGCATTATATGTGGACTGTGGGTTCGATCGCAAACTGTAATTGAAGCCTGTAGGACTTTAAAATCTACCCTCCCCTTTTTCAGTGACATAACGCTTACAATCTCTATTTCCATTGGCTCCATCTGAACCCGTAACTACAAGATTGCTTAATTGTTTGCGTTCGAGCACGCAACTCCGACGGCCGAGAACTGGTTTACGAAATAGCGTCTCTCGCTCGTAGCTCGCAGCACTTTCTAATGTAAGAGCAACGTAAAACGGCCAAATTTGAAGCAAGCAGCCCTTACGTGCTACACGTTGGACTTACGAGGCTGGAATTTAATATGTCCCTGAGTCAGGAGGATTGAGAAGGATGAAAAGTGGGAGTGAGAATGAGTAATAAGGAGGAGAACTACTTGTGGCTTGAAACCAAAAAATTGGAGGAGGAGATTGGATTACTAGGAAAGAATATGAAAGCGAAGCACGATGGCTTTTAGCAGAAGAAGAAGAGGTGAAAGGAGAAAAAAGGGTTTGCAGAGGAAAAGGAGGGTGAAGAGGAGAGTGAATTTAGAATTGATTATGAGAAAGTGTGAGGAAAAGCAATGGGAGAGTTAGAAGGAACACAAGGGTTTGTGGAGGAGTGAGGAGAAGAAGAGGTTTAGGTGGAGAGGGTGGTGAGAAGGAGAACTAGAGAGCTGAGGCTTGGTTATATTGGCTAAACAATCTTCTTGTCTCTGTTTGGTTATTTCTCCTCCTACTTGTTTCCTTCCTCCTAGATTAAGTGGATTGTATATAAGTTTAGCTATTGACCCTTTACATCTTTCATTGTATGTTTTTACTGCATAGTCTTATAATCTGATGTGGGGAACCATTTCAACTCAAATGCAGGTGTAGGATGAGATTTAGAAAGGAACAAGCTACGGTAACATTAATCAAAAAAACATTGAATCAGAAATCCTTTTTTTAAACATTTAATGAATTTGTACATGATATGCTCGTACTTGTTAGCCTTTCCTCATTCCCTTTAAAGGCCATTACATTAGACTCTAACAACAAATAAACTCCCAATAGAAAGTCCCATGCTTGCTATAGAGATAATATTAATAATAAACATAACTCTGACTTTAAGTAATTATCTCTTTCTAGATAGCACATAAGATAATGTAATGTTGTTAAAGAGACATACTAGTTTCTAAAAATAAAATATGCTTGAGGGGAAAGCCGATACAGTCAGCAGTAAGAACATACAGTTGAGCTCAAAAGTTTGCATACCCTGGCAGAAATTGTGAAATTTTGGAATATATTTTGAAAATATGACCGATCATGAATAAAAAAAATGTATTTTATTAAAGCATAGTGATCATATGAAGCCACTTATCATCACATAGTTGTTTGGCTCCTTTTTAAATCATAATGATAACAGAAATAACCCATGTGTGAATGTTTGGCCTTGTTACAGACACACAATGTGACACATATGGGTTAAAATGTCAAATAAAGGGTAATTTCCCACACCTGTGGCTTTTTAAATTGCAATTTATAAATAGTCAATGAGTTTGTTAGCTCTCACATGGATGCACTGAGCGGGCTAGTTACGGAGCCACGGGGAGCAGTAAAGGACTGTCAAAAGACCTGCGTAGCAAGGTAATGAAACTTCATAAAGATGGAAAAGGATATAAAAAGATATCCAAAGCCTTGAAAATGTCAGTCGGTACTGTTCAATCACTTATTAAGAAGTGGAAAATTCTGGGATCTCTTGATACCAAGCCAAGGTCAGGTAGACCAAGAAAGATTTCAGCCACAACTGCCAGAAGAATTGTTCGGAATACAAAGAAAAAACCCACAGTTAACCTCAGGAGAAATACAGGCTGCTCTGGAAAAAGATGGTGTGGTTGTTTCAAGGAGCACAATACGACGAGACTTGAACAAAAATGAACTGCATGGTCGAGATGCCAGAAAAGAGCCTTTACTGCACCAATGCCACAAAAAAGCGCAGTTACAATATGCCCGACAACACCTTGATCATATATTACCAATTCACCAAGGGTATGCAAACTTTTGAGCACAACTGTGTGTTAATTTTTTTGTTATTTTAAAATGCATACTCTATTTAATGGTATACCCAACAAACCAATATATGACCTGTACTTATAAATGCACTACAGTGGCCCTTTAACTACTATCTATTACAGCTATTCCTGCGACCACCTTGCGGTGCCATTATCATACCCACCCATTGCTGAAACTCCACTTGTTTAGCATACTATAAAAAATCCTGTAAGTGAAAAAAAAAAAAAAGTATACTTAAAGGGTCACAACATTTCCATATGGGCTCTGCACAATCAGTTAGAGGGTGGAAACGCATGTGGAAAATTAGTTTCACACACAAACAAATCTGCATAAATAATAAGGCTGGAGTCTGTTTGTGTTACACATTGTATTCTAGATTTACACTGCCTTTTTAAGCAGAACGTGTACCTGATTCTTATATTCATACAGAGCTCATTACTTGTTCAGGCAGAGGCAACACACTGAAATAGCCTGACATCTATTAATCTTTATTGAGCATGCATTTTAAAAAAGAAAACCCTTTTACTACATGCCTTTTCACCCTGTATCTAAAGGCGTAGTGCAGATATAGTGACTTTTGTGGTTTTTTAAGTTCCTTGTTCCAGGAACTTGATCTTCAGCCCTTGTTAATGAGTCAAGCCAAATATAGAAAGCAGAGCTCTATAAAAAAAACTGAACTGGGATGAGCCTTATGCATCAAATAACAGTTTTTTTTTTTGTTCCTTACACCAACTGTGGTTGAACCTGACAATATTTAAGCAAACCTGTAATTTACTGTTTAGCCCATAGTAACTGAGTCATCATGATGTCAGTAAAACATGGAAGTTAGACGTAATCTGCAATCAGAAGCTAAGAATTAATTAGTGCCAATAAGTAATATTTGCTCATTGGCTCATAATCTAGCACTCTATAAAATGCATTATAGCATCTGTTCTAGTCCATGTGGCTTCCATAATATGTATTAACCCCTTGAGTCCTGGGATTGATATACTGACAGAAATATAATACTTTTTTCAGTTACGGATCAGACTTTATTTGTAATCTAGTGCTACAGGTCTACAGATCGATTTTGTTTCACTTCAATTATTTCAAGCTCATAATATTCAAGCTTTGCTAAAACCAATGGAGGTCTAAGGCCGGTTTTGCGGGTTTGGCTGGCCCATAGTGATTGTCAGCGGGTAATCCGATTGCGAGTAGCTGATAGAATATGAGGCATATTCAGAGGGGTTTTATGGTTGTATTAATGTACAAATTGGGCAATAGAATAGGGCTTCTTATTTGTTAAGTAATTGATCTTGCAACAAATTAAGCCAAATCATGAAAAGATGCTGAAAAGACCTCCACTCTCAGCTAATGTAAACAAACCCTCTATTAATTAACGCAGGAAAAGAAATAGGAAATAGTAGATAAAGATGCCAATAAAATACCAGAACAAGTAAATAAAACGCTCCGAGGACAGAATGGATTTGAAGTGAAGAGATTAATTTCCAAGACACAACAACATCCATAATTTAACATTGTGTTTGTTACATTTTATCGTACTCTAAGGCATTTAATTAAAGTATCAAGTAATAAAGCATCAGTTACAAAGAGATCCCAAATGGTATTATACACCAGGAACGTAATACTAAAGATTTGTAACCAAGCCAGCAAATCAAGATTACTTTATAGAGATGCCAAGGTGCCCACCCAAGCAGTGACACTGGAGTCAACATACTGTACATGAAATACAAGAGGTACCGTAGATACTCGAGTATAAGCCGAGTTTTTCAGACCTTTTTTTAAGGCTGAAAATGGCCCCCTCGGCTTATACTCGAGTCACTCCCCCCCCCCCCCCCCGTGTGTCTCTCTAACGCCCCCGTGTTTCTCTAACCCCCCCGTGTCTCTCTAACCACCCGTGTCTCATTAACCCCCCGTGTCTCTTTCCCTCCCCCTCCTCATCCTCAACCCCCCCCTCCTCATCCTAAACCCCCCTCCTCACTTTACCCCTCTAAATAGCTCCCCCTCTCCCTTTCACCTCACTTACCTCCATCTGAAGCTGCTCCTCCGCTCCTCCACGCTCCTTCCTGCGTTGGGACCCGGCATATGCTAATGATGTGACGTCACATGAGCGCCACATCATTAGCATTGGCCGGGTCAAGACGCAGGAAGGAGCGTGGAGGAGCAGCTGCAGATGGAGGTAAGTGAGGGGAAAGGGAGAGGGGGAGGTATTTAGAGGGGTAAAGAGAGGAGGGGGGTTTAGGCTGAGGAGGGGTAAAGTGAGGAGGGGGATTTAGAATGAGGATGTTTTTTTTTAGGATGAGCATGGGGGGGTTCAGGATGGGGGTTGAGGATGGGGGGGTTGAGGATGAGGATGGGGGGATGAGGATGGGGGGTTGAGGACGGGGGGGTTGAGGTTGAGGAGGGGGGTTGAGGTTGAGGAGGGGGGTTGAGGTTTTGACGGGGGGCTGAGGAGAGAGGTTGAGGAGGGAGGTAGAGGAGGGGGTTTAGGAAGAGGATGGGGGGTTGAGGATGGGGGGGTTGAGGATGAGGATGGGGGGTTGAGGATGGGGGTTGAGGATGGGGGGATTGAGGATGAGGATGGGGGGTTTGAGGATGGGGGGGTTGAGGATGGGGGTTGTGGTTGAGGAGGGGGGTTGAGATTTTGGAGGGGGACTGAGGAGAGAGGTTGAGGAGGGTGGTTGAGGAGGGGGTTTAGGAGGAGGATGGGGGGTTGAGGATGGGGGGGTTGAGGAGGGGGGTTTGAGGATGGGGGGTGGAGGAGGGGGGTTGAGGTTGAGGAGGGGGGTTGAGGTTGAGGAAGGAGGTTGAGGAGGGAGGTTGAGGAGGGGGTTTAGAATGAGGATGGGGTTGGAGATGAGGATGGGTGGTTGAGGTTGAGGAGGGGGGTTGAGGAGGGGGGTTGAGGAGGGAGGTTGAGGATGAGGAGGGAGGTTGAGGATGAGGAGGGAGGATGAGGAGGGGGGTTGAGGAGGGGGCTGAGGAGGGTGGTTTAGGATGAGGAGGGTGGTTTAGGAAGAGGATGGGGGTTGAGGATGAGGAGTGGGGTTGAGGTTGAGGAGGGAGGTTGAGGTAGGTGATAAGGGAGGGGGGTTATGGGGGAAGAGACACAGGGGAGGGAGAGGGGAGAAGAGACACAGCACATTTCCCAGCCTCGGCTTATACTCAAGTCACTCATTTTTCCCAGTATTTTGTGGTAAAATAGGTGCCTCGGCTTATACTCGGGTCGGCCTATACTCGAGTATATACGGTATATTTAGGGACTCTTCAGGCATTTATTTTTGTTTTAGATAAATATTTTAATTAGGTGACTTACCTAATTATATCTTCCTTAATGAAATTATGATATCAAATGTTCAAGAAGCCCCAATAGTAACAGATTATAACCTTCTCTCTCATATAGGGTGCCATTTGTCACAGCTGTGATTTAAAGCCACTCCCACATGGGAGGAGTTTGGCATCATCAATGTCTCATGCAGCTGCAAGCAGCCATTGACATTATGTGTCTGAGCAGCATGAGACACTGGTGTGAATATACATATATTTACTTATTTCTACAAGAACTGTTGGTAATTAAGCATTCATATATCTCATACAAGAACACACAAGATCCAACCACGTAAAATACAATTGTCAGTCTCAAGTTGTTGTTGTTCAGTCTTGTCCCGCAACCGTATGGAACGCAGCATGCCAGACACAATTATGCCTCTGGTTGTGCTAAACCATAAGGCTATGTTGGCAATGATACCGGAGTGTGTTGCCAGTTCCTTCTCTGATTTGTCTGACTTCTCTGAATGAACTGCCCATCTTGGGTGAGCTCGTATTGTAAAGCTCAAAGATTCATTGAGGTACATAAGCCCCTTCACCACGACAAGGTAGAGATCCAGAAGAGTAGTCACAAGTGCCCAGGGCTTTAAGCAATTTCTGTGAGAGCGTATTTTGCAAATAATTATTTCAAACAGCTAATTAATTATCCCTGATACAAAACAAGAATATTAATCTGTCGCACCTGCTGCCAGGCTGTGCCACCCTAGTCTATATCCCCCCTGATGTCTACAAGTCAGTCACTGACATGCATTACATTACCTCCTTCTTCTATGCATCCATGGGATGGGCGGAGGGAGCTCATAAATACGTCCCAATAAATACGTCCCAAAAATACATCCCTATATATATATATTACAGGAAACTGAAACCCTGAAGGGACCTGGGTACATGGACATGCAAATATATTATAGTGCGTCATAGGAATCATTGTAAGATCTGGGTTCTTATCTGGGTGAATCAGTTTGTTTGCCTATCTAATTGTCCCAGGCAAATTTGATTTTCTTTATTCTCTTTCGTGTGTATTGTTGAAGCTGATACGGTTATCTGTGGCCTGATAGCCAGATCCTGCTTATAATGCCGTCAGATCCCCCAATAACTTAAGGGGAGTGCAAAATATAACGGACCAGATGGCCCGGAGACCCCTGTGCCTTGCTGTGTCCCGGAGACCCCTGTGCCTCGCTGTGTCCCGGAGACCCCTGTGCCTCGCTGTGTCCCGGAGCCCCTTGTGCCTCGCTGTGTCCCGGAGCCCCTCTGTGCCTCGCTGTGTCCCGGAGCCCCCCTGTGCCTCGCTGTGTCCCGGAGCCCCCTGTGCCTCGCTGTGTCCCGGAGCCCCCCTGTGCCTCGCTGTGTCCAGGAGCCCCACTGTGCCTCGCTGTGTCCGGAGCCCCCCTGTGCCTCGCTGTGTCCCGGAGCCCCACTGTGCCTCGCTGTGTCCAGGAGCCCCCCTGTGCCTCGCTGTGTCCAGGAGCCCCACTGTGCCTCACTGTGTCCCGGAGCCCCCCTGTGCCTCGCTGTGTCCAGGAGCCCCACTGTGCCTCGCTGTGTCCCGAAGCCCCCCTGTGCCTCGCTGTGTCCCGGAGCCCCACTGTGCCTCGCTGTGTCCAGGAGCCCCCCCGTGCCTCGCTGTGTCCAGGAGCCCCACTGTGCCTCGCTGTGTCCCGGAGCCCCCCTGTGCCTCGCTGTGTCCCGGAGCCCCCCTGTGCCTCGCTGTGTCCAGGAGCCCCCCTGTGCCTCTCTGTGTCCAGGAGCCCCACTGTGCCTCGCTGTGTCCCAGGGGCCCCCTATGCCTCGCTGTGTCCAGGAGCCCCACTGTGCCTCGCTGTGTCCCGGAGCCCCACTGTGCCTCGCTGTGTCCAGGAGCCCCACTGTGCCTCGCTGTGTCCAGGAGCCCCACTGTGCCTCGCTGTGTCCTGGAGCCCCCAGTGCCTCGCAGTGTCCCGGAGCCCCCCTGTGCCTAGCTGTGTCCTGGAGCCCCCAGTGCCTTGCTGTGTCCCGGAGCCCCCTTGTGCCTCGC
This sequence comes from Discoglossus pictus, assembly GCA_027410445.1. Classification (NCBI taxonomy): domain Eukaryota; kingdom Metazoa; phylum Chordata; class Amphibia; order Anura; family Alytidae; genus Discoglossus; species Discoglossus pictus. The sequence continues at coordinate 94,053,028 of CM050172.1, forward strand.
TGTGTCCCGGAGCCCCCTTGTTCCTCGCTGTGTCCCGGAGCCCCCCTGTGCCTCGCTGTGTCCCCTGCTCAGATAATAAGTGAATTATCACAATTTAATACTAAAGAGATTTTTTTTCTGCGTTTCACTGTGTCTGCTGCTGGGACCTGAGAGGATTTACCCGACGACATTTCTAAAGAAAACGGATGAATGAGGCAATAAATTAAAATATCCAGGATGAGAAAATCAATATTTTAAAATTAGCTTTAAAAGATACATTATGTGCCTTATTTTACATTGTAAGGACCTTGGATTAACACTGTCATTGCTGGAATAACTTGTGGTCAGGTGAAGTGTCTGCTGTGTCTGAGCTAAACCCAGGTTACTAATATTGCGATAAATAAATGGACGCACGAGATTGGACCCGAATATCACGCTGTAGGGCACACTTATTAAACATGGTAGGAATTGGGGATTTATGGGGTTAGGTACGTACAATTAAGTATATAATATAATTATTATATATAGTTGCCATGTGTGTAACGCTCGCAAAATTGCGCACTGAGTTAAATAGGAGAGGGAGGGATGGAGGGAGAGAGAAGGAAAGGGGGAAGAGAAAAGGAGAGGGTGAGAGAGAGAAGGAGAAAGGAGAGAGAAGGAAGGGGAGAGAGAGTGAGGAGAGGGAGGGAGGGAGAGAGAGAGAGTAAAAAGGAGAGGGAGATAGGGATGGAGGGAGAGAGAAGGAGGGAGAGAAGGAGAAAAGGAGAGAGGAGGGAGAGAGACAGAGGGAGAGAGAGAGGAAGGGAGAAAGACAAGGAGAGAGAAGGAAGGAGGGAGAGAGAGAGAGAGAGAGAAAGGGAGAAAGAGAAAGAGAGAGAAGGAAGGAAGGAGAGAGAGAGAAGGGGGCAGGAGAGAGAAGGAAGGGGAGAGAGAGTGAGAGGGAGAGAGAGAGTTAGAAAAGGAGGGAGAGAGGGATGAAGGGGGAGAGAAGGAGGGAGAGAGAGAAAGAGAAAGGGAGAGAGGGAAAGAAGGAGAGAGAGAGAGAGGAAGGGAGAAAGAGAAGGGAGAGGAGAGAAAGGTAGAGAGAGAATGAGGGAGGTGGAGAGAGAGAGAGAGAGAGAAGGAGAGAGAAGAAGGGAGGAAAAGATAGAAGGAGGAGGGTGAGAAAGAGAAGGAGAGAGAGAAAAGGGGAAGGGAGAGATAGAAAGAGGGAGGGAGAGAGCGAGAAGGAGGATGCACAAAGAGAAAGCACAGAGAGAGAGAGAGGGAACACAGAGAGAGGGCAGAGAGAGAGACAGGGTACACAGACAGAGGGTGCACAGAAAGATAGGGTACACAGAGAGAGGGTGCACAGAGAGAGGGCAGAGAGAGAGACAGGGTACACAGAGAGAGAGAGATAGGGTACACAGAGAGAGAGATAGGGTACACAGAGAGAGGGTGCACAGAGAGAGGGCAGAGAGAGAGACAGGGTACACAGAGAGAGAGAGATAGGGTACACAGAGAGAGAGATAGGGTACACAGAGAGAGGGTGCACAGAGAGAGAGACAGGGTACACAGAGAGATGCACTAACAGACAGAAGACACAGTGACTAGTTTGACTAGTAAATATATACTAACCCTCCTCCTATATAATATCCCCCCTTCTGGTAGCTATGTTGTCCTGGAGAAGGGGCTTGGGTACTACAAGGAAGCTGTAGGGTCACCCAAGATTGGCAGGTCATAGCATAAAAATCTTGGTCCACTGGAGAAGGAACTTGCAACCCACTCCAGTATCACTACCTAGATAACCATATGGATAAGCACAACCAGAGACAAGATGTGCCTGGCATGCTGAAGTCCGTGTGGTCACAACTGAACGACTAAACAACAACAACAATATAATATCTCTCATCCTATTTTATAACCAGAGCCAGAACTGTATCTCTACTTGATAAATCGGCTACATACAAACCATGAGAAAAGGGGACATTTAATTCCAATTTCTTATCTCAACAATCTCCATTTTTTGCCAATTTATCCAACAAGCCCTGGAATTTGATGCTAATATATACCATTACCTTAATGTGATCTGATAACAGGAAGACGCTGAGCAGAATCCGGAGGCTTTTATGGCATCGTGTTGGGCAAACACCCAGTTTTAAAGCTATTACATTAGCACAGGAAGAACATAAAGTGGGAATCTGGATTATAGGAGATAATTCCACAGTCTGAGGTTGTGATTAATAAACCATGTACATAAAATATAAAAACACGTGACCACCTAGAACATCTTACAATTAGAGTGTAAGCTCTACAGGGCAGACTTTTTTTCTTATATATTTCTTATATATTTATACCTACACCCAGTAATGGGAAACTTGCGATTGTAAAGTTTAATTTGTTGTTATTTAGTCATTCAGTCATGCCCAACTATGGACCACTACGGTTATGTCTCTGGTCATGCTTATCTATAAGGTTTTCTTGGCAACTATATTGGCTCAAAGTTTCATTGAAGTACACAAACCCCTTCACCACCAAGTAGTGATCCAGAAGGGGCATTAGAGGACCACTATTTTGCAGTATATGTCCTACTATGTAGTGTGTTTTTTTCCATTAAGTTTTACCCCTGGGGCACTAGTATCTGGATTATACAAAATGTTGACGGTTTAGGCGTCATGAGGGTCAATGGGCCATGTTTATAGGATAGTATACCATGGGCGTCAATTGGGGCTCAGTTTAGTTGCCATGGATGTCCATCGGGATCACCATGGTTATAGGTAGAGGATCCATTGGGGCCCATTATATATACAGACATGGGGTTAAAAAAAGGTTAATGGCCCCCCACTGCAAAGCACAAGGGGTGGGGGTTGTGGTGCCCAATGGCTTCTCTGGTGTTGATGGGATCTTGGGTTACAGCCGGACTCATAGACGTAGCAGGGCATAACTGGAGGGGTTATTGTTGTTCATTCGCGTCCGAGGATCAACAAGAGGCTGAGGTAGAGGTGGATTTGTAAGAAATGGAGATTATGAATATGGACCACAGCACACCATGGATTGGGCTTATGCATAAGTAGGTTGCCAGTTCCTTCTCCAATTGGCTGTGATTTATCTTACCTCTCTGTTATGATCTGCTCATCTTGGGTGACCCTACATGTTATAGCTCACACCTTCATTGAGGTGCACAAGCCCCTTTTTTTGTAAAGTAAACCATTATTGACATATTCAGCATTGTTTAGGCTGTATCAATAGGCAAATGAGCTGAATACTAATTAGCTGCTTTGATGTATGCTTTGTCTGGCTTTGTGTTGACCAAAACAATGTCCCTCAATGTTCTCATTTACTTAGATACCTACCTCCATGCTTATCAAATATTCTGAGCCACAATTAGTATACTGAGCCACACATTAGCATACATGACAAACAATGCCTTATATTTCAGGAATGATTAACTGTGGAGCAAATGGCTAATGCAATATATAGACTGTTTTTAATGCTTTTTAAAATTAAACAAACTTGTTGGCTTGAGAGTAATACTTTACACAATAATAAAAAATATATATTTTACCGTAAAAATGTACATTAACTAATGAGAAAATGAATTTGAAAAAATAAGATAATAAATACCAAGCATGCCTATGAATGTAATAAAGGTATATCTAAGTTTCCCTGTTTTTATCATTTTCTAATCTAACATCGGCTGCTTATATCAGACACACACATTACATGGAGTCATTCTATACACACACAGATTTATTTTATTTAAAAATTAAACATGTTTTCCACACCCCCAGAGCTGCTAACATAGGCGCAGTGTACCTACCAATAGAAACAACGTATTCAGGTACTGTTTTAACCCTATACTAACCTTCAAGCCAACAGCAGTACAATGCAGAGATCTACGGAAGAATGTCTGGGCTCTTCCTTGTTTTCTTATGCAGGGGAAAACACATCCCATAATGCCTTTCTGCACAAACTGTCTTCACAGATTGCAACAATGTTATAGCTGCCTGTGACTGGCCAAAACCAATTATGAATTTTATGCTAATTTTAGCAGGGATCTCAAACTTTACTGTTTGCAAACTCAAGAGATTTTGCAGTTTTTAGGGTAAGTATAATAATGTTTATTTTGTTTGCCTACACTACAGATTCTCCTCTATCAGATGCATTCATAATTCAGGAAACTTAGATATGCTTTTAAGAATTCGCTGTCACAAAGTCAACTGATGACCAAAATGACATCTCAGTAAAAGATGAAAGTTTAATGATTAACTTACACATAAAATCTCATATAAACTTCCATCATCAGCTACACAATGTCACTATCTGGGGGACTATCAGAAAAATCTGGATTGAATGCTCTATGGCTGCCATGGGCACCCATTTGCACTGGACACTAATGGTGTCCATCATGAAATATGGCCTCAAAACCGCACTCACTGGGTCATTTTCAGCCGCCGACGCCTTGCACATTTTTCTTAGCACCTGAGAAGTGATAGATTCAGTCAAACAGCTCTATCTTTTCAACTATATATATATTTTCTTGAACTCTGAACTGGTAATCTTTATGCTAGAGGCATATGTCACATAAAAAGATGGGGCGCGCTAGCCAGCTATACAGTGAACTATTAATACCATACTGAGAAACCAGATCACATCTATTTATTAGCTATCACATATATAGTTGTTGTAATTGCAATTTGTCGGTCACGCTATGTTAAATTTTACGGGCTTGCGCTTGTGCCGAAGGCGCTCATCGCAAGGCCATAAGTTATGGGTTCAATGAGGACTGCAATGAGCAAAGGCGCTCATCGCAAGGCCCAAAAGTGAAGGGTTTGACGGGGCCTGTAACATACAGGCTTTACAGGCTTAAAAAAAAATGGTGTCGGTTTACATCAAGTTGCGGCCTTGAAACAAAATTTGTCCGCCATTTTTTTAAGCCCACAAAACGATGTAAACGAACGCCATTTTTATTTTCAAGGCCGAAACTCTTAACCGTAGCAAGGGGACACAGGGATGAGGGAGGCAGAAAAATAGACACAGGAGAGGGAGAGGGGGGACAGAGACACGGGGGAGGGAGTGAGGGGAAAGAGACACAGAGGAGGGAGAGTAGGGGGGGAGGCCCATAAAGTAGAGGGGGGAAGGCGATCATTGCACTCATTGCAAGGCCAGTAATGTAGAGGGGGGAGAGGCTCGCAATGAGCTCCAAAGGCGCTCATCACGAGGACCGTAAACTAGAGGGGGAAATGGCTCGCAATGAGCGCCAAAGGCGCTCATTGCGAGGTCCGCAAGTTAGATGGGGGGAGAGCCTCAGATTGTGTGCAAAACAGCATTGCCAGGCTTCAAATTTTATTGCAAGTTGCTAGTTATATATAATTACTTTGTAGTGGGAGCAGTCACCTTTCCTTCTGTACGTGGAAGATGACATTGAAGGCATTTAGCTTCTTCAAAAAAATTACAGAAAATAAAAAAATATTTACAGCTAACATACTACATGCATTTTACACATAAAAGTAAAAAGTACTGCAAAAGATTAAAAAAAGATTTTAAAAAAGTGGTTGATGCCCTGGTCCAAGCTCCTTAGCCCTTTATTTAATGTTAATTGAAGCCATTTGTCCTCTTTTTGGACCATCCCTGGAAAACGTATCTTATTTCTTGATTGAAGACCCTTGCTTCTCATCTTCAGGCCATGGTAAAGCCATCCCCCCCAAAAAAACTGCTATTATACTGTTACTTATATACAGTTTTCTAGGCTTCTGATTGGTTGAAATATGTGTCAGTCATATTTTAGGCAATCAGAATCGAGCAATTCAAATTGGTTGGCTCTTATAACAGCCATCTGAAATAAATTTAACATTTTCTAATCTGATTGTCTTTGTAGTACTATTTACTACTATGGGGTTGATTTACATTGGGAGCATGACTGCCTATAATGATGCTCTTGGGAGATAGTGATAGAGACCTTACGAGAGCCAAGTAATCACATTTTAGGCAGAATCTGCATTTATTAAAAATATCATAAATTAAAGAAACATGCAATCCTGTAAAAAAAAAACATACAAACCAATGGCTAAGCGTCCCTTTACCAAAACTTTCTCTAATAGGTATGGGTCTTGGGTCCCCATAACAGCAACAGCTTATTCTCATGGCATTGCCATGCCAAAATCTACACAATTATCAGGCCAGGTAAAATGTATGGAACAATCCACTAGAAATATAATTTTGTATAATTTTGTGTAATTTTGTGTAATGGACAAGCTCTCTAGGAGACGTATGCAAAATCCATCAGATAAAGATAATAATCAAAAACACTAACTTTTAAGATTGATAGCAAAATCAAAGAGGAAACAAACACCACCAACAGATCGGATATACTAATAAATAAAGGATGAAAATATATTTTATTACATTAATGATCACTGCACTCCAATAAAGTGAGACTCCTACCCTGACTAAATAATACAATAACATAAAAAGGTAGGGTTTGATAATATCATGCACCAAATGGAAAACAAATAAGTAGAGAAAAAAAGCATATATAATGTGCAGATCTGTAAAAATTTAATGTAATTTCCCAAAATAGTTTTGTCTTGAATGAATGTCTGAATAATTTAAATTGCTTTTCTTAAATATTTTGTCCATTATAATGTATATCTATTCAAGATATTTTAGTTAAAGTCACTCACCCCAACCGGGAACAACAAAAAATATGGTTCTCCTGATGGCACTATTTTATGCATGAAAAGCATTGAGCTGGGATTTATTTTAAGTCCATTGTTAGGGCCTCATTCTATTATCAGCCGTAAATCGGCCGTAAGGCTGCGATTCCTTGCGGGGGTTCTGTTACCTCGTGATTCTATTATACGGCCCCGCAAGGATCTCCTCTTACGGACGGCCGCATATCTTGGAACCGGCCGTAAGCTCAGAAATCTACAAAGTCAAAAATAAATTCAAGCCTGCACTGTACAGCTCTGTAAATGCTAGGGATCATATTGGGGGACATGAGGATTAATAGTAACCCCCTCTCAAGCTTGCACATCTGCCCAAACCCGAGTTTACATTAACTGTTTATTTTCCGGCTGCGGCGTGGGCGGGTCTGAGGTGCTCCAAGCACTCTGGACTTTTTACATGCATATTTGACATATATTAAAAAACAATTATTTTACGGATTTGAGTGTAGGGGAAATTTGTGCTATTTTTTCTAACACCTAAAATCACTTTATAGTCTTCTCAAAGTGCAGGATGGCTTTATTTGGGCTATATTTCGTGCTTAATTGGTGCTAGCGGGACCTTTTTGCTGCAAGTAAGCTGCGGCTCGTTTTTAGCCTTGCAGACAGGGTTCCCGGAGCAATAGAATAGCAAATAGGATTTTCTTACGGCCGATTTCCTTGCGGCCGTTTTAGATCAAAGGCTTTCCTCCGGCGCGATCGGCCGCAAGAGATAACAAGGCGCCGGCCGCAAGCCTGCCGGAGTCCCCGGCCGGAGGGGAATAGAATAGCCGGATAGCTTGCGGCCGGTCCTTGCGGCCCCGCAACGGCTGCGGCCGATAATAGAATGAGGCCCTTTGTATATAGGCTTATGAGCACATGATGTATATTTAATTATATGGATTTACTAATCTATATTGATATAATTATGATCTGCGGACACCCATGTCCATATACTAATGATTTAAATCACTAGCTCTGAATGAAACCATTAGCTTCCCATACCCCACAGAATCAAGTCATTAGCATCTCACATGCTCTTGACTTAAATCATTATCCCCATACCTCCAGAATTGAATAAATAGTTCTAAATATCCTCAAGAATTAAATCATTAGTTCCTCATATCCTCAAGCCATTGCTATGCCAAAACCTACACAATTATCAGATTTATCTTCTAAATCGAAAGCATTAACACTCATGTGCTCCCCATTAACCTCGCTCTGACAGCCAGTTGGGTTCCATATATAGGGCCTCATTCAAATGCGATTTGGCCAATTAAATAGGGCTCTATATAAGCACATAGCATATTTTTTACAGAAGCTTTTAGTTAGTGAAGACCTTGCTTTTGGATAGAAGTTCACTAACTAAAAACTTCTGTAAAAAAATATCCTCTGTGCTTATATAGAGCCCTATTCAGTTGGCCAAATCGCATTTGAATGAGATCCTTGTACTTGTATACCATGGTTCACTGATTGGTTTAGAGACAACTGTGATGTGGTCTTGTGGAAATAGATGGATACAATCAACACGGGGGGGGGGGGGCGAGATTAAAAGAGCAACCGTGAAAAAATGATTTTATTGGTTAATTTGTTGCTAGATTAATAAGGATTATGCTGTGATAGACAGATAGATGCAGATACCATGACATTTCTCAGAACTAATTATACCGCAGTCAGGGAGATTATCTGCTGTCACAGACTATTCTGATTTAAAATATTATTTTTGTCCATTATTTTTTAACCCAAAAATTGAAAAACAACAAGTTATAAATTCAGGAAAGTGTGGACAGGTAATATAAAGGTTATTGAGATATAATCAGGTGAGCTTTGAGGAGTTAACACCTGTTCGTAACACTGTAAAGCAAATAAACACACACTACTGTAGTTTAAAATACGGGGAAAGCAATGAAAGGCATTAGAATGAATTGCAAAACAGTATCAAGCTCCCAAATCTGCAATAAAAAAATATATTTTTTAAGTTTTATTTCCATGGTATATCGATCCTGGGATTCAAGGCGTTAATACATAGAGCCCGCATGGACTAGAACAGTTGCTTTAATGATTTTTATTGATTTCTATTATATTAATTTATAATGTGCCAACATATTCCGTAGAGCTGAACAAAGGTTGAGTACAAGGTAAAAATTTTTTACACATTACAAGAGTGGAAATGCAAACCTGGTGGACATGTCCAAAAGTTAACGCATTATGGAGATATGTAAATAAAATATCATCATACTGGGATGTACTTTTATTTTTAAGTTTGATACTGTGTTGTAGGGGCAAAAATACCTATCCTTCTAAATAAACCACGTGATCTCATCATTACTATATGTGCAATCAGCTGCAAATAGCAACTATTGGGAAATTTTGCTTATTATCAAAAAACTATTTAGCAGTTAAGATTAGGAAAATAGCACAATGTGTAAAAATATAACTTATAGAATTGAATTTAAACCAATTTATATGATGCAAAATGGTAAACCCTGGATCGCTTAAACATAGTATATGTTTTAACAGACCTAAATACTTACTCGCAAGTTGGAATTAAAATATATAGATAAAAATAGATAAAAATATATAATAAATCAAAAAAATATATATAAAAAATAAATATATACCGTATTTTTCGCCGTATAAGACGCACTTTTTCTTCCCCAAAACTGGGGGAGGAAAGTTGGTGCGTCTTATACGGCGAATATACATTTTCACACTGCCTCTGTCCTCTTGATCTCACCCCAGTGCTTCCTACCAGCATCGCGTCGGCCGGTGCGTCCTAGTGACGTCACACACGCAACGCTGCAGTACACGAGGAGTGCTTGTAGGAAGCGCTGGGGTGAGATCAAGATGGCAGAGATCAGAAGAAAGGTGAGGATCAGGAGGGTCAGGGAGGATCAGGAGGGTCAGGGAGGGTCAAGGGCTACCAAATGCTGCAGTATATGTATGTATGTGTATGTATATGTGTGCATGTATGTGTATGTATGTATGTATGTGTATGTGTATGTGTGTATGTGTGCATGTATGTGTGTGTATGTATGTATATGTATGTATGTGTATCTATCTATATATATATATATATATATATATATATATATATATATATGTATATTTATGTGTGTATGTGTGTGTGTATATATATATATATATATATATATATATATATATATATGTATATTTATGTGTGTATGTATATGTATGTATGTGTATCTATCTATATATATATATATATATATATATATATATATATATATATATATATGTATATTTATGTGTGTATGTGTGTGTGTGTATATATATATATATATATATATATATATATATATATATATATATGTATATTTATGTGTGTATGTATATGTATGTATGTGTATCTATATATATATATATATATATATATATATATATATATATATATATATATATATATAATTTGTGTGTAATGTAGGTGTGTTTGATTCAGATTTTTTTTTTCTTGTTTTCCTCCTCTAAAAACTAGGTGCGTCTTATCTGCCGGTGCGTCTTATAGGGCGAAAAATACGGTAGATAATAGATAGTTTTCCCTTCCCTCTACCCCCTCGTATTTAAGGCATTTCTGGCAGATAAAAATAAAGAATAAGATAAAAGCGCGGTAACACAGTATAAGAATGAATTGATATATTAGCAAGGTATATAATACAAAAATATATTTAATTTGACATTTGAAAGCAAATTGGACTTACATTGTGAATTAATTAATGTATTTGTGTGAACTAGTGTATGTATAATTCAAGTCACTGAAAGCTTAACTATTGTGAAGTAATTGCCTATTCATCCTTTCATGTACTTAATTGCGATTGGTGTGACCAATACAAACTGATTGAGACTAAAAGAGCACACTATACATGTGGCCTTTGTGGCCATATCTGGGGTTGTAGACAAATGTTTAGTAAATACACAAATATCTCTTTGTCGTTCCCTCTAATCTTCTGTAATTGTCCCCTTCTGGATCGCTACCTTGTCGTGGTGGGGATTGTGTACGTCAATGAAGATGTGAGCTATACCATGTAGGGTCACCCAAGATGGGCAGATCAAAGCAGAGAGGTCCGATAAATTGTGTTCCACTGGAGAATGAGTTGGCAACCCACTCTCTGCTATTGGGCGACCCTATATGGTACAGCTTAATTTAGGTACACAACCCCAGAATGGATATTCCTTTGTACCTATGTGATTATGTTACTGTGCATATATATAATTTTGCTTCTATGTCTATCTGCTATGTTGTGCGTATGTAAATGTCTATGATAACATATAGAAGATAAACCTCCTGTTACTCATCACAAGAACTTCAGGAACTTGGATTTCAGGAACAATTCCCGGTATTGGTCTCAGTAAATGAATGTACACTGTGTTATATTCTGCTTTTCCTTCTTTTCTTTGTATTTTATTAGCAATATCCTGTAATTTCATCACCATTGCAGACATTGTAATGTTGTGCAGCCTGAATAAATTAGTATGAGATGTGTTGGATCTGATTTATGTACCTTCTTCATGCAATTACTTCTGCAGTTAAAGCTATCACACATTTTATGCATAAACTCATATTTCAATCTCAGTCTTCCAGTTCCCATGACAAGTCATAGATTTCTATATGTTTAGATTGATAAATGAGTACAGTTGTGTGTAGACGAGGGACACACATTGTATACACACTCATCTACACACAAACAAAACATACAGTTTGAATACATTTGAATGTACACACACACAAAATATACACAGGGCGCGCTAACACACATTTAACACCATTATCCACACGTAAACCAACACAGTACATATACATTCTAAATGTGCAAACACACACATTTTACACATGTACAATATACAGACAACAAAGATGGCTTTCCAAAAGAGTCAACAAATGTATGGCCAATAGAAAGTGAATATTAAGCTAAACTAGACACGACTGGTCCTCAAATTCATCTCTCCTCCATTTACAGTCTCTTATATTTCACTTTTTTTTCTACCTTTTTCTTTTTTCTTTGGCCACCTTCTCATTCATTCTTTAACTCAATTCTATTTTGCCATGTTTATCGTTCATTATTTACAGCAATCTCTCCCCCTCTCTATATGAATATCTTATTTACCATGCTTTCCTACATACATCTACCTTTTTTTATGAGAAAATGAGGCACCCAATTAAGAAGACGGTCTCTAGGCAAGTGCCTACATTGCCTAGTTGGAAATCTGGCCCTGATTGTACAGTTTTATTATCAGAAATTGCTTCATTAGTCTCTTTTGTGATCATTCTAGTAAATGTTTCAATACTATCATTGGTTGGGAGGGAACAAGAGCAGTATTTGGTTTCAAAGGGCCCTTAGTAATATAATTTGATTTATAGTGGAACATTTTCAGCTGCCATTGAAAATTATATATTTCAATTTGAAAAATGCAAATGTCAGTATGATTTGTTAGTAAAAAGGATAAACCCATATTCAGATAATATAGTAGAATTTAGGGTCTATTGCTATCATTTACCAGACTATTCTCTACAGAATGGAGAAGGTACTACATTTGCATGGTTTCCCTCTCCTTGTTTGTTACATAGTTACATAGTAATGGAGGTTGAAAAATGACTTTCAGACCATCAAGTTCAGTCTTTTAAGATCTCCTCTGATCTGCAATATGTTGATTAGTTGTTAATTAATTAGTTGTTAATTAATTGATAATAGTGATCTGACCCTCTTCTTAGTCCATAATAGCACCCCCAGGTGCATGTGGTTATCCCAGAAAAATTCTGATGGTGTATGTTTGTCGAAATCTTTAGAGTCAAAAGTTCCATTGTCTTAAGCCCCTATTATTTCTATTCTGGGTTTTTTTCATCTTCAGAATACACATAGCCTCTGCGAAAACCACCATAGTGGTGAAACGGGCGTTAGGCATTTTTGCAAAATAAGTTACTCTCACAAGTTCAGTTATTATAAATACAATATATATACTTGAGAGGTTCCTGAGAGTACATTAGGAAGGGCTAAGCAATACCATTCTGAATGTTACAGCCTACAAGACATGTATTTATGTATTGAAACCTGACAGCTGACTGTTTTCCCTTTCTTTTTCAATGAAATACTCATACATGCAATTTTTCTGTTTCCTTCTATTAATGGTAGGATATTTAGTAAGCTTAGGGGCTTCTGTTAGCGAGCCTTCCAGGCAGGAGGATCCACTGAGATAATAGGACTTATCTTCTATGCTATCCCTTGCTATAGGCTCTCTCCTATTCCCCATTTTTTTCTTTTGAGTGTGTATGTCTGTTTTGAGTTGTGTTTTTAAGGCATATATTTTTTTAAGTGTCTTGGTTTCAATTTAAATTAAATTAAATAAAGTGACCTTTAAGGTTTCATTTTTGTTTGTTTGGATATTCTACTCTTTTAGAAGAGTATATATATCTAGTATATAGAGACAAAAAAAACATGTAACATATTTGCACAAAAGGAATACACACCCAAAGTACTTTGTTGTTGTTGTTGTTTAGTCCTTCAGTCATGTCCGACTATGTGTGACTCTATGAACCATAGCATGCCAGGTGCATCTCTCAGTTGCTGCCCCTCTGAGCTCCATCAACTTCATGTTCATTGTTTCAGTGACCTCATCTGTCCATCTCAGCCTCTGGCATCCCCTTCTTCTTATGCCTTCAATCTTTCCGAGCATCAAAGTCTTATCCAGGGAATCCTGCCGTCTCATTTTATGGCCAAAATATTTGAGCTTCAGCCTCATGATCAAACCTTCTAGTGAACAGTTTGTCTTGTTTTCCTGAAGTATTGATTTATTGGATATTCTTGCAATCCAAGGGACTCTAAGCAGTCTTCTCCAACACCACAATTCAAAGGCGTCAATTCTATGGCACTCTTGACTTTTTTATGGTCCAGCTCTCACATCCGTATGTTACAACTGGGAATACCATAGTTCGAACAAGGCAGACATTTATTGAAAGTTTAACATCTTTACTTTTTACTCGCCTGTCCAAACTTGTCATAGCTTTCCTCCCCAGAACGTCTTTTAATTTCATGACTACCGTCACCATCTGCAGAGATCTTGGATCCAAGGAAAATACAATCTGTCTCTGCCTCCACTTCTTCCCCATCTATTTGCCAGGAAGTCAGATTGCCGTTTGCCATGTTCTTCGTCTTTTTAATGTTGAGCAGCAGGTCAGCTTCTGTACTCTCTTCTTTTACCCTCATCAATAGATCTTTTACTTCCTGCTAAATGTAACCATATAAAATGTAATATGATATACATAAAGCACTGACTGATGACTGCATATTATGTCTAAAATTCAAAGGGTCCATTATAAAGTTTAATTATTCAAATATTTATATAAAAAGAACATGACCACTGTCATCCTTTCAACCCATCAGAATAACATGAATTGTAATGAGATCACAGAAAATAGAAGAAACCATTGTTCTGTACTGGTGTTGATGTTACTGGTCTTAACCACATGAAATAAATGGCCAACGCTATAGATGTGACATCCGTATTTCAATTGTTATGGGATATTTCAATCTTCTGAGCAGGGTGATAAACCGTTCTTGTCAAGAAAAAGATGGACAACCTCAGTTTTCAGGCTCTGGGTTGGCCCAGAAGTTGATGTTACAGAAGAAGGTCAAGTCCCCTGTCTCTCGCAACACACTGAAGTGTTTTAAAATGTCTGAAGATATTATAGATTTTGTCATTCATATGTAGAGGATGAGCCTCAATGGGATTCCTGATCTATCTCTTCCTAGATCCAAAGGGGAAAGATTGGCTTATACACATGTGATGTTTGAATGCTAATATTGAGTAATAATAATTATTGTATATCCTTTTTAAATTATTTAATTCTAATTTATTGTAAATTTGTATTCTCAATATTAATAAAAATAATAAATCTTGGTTTTCTGTTATAAACATAGATATTTAATACACCCCATATTTTCCATATGTTCTATGTTTTTGTAAAGTATTAGAAAACACATAGCATGTATTAATTATTATTATCTTTTATTTGTTACAAGCCAACATATTCCTTATTAATAATTATTTGCATATATTCTGTAGCGAGGACTAACATTTGTGCTCCAGTTTATTTGCTTCTACAAGTGTGGATATCAATAAATGCAGAAAATATACTTATAATAAAATAAATCAATATCTAGAAAAACGTAGTTTACACAAAATAATCATGCCGCAATTAAAATCAAGGAATCCTAATAGTATAAACTGGTAAAAAAAACTCATAAAATGAAAATGTATAAATTAATTTCTATGGAGATGCACTAAAGAAAGAATATATACACTATCTAAGCTAACATTAATAAACATTAATAAAGGAAAACCATACAGTCTCTCTGAGAGAAGTGATAGGAGGAGAAAAAGAGAAAAAGACCTATGACCCTCGAGGGATCCTTCTAGCTGGAAGGCTCACTAATTGATGCCCAACATCTAGTATATGATAGAGTGAAAGAGAAACACCCTGAAACATTGGAATAGTCTGTCACAATTACAAATCAATATCTCTCAACTGCCAATAAGTCTCTATAATGTAAATGCTTAATCTCCACAAATAAGAAAAAAATTAGTGTATCACCTCCTTATAGTACATACTATAGTATAGTATAGTAGTGTTACCTATATAGATTAATTTAATTGACTCAAGCTCGTAATTTCAGGCTCACAGCCCAAAGACGAAAACCACGAACCCGTATGAAGGATTTCAGAGCATGATCATGATCAAATAAGCAAGCCTGTGAGTTGCAATTTAGACAGAGCCAATAGTAAATGAGACCGTCATCATGACATCAGTAAAACATGGAGGTTACACATCAATCAATTAGTGTTTACAATCGGACTCGCAATCCAAAAATGTAGAAATCAATAAAAATTAATAAATCAACTGTTCCAGTCCATGCGGGTTCCATGATATGTATTAAATCCTTGATTCCCAAAATCGATATAACACAAAAATAAAATATATATTTTTTTAATTGCAGATTGGCGAGTTTGAGACTGTTTTACAATTAATTCCAATGCCTTGCGTTGCTTTCCCTTCATTTTTAAGTACAGTAGTGTGTGTTTATTTCTTTTGCAGTGTTACAAACAGGTGTTTAACCCCCTTGCGAGTCCTATCTATTACTCATATAATTGTTTGATAAATTTTCCATTTACAGGTATGAAGGCAATTAAGAGCTTGTTGAATTGTTTTAGTTGAATATCGATTTTGTGCCTTTAGCACTGGTAACATTTACGGGCTTGGAACATCAAAGGAGGAGATAGGACAGAGTTACGTTTTTGACAACCGCAGTGATTTTGGGCCTGTAACTCACAACTGGAAGGCGAGTAGCTAAAAGTAGCCAATTGAATATCAGTAACATTTACAGGCTCCATTATGGGCTCACGTAATTGTGATTTGGACGATTAAATAGGGGCCATAGGCCGTAAAGACTGTGGTCTGCCTAACTAAGCTAGAAGTTCAGATGCCCATTTGGGAACTTTACAACAGATAAAAACAAGCTAATTCTATGAAACCTAAAGCCAGAATCCTTCTATTGTTTCGCCATTATAACGGCTTTTTCAAAGTCTAATTAATTTTGAGTTTTATATTTTTCAGAAATGAACTAGCCTTTGGGAAAGCCATTCTAATGACAAAACGGCTGCCAGGCATGGTTATTTGTTTTAAAGATTTTCTAGATATTGATTTATTCAATACTTGTAGTTGTTGGAGTTAAGCTCCTAGGAAATAGGTCTATTTCTTGCTTCTACAAGTGGTGTTACCTGGGATGGAGAGAAGCATTTAGTTGCTACAGGTTACATGTAGATACACTAATTGCCAGAAGATTCAGTACAATTAATTACATTCTAATCAGTCTGCAAAACAATCCACTGATAGAATATTAACTCAATTACGTAACTCTAACATGGTAAAGCTGTCAATAGCAAAGAATAATTGCATAGTTTAATAAATGAATTAAGAGGACCACTGTAATGCCTTAACAACAGAAGCAAGATGTTTTAATTAGGCATTGATCATTAATACAATTCACATACAATGATTTAAAAGAGCAGTTATCAATATTTAACTAGTCTTCAAAGTTCAGTGTGCTGCTGCTGGTATCCACTAAATATAGGGTCAATGAGGGGAGGCAGTTTTGTGTGGCAGGCAGCTGCTAAATTTTTAGGCACAAAATGTAACCAAACTAAAACCAAGCTTTTGCTGTGGCAGCAGCCCATGAAAGTTTGTTCATCCTTTTATCTAATGTTTAATTGTTCATAAATTACCTTAGACGCGTCTATCAGCTTAACTCCCGTTCCTTGCTTGATGACTTTTTTTTTACAGATGTTTTTAGTTAGTGAAGACCTTGCTTTTGGATAAAAGTTCACTAACTAAAAACTACTGTAGAAAATGTGCTATATGCTTATATAGAGCCCTATTCAATTGGCCAAATCACATTTGAATAAGGCCCAAAGTCGGTAAAAAAAAAGAATATTGATTAAACAAGCAAATACATTTAAATGGAAAGATTTCCCAAGTGATTATTTAATCAATGATCGGCATGTGATATGTTATGGATGGGTTAAAAATGGGATGACTTATAGTCAATATTTTCTTACAAAATTCCAAATGTATTTATGAAAATGAAATTACTTTACAAATTCCTTATTCTTTTATGTAAACACATACAAATATTATAATATAATGGCATTCAGAGGTGCAAAGGAAGCCAAATTACATAGTAAGGAGATTTTGGAGTTTAACATGTAATTTATAGCTTACATGAGCATTTGAACGCTTCTGTTGAGATTTATTTATTAATTCATAGGAGGGAGAGGAGAAGGGTCATGATTAACAGCTTGTCTTCCTATTGACTAAGGTTAACGCACTCTCGGTGTTTCTGTGAGAGATAATCTATTTAACAAAATAAGTATGATGAGTATATTTTCACATATAAATATAGTTGTAAAAGAAAGAGTTACGGAAGCTCAATCTGTTTTTACTTAAAGGCCTAAGTAAGTGAGCTGGATTATGAATGCATCTGATAGAGGAGTATTAGTAGTGTATGAAAACATGTGTTATATAGAAAAGTTCAGTTTACTTGCAAAGTTATTTGCACTAAAGTCAAATCCAGCTGTTCATACTCACAGGAAGCTTACATAAGCCGGGTACACACAGGAAATACAGCAGGGTACATATTTTGACCTGTCTGGTACAGAGCACAGGAAGTAACTGCTGCAGTTCTTGTACTGAGCATGCCAGAAGCCACTGAGGTGAAGAATGATACAATGTATTGGCCTGTTATGCTAATTCAGGTGGGATTTTCTAGGGGTGTACATGATCACATGCAAATACCAAAAAACATAGGAAATTGTGCTAACTTCAAGGTAAGCTAATCAAAGTTTATTTTGGGATATTTTCATGCAAAAAATGTTTTCATACACTACTAATTCTCCTCTATCCGATGCATTCATAACCCAGCTCACATACATATCCCATTAAGGTTGATGGGACCTCCAGACGTGGACTTTGTGCTCAGCTGCAACACACTGACGAGGCCCAAGAGAGGCCGAAACGTACGTCTGGGCTTTACTGTTTCTCCTGGTCAGGGTGGATCACTCTATTGGGTTAGACTACAGGATATTTCTTCCTGTGAAGGGCACAAGTGGCTAAAATAGGCCGCTCTCTGTGTAGGTGGTCAGACCTATAGAACAAGCCTACTTAGGTGTTGGTTATTCTGAGATTGAGCACTTCTGACTCTGTTTTTGTTTTCCTTTTTCTTTATATCCTTAACAACAAAACAATGTTATTATTTCTTAGCAGTATTCATTTTCAATAGTTTGTCTACATTTTCTTCAACTACAAATCATTGAAAATCCAGGGCAAGATGAAGAGCAATCCATCCCCTGCTGTTGTACTTTAACACAAGTATAAATCACTAATATTTCAAGAAAAAGACAAAAAAGCTCATCGCAAAGCAAGTTACAAAACTGGGACTTGAGTTTCTCTTTAATAAGGACAATAATGAATATAATGCAGCAGAAGCGGCTCGCCATATAACAACATATTCACAGGAACACTCATCGGTCTAATACAAAAGAAATCACTGAGAGCGCGGCGTCCTGATAAATACGTATCACACAAATGAGGCTGCCGAGGACGGCATCAATAGATTAGCACTACACATATTTTAATTGCTGCTTTCCTTATAATTAGCAGACATGCAATTTGAAAAAGCAGAGCCTTGCGGAAAATAATCGTCTTCACTAGGGAGGGTAAAGTGTTGCCAGCGAATATGACTGAAATGTGACTCGAGCTCCTCTGCTCTTCAATCTCATTTCCGAGATGTTCAGAAATGATTTGGAGGCTTTAAGATTTGCAGCTAAAGCGCCGGTAATAAAGAGAGCGCACGTGACCGAAAACGCTGATTAAGATGGAGGTTTAAATGAAGTGTCTGCATCAGAATTTTCTTTGGGGTGTGAGGAAGCCAGGGTTGTGCTAACGAGTTACAATCTGAGATTAATTAGGGTAATTACTGTTGCACAACTTTGCCCTAAATTCATTAAGCAGCGATTTAGGGAAATCAACCTTTTTTTTTCTTTTGAATTAGAGATAATTTAACTGTAGCAGTAAAAAGACTTTGCATATTTCTTTATATGATAGAATATGTAATTGTGTCATTATGACAACAAATTGATGCAAGGTATTTACTAAACAGGACTGACCACACAGGAGATACAGATATATAAGGTTGTGATAGTAAATAACATAAAGTCCAATATAGATTATATACATCATTGTGTTGTGGGATTTTGGAGATATTACGTTGGATGATTTACAAGTACAACAAAAGCGATCGATCTGAAAACAAATAACACCAACAAGTAGGTTTGTCCTAAAGGTCTGGTCACCTACTCAGAAAGCAGCCTTGTTTAGCCACTTGTGCCCTTCAGGAGAAATATCCTGTATATATCAGTCTGGTCTCACTCAAAAAGAGTGACCCAGCCCCAAAATACCAGGCAGTTCTACCCTGAACAGGAGAAACTGCAAACCCCAGACATATGTTTCAGCCTCTCTTGGGCCTCATCATTGAGATGTAGCTGGACTCCATAAGACACAGTGAGCAATGAGGCCACATTTGGAGTTCCCTTTCACCCATAAGGTGAGAAAAACTAAACAAAAAGAGTAAAAGGTGCTCATTGTGGAGAACGAAACAACACATAAGTAGGTTTGTTCTATAGGTCTAGTTACATACTCAAAGAGCAGCCTCTTTTAGCTCTTTTTGCCCTTCACAGGGAGAAATCTCCTGTAGTATATCAGTCTGGTCTCACTCAAAAGAGTGACCCAGTCCCGAAATACCAGGCAATTCTACCCTGAAACTTAGAAACAGCAAACCGCAGATGTACATTTCGGCCTATCTTGGGCCTCGCCACTGAGGTGCAGCTGTGCTCCCTAACGCCTTAAGGATAATATGGGGCTCCAGGCGTGGACTCCTTACTTACAGTACCTTTACATGCTCACTGTTGACATGTATAATAGCCAAGTACCCAGACTACCTATATCTAGCAGAGCTGTGTAGCATTATTGTCTGATGGGAAGCTAAATGAAAGAGTAGATCATGGAGAGTAGGGGATATATATGGAGGGGCAATAACATGATATCGGGCATGGCAAACAAGAGTGGAAAGTGAATAGAATTCAAATGAAAGTGAGAAGATGGAATTGTGTGTACATATGTGTATATCGATGTGTAAATATCTTTGGTAAGGTAATTTACATTATATTTATCTTTTGTATTTTTACCGGTGAGGGCTGTGCCATTCAAACATTTTGGAAACATTATTGCAGTGGGATAAATAAGCTGAGGTGCCTAATAACATTAAAGGTGAAGCCAGAAATACTGAAGAAAAATATGTAGCACCAAGCTACAACGATAGTGCCTAAGCGCTGGCATTAGGATGTGTATTGCCATGAATATGGGCAACATGACAGCATAGGGTTAAATGACACTCAATATCGCCACTCTACTAGAATTGCTATGAGAATAAAGTGCTTAGAAATGAGAATTACCATGTAATTTGGGGAAAAAATCAACAGTTGTTTTTTCCGCTTTTGAGTGCAGCTATTGTGTGCCGTGTAATTAAGTGTATAAGCCAGGCAGAGAACAAACAAAGCAGCCGGGACCGGAGGAGACAAGAGAAGCAGCCGACATTTATGCTAAATTATTAACCTCAGTGGCTTATAATAGTTAGGAGAAGTCGGATAATGGATTAGAAAATGATTGCATGAAAGTCACCTACACATATAATGGGACCCAACAAACACACATTCATCTCACATTGAGCACAAAGCACATGCGGTGTGCCTGCACTGGGATTTATTGTGTGCAATGGTTGCACCTGACCTACTTCATCATGTTGGGGCCACCATTGTTTTTGCTACAGCTGATGATGAACTGCAGGCTATATGGGCCAAACAGTACTGCCCTGACATTGAAGTTGATGTCTCTTTATAGCTAGGTGCTTTATTGCCTTATGAGAAACTTCCTCAACAGTGTGTTTTCAATGCACAAACAACAGAGGATGGAGAGCTCTTGGCGTTGCCAGATTCATAATATAATGTAATAGAACATACAGTATCTCACAAAAGTGAGTGCACCCCTCACATTTTTGTAAATATTTTTTTTTATATTCATGTGACAGCACTGACTACATGCCCCTCTGCTACAATGTAAAGTAGTAAGTGTACAGCCTGTAAAACAGTGTAAAGTTGTGTCCCCTCAAAATAACTCAACACACAGCCATTAATGTCTAAACCGTTGGCAACAAAAGTGAGTATACCGCTAAGTGGAAATGTCCAAATTGGGCCCAAAGTATGAATACTTTGAGTGGCCACCATTATTTTCAAGCATTGCATTAACCTTCATGGGCATGGAGGTTACCAGAGCTTCACAGGATGCCACTGGAGTCCTCTTCCACTCCTTCATGAGGACATCACGGAGCTGGTGGATGTTAGAGACCTTGCACTCCCCCACCTTCTGTTTGAGGATGCCCCACAGATGCTCAATAGGGTTTAGGTCTGGAGACATGCTTGGACAGTCCATCACCTTTACTCTCAGCTTCTTTAGCAAGGCAGTGGTCGTCTTAGAAGTGTGTTTGGGGCCGTTATCATGTTGGAATACTGCCCTGCGGCCCAGTCTCTGAAGGGAGGAGATCATGCTCTACTTCAGTATGTCACAGTACATGTTGGCATTCATGGTTCCCTCAATGAACTGTAGCTCCCCAGTGCCAGCAGCACATGATTGATGGTTCCTGTAGGAGAACCAGTAGGAAAATGTTCTACCTAGGGAGCTACGATGCTATTAAATTCCACCCAAATAAATTATTTACGAGTAAACTCTTACTATGTAATATAGAGTCTGCTTCTATGGGAGATTTGTGCGAATACATGGAGTGATTGAATCTCCTACGTGTTGTCTGAAGACGCTACTGCTGTGGGAGATTTTATGGAGTGATCTGGAAGTGCTCTCAGGGATTATCCTTACGTGTAAATTCAAATTTCCAGAAAAGTAGAAAAAAGCCTTACGTGGCAATTAAGAAGCTATAAGTGTCCCAGTAGAAAAAAAAATAGCCTAAAGAAGCATTTTCAGAACTTGAAAAAAATAACATTCAAATCGAAGCAACTTAAAGCACAAAATAAAACTTTTTAACGGTTAACATAGTCCTATGAAAAATACAACTGAATAATAAATGGCAATGACAATACTTCTCATACAATTAAACACTGCCACACAACGAATGCTAAGTCACATCTGTCACCCACGCATCTATTATCTCCTGCCATTTAATATTTAATGCAATACATTAGAAATGTTCATATAATATGAGGTGACTGAACTGCAATCTTCATTTGCAAGAATGGCAAACCAAATAAATGTGTCAGTGTTTCAGTGGGAAACAAATATCTACATAGACACAATGTTGCAGTGATTACTGATTTTAATAAACTTTATTGGAACTGCTAAGGTAGATGTTACAGGTCCTTAGCTGTGATTGTCTTATTTCAGTCTCAGAGCTCTTTTCCATGGATCCCGTAAGAACCACGGTAAGGTTGACTGAAGAGCTATTCCATGTTTCCCACAAAAAGAATCCCGTAAAATATACTGACTCGCACCCAGGGTGGTTTGCCAGTAACTCTTTAGGTATTACTTGTGCTTGTAGCCTGCCTAAAGTATACTGGTAGGAGACTCAGGGCCTCATTCAAATGCGATTTGGTCAATTGAATAGGGCTCTATATAAGCACATAGCATATTCTTTTTGCAGAAGTTTTTAGTTAGTGAAGACCTTGATTTTGGAAGGAAGTTCACTAACTAAAAACTTATGTAAAAAAAATATGCTCTATGCTTATATAGAGCCCTATTCAATTGGCTTTCAAATCACATTTGAATGAGTCCCTCAGTGTCTGATTTTCAGCAGTCTCCAATGTGACGCTATGGAATGGTACCCATTAATGAATATGAGCATGCTACACTAGCCCTGGCAACCTCTCATATTCCTTTATATATCTATACTAGGAAATTGTCAGTCAAAAATGACGGGAGTAAAATTGTAAGCCTGGCAATGCTGTTTGCCACACAATGCAATGCTATGGAATGAATCTGAGCACTCTACACTAGCCCTGGCAACCTCTCATATTCATTTATGTATCTATATAAACTCATTTCCATGGCAGGGAAGGGGTTTCATAATAAACGGTGTATGTACAAGCTCAAGGTATCCCCAGAGACTCTACCATCAATATCAGGGGACCATAAGGCCCGTTCCCTCCACCCCATGTGCTCTGAGATGGGCTGTAAACTAACCCCATGGATGTACTTATGGATCACCATGGCACCTAAACCTAACCCCCTACTTGGGGGGTCCATAGAAACCTCCACGGCACCCTATCCCCCTTGGTGGTCTATAAGACCCCCATAGTCCCTGACACTAACCCAGTAAAATAATTAAATACAAAATAAATCTCAGAAAATAAAATAATAATTAGAGAAAAATATAATATAAACAAATAAAAAAGAACTCCAAAAAAAAAAACCTACAGGAAGGGAAATTATACCCTCCTCTTGACAACCCTCCAGCTTAAATCTCCACCTAAAATGAAACCCCTACTATGGGGGTCCGTATGGACCCCCAGCTTTCCTGAAATAATACCCTACCATAGTGGTACCTATGGTCTCCCATGGTATAAAATCCTAACAGTCTTAAGGGAACCTCATACACCCTATCCCTTTGGGGGTGCCTAACACTAAAACCCCCTACTACCTATGGATACAAAAATAAAAAGCTTTTAAATGCCGAAAAAATGATTTACAGGCAATAAAAAGAATAATAAATGTAA